>CM062822.1:4248939-4303591 GCA_031772345.1 Himalopsyche anomala | reverse complement strand
ACATCTTGATTCCACTCAAATAGACCTGACGAATGTAGAGCAAAAAATATTCAATTTGCTGTTAATAACTTACAAATACATAAATAAAAATTGAATAGGTATACATCTTGTATCTGAAGCGCCGTGCCTTTTTTTCGCATGGGATATTTGTCACAAAAAAAATAGGAAAAATCAAATTAAACCTGATGAGTGTTAGCAAAAATGTTCCCTTTGCGGTAAATTAACTTTAGAACATCAATAAAAACTTTATAATATTAGGTGTAATTTTTGGTTATCTGAGCGCCGGCGCACGATTTTTCGCAGCGGGCCATATTTGTGACAAAAAATTACTAAAAATAGGAAATGGGGTATCTGGGACTCCGAATCTATAATAAAAACCGGACGAGTGTGTATTTAGGGCAATAAAATGTTTTTCCCTTGTTGCTGTAAAATAAACTTTATAACAAAAAATAAAAAAAAATTAAAAATTAGGTAATAATATTTTTGTATTCTTGAAGCGCCGGGCGGATTTTTTCGGCAAAGGCGGGGATAACTTTTTGGCGACAAAAAAAAAATAAATAGGAAGAGATTCTTGGCGGGGACCTCCGATATCAAATAAAACTTGACAGAGTTGTATAGCCAAAAATAGGTCTCCCGTTGCTGTAAAAATAAACTTGTATTAAACCAAAAAATAATAACAATAATATTTAAGGTGTTAATTTTTCTGGTAATCTTGAGCGCCGGGGGACTGGATTTTTTCGCCAAGCGGGCATTTATTTGTGGACAAAAAAAAAAAATAAGGGAAAAGAATCTTGGGACTCCGATCCATAAATAAAATTAACCTGGACGGAGTGTATAGCACTAAAAATGTTTCCCTTTGCTGTAAAATTAACTTTTATATAACCAAAAAATAAAAATCTTAATTAATGGTTATAATATTTTTGTATCTTGAAGCGCCGGGGGCCGGATTTTTTTCGGACATGGCCGGATTTATTTTGGCACCAAAAAACTAATATAGGAAAGATCTTGGGGACTTCCGATTCAAAAATAAACTTGGGACGAGGTGTATATGCAAAAAAAATGTTTCCCATTTGCTAGGTAAAATTAAAACTTTATAACAAAAAATCCAAAAAATAAAAAGTTAAATTAGAGTGTAAATTTTTGGTACTCCATGAAGCGCCGGGCCGATTTTTAGCAAGGCGGCCTTATTTGTGACAAAAAAAAAATAGGAAAGATCTTGACTCCGATCAAATAAACTTGAACGAGTGTTTAGGACAAAATGTGCCCTTTGCTATGTAAATAACTTGTATAACAAAAATAAAATTAAATATGGTATAATTTTGGTATCTGAAGGCCGGGCGATTTTTCGGCGTTATTTTTTTCCGCAACGGGATATTTGTCCAAAAAAAAAATAGGAAAAATTCTGATTCTACTCAAATCAAACCGAGATGTTGAGCAAAAATGTTCTGTTGTTGTTAAATATCCTATAAAATTCAAATAAAAATTGAATAGATATAAACTGTGGTTGTTGAAGTGACGGTCCGAAAATCGGCCCGGCGCATTTTTAGCATGGTAGGGGGGCCGATTTATCGGCCCTCCGCATTAAAAGGGTTAATGTAACGCTGTAAATGGTTTTCCATAAAGTGACCAATATCCTAAGAAAAAAAAACGGTTATTATTTTTGTGTTACCAATTTTGGCTTTAGAAAATGAATTTTGATATTTTGTTAAAGAATTTATAAACCTTTTTTTTATATTATTTATTCTTTATAGAAAACACAAGACACAAAAAAACTTTATTTATTAAATTAAATGTTCATTTTTTTATTAATTTATTGAATTTCAAATGTCTGTATCATGGTTGGATCAATAAACTATTCAAAATTCCCAGCAACACAGTTGGTGAGATTCTAGTTTCTTAATATTGTTCGTGGAATTTGAAGGTTTTTTTAATTTCGGTACTTCATAAATTTAAAAGTTAACATAATATTGTCTCAGGTATTTTTAAGACTTAAAGATTAGTACCTAGATATGAGGTTGTGGGCTGAAGGCGGCATCGCGGGGCTCGCGCGCAGCCACTTGTTAGATTTTACCACGGCCGGCGTTCACCCCTTTGTTAAAAAAAAAAAAAATTAATAGAAACCAATATTTTCAGATCAACTGGAGTACATAACTGCTATTTCTGACATATAGTATCATACGACATTTCTAGTATACACTAGTAGTACATTTTTAGCCATTTACATTGATTAGTTTATGCTATAACTGCCATATTGTTGCATATTTTAAGTGTATTAAGTTACAATCGTTTGTTATTTTAAAAAGTATTGCTTATATCGCAAATGACTGATAAATTACTGTGATATGAGCGAGGACCATTGTTAACGTTATTGGCAGCCCACCGCTGTAGAGTATGTGTGATAATAAAATCTTCTGTCAAGAGTTAGCCTAGATAATGCTGCCGAAGAGGTGTAATGATTATCACACATAGATACACACACTCGTGTATAGGGATAAAATACATATGTTGTATTTAAATCTTATTTTTTTCAATGTACCAAATCAATTTTTTTTTTTGTCAAATCGGATATTTAGTTAAAGGATCTTAATACGAAGTTATATGAATACTCCCAAACTTAACACACAACAAAACTGTGTATGTACACAAAGAAAACAATGACAAAATGGTAAAGCCCCCCCCCCCCCCCCCGGGGATAATAAAATTAATACAATTTTAAATAGTAAAAAACAATTTTCTTGTTACCAATATTGGATCCATAAACCACAAAGCGTGTCCTATCAGGGCGTAACTGTGGAGGGTCCTGGAATCATCGCTGCCAAAGCAATCAAATTTTTCTTGTGAGATAACGCTAAATATATATGTAACTAATGCGATAACAAAAACAAATAAAACTTTATTGAATAAAATTTATCATTTTTTAAATATTATTCGTATTTTCACTTGATGTTTGTATGTATGTATGCACAGCAATTATTATTTTGAAATTCTCTTCAACAAAGAATAAAATAAAAAATCTAAACTTGCTTATTTACGCGTTTTTCATATTAGAAACGGACGAAACCGAACTTGATAAAATGATACCTCAATGTCTTAATGTAACAAATATTGCTGAGCTTTTCTACAATTGATATTTGAATGTTTAATAACTATCTTAGTTAATTATGTGAATAATTAAGATGGCATGAAAGTAACCTACTAGAAATTTAAAATAAATGTGATGTTCCATAGCATAATGCAATCGTGTATTGTTTTTAAGGAACACCAAGGGGACATGGTTCTATATTTTGATGGTAGTTATACTTATACGGACATTAGCAGTTCATTTTATTATTAGGGATAGTGCAATATTTAAATTGTAGTAAAATTTAGTTAAAATTTCGATTGTCGTAGGACAAAAACACTTTTAAAAAATTATCGCTTCTCAAGTTGGCATTTCTACTCACGAATTTCTATTCTAATTTATATAACTTCTCTTTTGTCTAAGCCATGAACTATTAATAAACTCCGTTTCCGTGTTAGAAAAATCAGATGAGTGTTAAGGATGATCATATGATTATTTGTCGTCTATATAAGATTCGATGTGTAGGGATTACGGGAAATGATATAAGTTCGTAGGATGGACATAGAGATCGTGCCACTATTGACACAATTTCATATGGATTATTAGGAAAGTTACAACTTTCAAATTGTTATCGTGTCGAAAAGTTTCATAACAATGAGAGTTAGTTCACAAGTTTCAGCTACAGTGGTTTCTGTTTCTACTACTTTTGTATTTTCGCAAAACAATGGAAATATCATAGTTTCGTCTGTTGATTATGCAATGATTTTTTAAGAGAAAAAAATACCGTTCAGGCAATAGATAATGGCTTTTACATGTGTTATCTTTGGACTCTGTTCCATCGAGATAAATGGTAAAGAAGTGGGTTTCCTGGATTTTGTACGCTCTTGTGCCCCGAATTAGGCAGTTGTTCCAGAAAATACATCAGTTCCACAATATGTTTTTACCGATCTTAAATTGAAAATACGTGAGATAACTGACACCTTACGATTCAGTTGGCAGTTCATTCACCCTTTTTACATCAAACATCGAGGAGATAAAAAAGTCGGAAATTTTTTGAAATATAAAAGTCTTCGCGGGTTCCTGGTAATAAACCCTTGCGGACGGTGCGGGTCCGCGGGACATAGGCGTTTGAAGAAGAACACTGATGTAGAAGGACATATAATTTTATATAACATGCAGAATTGGTATGGCAGGTATATTAAATGCTTATTTATTACACATCGTCGATCCTTCGAACCGTCGGCCATATTTGGATAGCGCTTTTTACAAATTACGAAATAAAAATGTTATAATGTTGATAAATACAGGTCATATATTGTCAATCATATTAAGATATTTTTTACTTTAGAATGATTAAAAATTAAACTTATTTTACGAGGTTGACTTTGTCTTTTATTAGACTTAAAAAAATACTGCAGTTCGTTTTATATATTAATATTTCGATATTAAATTAAGTGTTTTTTGGAAAAGAGTTCTATCGCCACACGGCAATATCAATATCTATATATTATTCCATGGTAGCGTAAGACCGAGCAGTGAATCAAAGAGTGTCGTTTTTTTTTGTATTTATTTGTGCCATGTTTAATCCTTTTTTATTGCCGTATTTTATAAGTAAAAAAGTGCCCAGTGTTGTCAATATATAGTTTTAATCAAAGTCTTTTCAAAATTGATTCCGTTATAAATAAAGTCGGCATATTGTACGCCAACCGCAAACATTCATTGTTACATCAGTTTTGAGATTTTCTGGATGCCGTAAAAATCAAACAAGTAAGGGCATTATTTATTGCCTAAGAGGTTCAGGGCATTTGCTTTAATTAGGTGTTAAATATTTATTTTTCGGTCTTTTCACAATGCGTAAAATCAGTCGAATGAATTCATTTTTACCGTTGTCACATTCTAGTTCACAGGACCATTCATGCTTATTGCATAGGGTACGCTCTTTGCTTTCGAGCCCTTTTTGTTTAAAGTAATGTGTCGATTAAATAAAACGATAAATGATTTTTTAAGATAAAATACGCGAATCTGGCGGCACGTGCGAAATGTGTGGGATTTAAGGCGTAACTTGTCGCGAAACTGCCGGTATGCTCGAGTGTTTAAGCGAATAAAAAAATAGTTCGTTTAATCGGTCCTTACAGTTCCGACTCACGACTCCTATCTTTTTTTTTTTCGCAGCACTTTTTTAAGAAAACTCCATCTGCAGTTAAATAGATTTTGATAATGTTACCACGATTTTGCGAGAGAATAATTATAACTATATATTAATCGTCGATGAATGTCCGTCCGTCCTCGTCGTCCGTCAGTTGTAAATTGTCCCGATTTTCCCTCCCCCTCCTCCGCCCCAACCCCGCTGTCAACCATTTTTTTATTCATACTAAATAATACTTTTTTCGTTTGTATATGGTCGCGATTTCGCCTATTTCGATGACGTCAAGAAATGACGGTCTTCCGGTAATTTACCGAGTATATTTCTGCTAATAGAAAATAATGTTAGCTCAAACTCAACATCATTCCAAAAAATTAAATAATTTACAATTTAATACAACAGGCATTGCTGTCGATATATGCCGAGATATTATTTTTTTTATTTCTTAAGTATTTTCTGGCTTATTCAATAAATAGCGTTTGTAATTTTCTGGCTATCTTAAAAAAATGCAACAAAAATCCCCCCGTTGAGGTCAAGGGCTTACACGTAGGTTTATAATTTCTTGTTCTTGTTTGTGTGGTTCAGTTGTTTATTTTAGAGGACTTACCTGTCAGTCAACCTCATAGTTGATGAGTTTTAGAAGTTGAGAGTTGGAGAATTTTTAGTTATAAAGCAAGTATCATTATTTTGGTTTATTCTATCTTATCAATTTTTGGAATAAAAAAAAAACGATTTAATGAGGATACCTGTCAGTTAATCATCATAGTTGACTTATTAGGAGTAAGCAAGATATAACATTTGATTATATACAGCGTGTTACTTGATTCGAACCATATAAATCTTATACGGATTGAGGACTTGTTGTTAGTCTAGCACTTGGTTGACTTTTTTCCGTTTTACGTAACTGTTTTGCCTTTCTAATCGTTATACTTAACCCAACAAAATACAATATTTTGATGTTTTTCTGAGCAACGAGAACTTGTTGTGGTCTAGCCCTCTGAAGGCTTTTATGAGATAAAAGTGGAATAGGAGTTGGGTACAGTTGGCTTACTTTGGTTTAGTACAAAAACATGTTTATAGATGACTACCTCTCAGTCAATTTCTGGGATTTTTTTGGCCAAATTTTAAGAAATGGCAAGATATCCATTATTGGGTTTATAGGGTCTCATCATTTGGTTTGAGCATAGAGCAAAAAAAGATGTCCAAGAGCATCGAGGACTTGTTGTTAGTCGATCCCTCTCAGGACTTTTTCTAGAAGTACACTTGGGCCTCGTACAACACGGTTTTATATAACACGGGTCTAAATAATAATAATAAATATATTGTAAATTAACATTTTGATTTGTACGACATATAGTCGGTGTATTCTATGACGTCCATGAAATATTGGGGTTCGTACGTTGATCGAAGAAGAATTAATCGCAATTGTTGGATGAACATACTACAAAATAATGACTCTGAAAGCCAGTTGCAGCGAAGAAGCTACATTTTTCAAATTTAAAAACAATAATGATGGCTTGGAGATTGGCTATACACTATTAGAAAAAAAATATGTTGAAAAGGATCCTATAATAGAAGAAGTTCGAAATTTAAGAGGGAGTTACAACAAATTTTGGAACCTTATAAGAGAAATACGCAAAGATTTATACGCTTAAGCAGACAATCGCTTATTACCGAATTTTTTAAGGCTAAAACCACAAGAAATCCAGAGTCCCCCGATGATGATGAAAACTTACAACCGATCTCGAAAAAGAGTAAAACATGTAGAATTCTAAGTGATAGCGATGATGAATGAATGCTATATTATGTTATTAAAATTTCTTTCAATAGATATGTAAATGTATATTTGTTTATTTAAAAAAATAAAGTTTATATATACCATCTTGGTTTTTTTTTTGGAATGCAATCCCTAATTTTGTATGAACTTCAAACCTTGTATAACACGGATTTGTATTACACACGCGTTTTTGTGGAACCATATAACCGTGTTATATCGAGGCCCCAAGTGTACTATAATGGAGACTGTTGTGAATAGGTACAAATCGATTAAAATTTCTTATTACAAATATTGATTCAAAGAGGGGACAATCTATGAGGTCAATCACATGGGTGATTTAAGTGTATGCTGATTACGTATCAACGTGTTCTACGCAAAATAAAAGGTTTTGACAAAACAAACTCAAAGGACCTTGTTGTTTTGTACTTCCACATGGTTGACTTTTTAAGAGATGCAGGGTTAGACACTATTTGTTTAATATAAAGATATTTTATCACTTGTTCAACATTCATAAATAGATTTTGACATAGCAACGAGACACGGTGATAGCTATCCTTGGGGCCTCTCTAGATTACACTATTTAAGTGAGTTGTTTGTAGATTTATTTACCATAGTTGAATGTATAAATTCATAGTGAATGTTAAAAAACTTGTCGCTTTTTAACATTAGGAAGTAAAACCTTATTTGGTTTAATATAATTTATCACTAGTTAGACATTTGTAAACAGATTTAGACGGTGCGCCAAACGAGGACTCGATGTTAGTGTATCCTTCTAAGGCAGTGGTTCCCAAAGGGGTTCATAGGGACCCCCAGGTGTCTTGAGACTGCTGAGGGGTTCGTGACAAATTTTAAAAATAATTTGGCGGTTGCGTTCCGCACCGTCCAAGGGGTCTGCGGTAAGAATAGATATATAATAATTCTTCCTCGTCAGTTTTTTTATTCTATTATTAAAGTTACAATAATAAATGGTAACAATTTTGACGTCCTTTGTAAATATAAATTATGGCTACTAAGAAAACAAGGTTATGGAATAGACAATCTTCTCCCGATTCATCATCATCAACAATCAATAGGCGAATTGCAGCGTTCCTTTCTTAAAGCAGATGTACAGGATTGGATCCAACGTCCAAACAACAATTTAGCTCTTATTTGTAACGGACTTTTAAAGTGCATTCAACAAGTGTTTCATGTTTGGATAAAAAAAGTATATTATTTCAAAATACAGGTCTATTTCACAGTCCTCATAATTATCAGGAATCATGGATCTGAAGCGCTCTCCATTGACTGGCAACGTTTGGGGCATAATTTTTGAAGACTGTTCACCGCACAAAAGTTCACCAACCATAGACTTTTTGTACGAGATGTACGCATCACATTAATGAGTTGTGAAACTAAAATTGAGCTTTCGTATGGATTCGCACTCAGGTAACTTTTAGAGGTTCATTTTATCTTATAATTAAAATATTTAATCTTTTTATAACAACGTCATTTAGTAAAATTAAATCATTCGTTACTTAAGCAAGATCATGTGAATGTAAGGATTGTCTGACGATGCCTTGCAACAGAGTGCAATACACGGTGGCACAGCTGACTAAGCACAATGACGTGGTTAGTTATTTTTAATTTTATTCTGTAATGGAACTTTATCGCCTGAAAAAAAATTTGGATAGTACAAACTAAAACTAAACCCCACTTATTTTAATATAAATTTGCACAAATTGCAAGCGTTTTTCTATCGTAAGCTAAATTCATGTCCAAACCAAACTGAGCTCAAATCACTGTCAGCTTATCAATTTGCCTGTCGTTGAAATTTTTTTTTGCCTTTTTGAAGCTTCCAAAAACTCTTGTTCTTCGGCTATAACATTTCTCTTAATGATTGCAAAGTCGCATACAACAGGTTACAAGTTGCTAAGCAGCACACTTATTGGCGAGATAACTATTCCAGGGATGGCGAACGGTGACCGCGTGAGGAATATTATTTGGCCCGCTTTGGACTTTTAGAAATTCTGCTTTTATTTAACTTTAATTATTCTATCGATGTGACCCGAGACTTGTTTTTTTTTAATATTGTTTAAATTCAAATTTGACCCTCTTGCGAAAAAGTTTTCGCCATCCCTGACCTATTTCTATCACTTTAAGTGAGTTTCATTTACACCATGTTAGTAGAATGATAGGATCACAATTTATCATTCTACTGGGCCGTAGCCGAGAGCGATTAGTTTAGTTTCCAGTACGCTATATAATGAAACACATATATTAATTAATCTATTTTGGAATAAATACATTTTAATATTATATTTTATGTATTTTATATTATATTTAGAGGTGGGTAAGAATAATATTTTAAAATTGCAAAAAAATATGATATGCTACGGTTTCAGGTGCAAACGGCTGGGCGTTGTGGGCTTCCGTGCCGGATCTCACCGATTCGGAGTCCCATTTTCAATTTCGATTTTATAGATTTCTGTTTGAAGTTTTCTCTCCTCCAACCCGTCCAGATCTTTGCAATAACTGGGGCGTAGCAAGAGCGGATTTAGTCAACCCTACGTCCTGTTCTAGCCTTATAATTCTATCCCCACTAATATCTTTGGAAAAGAGGAGTTTGGAGCGAGCGCGAGTAACAAACAGTTCTCGCAGTAAACTTCTCAATGAGATTACCTCCATTTTAAGAGGCCCACATGATTCCACATTGGATAAGGCGGACATAGATTAACAATAATACCATTCTAAGGCTTTAAAATTAAATTTGGATAATTTAATATAGAAACAGGAACGAGAGAAGAAGTGTTGTTTTTGATCGGCTCCTTGAGCTCCGGAAATCACGGGTACTATGCCATTGAATCGGTCGGTATGCGCGAACTGTAAAATCGCTTGCGGCCCGGCACGTAAAAAGCACAGAATTATAAATGTTGATATTTATTGTATATGATATGAAAGTCTAAGCATGCGTTGGCGGCCTGTGTGGGTATTTCAAAGCCGATCGTGTTTCGATCGGAGTTCAGAGTCGAGTCGCACGAATTCTTTGTCTCTTTGACTGGTCTCGATTAAATTAAAATTTTCATTGCGACGTTCTTCAAAATATTTTTCTCCAGAGACTACTTTCTGGCCACAGCGTTTTCCAGCAAGAATTTAAAGTAGATTGTTTTACTTTCTTTTAGCGGTGCAGAAGAAAACAATTAACGACCACAAATTGCGAATAGAAAATTTTTTCTAAGCTTGTGGATAGTTTGTGTAAAATTTTCATCTTGAGTCGTTGTCTTCCGAATATTTTTTTAAATGATCTAACGAATGTAATAGGCTTTAAATGTTCAATAATTACCCTTGGTCATAAAGGATGGATTATAGACGTAGAGTTGGTGGTAAAAATAATATTTCCTAAATTCAGGATGTTTGTTAATCGAGCCGATGTCCTAGGTCCATTGTCCAATTAGTACATTACACGGACGTACAAATCGAAGATTGTCAATTATTCATTTTTTTTATAAAATCGAAACCATGTTGTATAAAGCGTGTTGTATGAAAAATATGCCACAATTTTACAACCGGTGTTTTATAAAAACAGTGTTATATAAAACCGTGTTATACGAGGCCCAAGTGTACAATTCCATATAATAGAAGTGTGAAACCGCGAAAGAGGTGAAGGTCGAGACAACGTTCAATACTTTAGGACCTAGGTAATAAATATTAATAAAAACCAAGACTTATAATAAGTTATTAGGTGGTTTTTGTTTAGAAAGAAGTATTTTCAAATGAGTTTATTTTAAAAAATATTTTATAAATAAATATAAGCATATAATTAATTGAATAAACACTTTGAAACCTAACTTTAATTTTATTTTTAGTAATCTTTGTCTCATATCACTGAAGTTAGATATTTTATTTTTGTTGCCATCGATTTAGGTCTTCGGCTCTATCGACATTGGGTATCACCGACCGGCTTAATAAGAAGCTCAAAAGTCACTTGCAACTCTTTGAGATTAACAGTCGAGTGTACTTTTACGGACCTAAGTATGCTTGCTAACATCACTTTTATAGCCATCATTGAATATTGCCTTCCTGAAAGAATGTGAAACAAGTTATCAATTCATTTAGCGAATAATGTTTTTAAGGCGATATCAAAAGTTTTTCTGTCATAGGTAACCCCCCAAGGACGAGCGTGACCATATGGTCATAGTAAACACCGTTGTCTATTGATCCCACTATTCATCATTTTGCTACCTGAATATCGTTGCTTTCACTCATATTTGGTTAGGAAGAGTACAAACTTCAGTTAAACATCAGCCGCGGGCGACAGAAATGGCCACCAAAAGCACATGCGAATTTTTGAATTTCCGTTTTTTTTTAATGGACTTTTTGAAACTGTTATTTTTTTTATCAAAACATAAAATTATTTACAGTTCTTTTAATAATATATTTGTATTGAAAATATGTTGATCTAAAGAGCTCAAATTGTAAATATTTTTAAAAATTACACGTTTAGCTATATTTCAACCCCAAATGTTTGCGTGGTCATACGGTCACCTTTGTCCTTACTACTGTCTATTACACGGTAATAAAAGGATGAGCATTGCCATATAGTCATGCGGGGTTTCTATACAAAGACTTTGCGTTTTTTTTTTTGTTTTTTTTTAGGAATAAAAGTTATCCGTGACTTTCCGTGACGTGAAAAAATTTTCTTCGAAAAAAAGCTCTCGTCTCTGGGGCTTAAAAACAATAATTGTTCCACTCGGGTTTAGGTAAAGCTTCATATAATGCCCCAACGTCTGTCTTTGTGAAGGACCACTGCAGTTGGCAAAAAAAGTAAAATTATCATTAAATTATCAATATATAATATTTAAAACATTTACCTAAGCAATTTCTGGATCCCGAACTGAATGGTATGAATGCGTGTGGGTGTCTTTTTTCACATTTCTCCAGCAAGAAGTTATCAGGGTCAAATTCATCAGCTTTATCTCCCCATAACTTTTGATCCCTTTGCAAACCATATATAAAAACCACGCACGTGGATCCTGCAGGTAGTGTATATTTTTCTGGAAAATAATATTTCATTTCACATTTTACGAAAGATTAAATAAAAGTATTTACAATATTGATGGAAATGCCAAAAAAAAACATATGAATAAGCAATATTAAAAATAAGCATTTATAATATTCATGGAAAAACTAGGCTTTAAATTAAGTGAAAAACTGTGGAACCTCAATTCTGTCTTGATCAGACAAGTAGGTTTTCTGGGATTCCTTGACTGGTGAACAGGTGGAAAGAAGTTAGTAATTTCAAAAATCGTGTTAGTAAAATTATTCAAAAATTATTTGAATCTAATAACAAATTCAAAAGAAACCTTTATACTTTCAATGTTGGTATATAACATTATAATATTGAAAAATATGTGAATAAAATATTGAATGAAATATATTTACTGAATACCAGAAGTCTTTTGTTTCGTTTAAATATATAAATGGCTTATAACCATAATATAAATATGAATAAAAACATCAACTTTGATTATTACAGAATTCATAGAATTTAAGATTTCGACTAAAGGCGCTTGGTGGAATTTCAATATTAAATTTGAATCGTTCAAATTTAATCAGTTCAAGTTCAAGATCAAGTTCATCGTCAGTTCAAGTTCATCCGTGCACTTGAACGCCTGAAGATGCCGAAAGGCGAAACCCGGGTCGTTAGTGACAAAATCTGTGGGAGTGTACATAATTTGAACGATTCAAATTGAATTCATAGAAAGTTAAAAACTGTTTACATTAAGAATGAGACTCAAAATAATAAATACCTAGTTTGACATCTTGCTTCACGTCTCGCACTATGAGTGGTATTATCGGGTACAGTCGGAGAGTTTCTTTAATAACTCTTTCCATGTATTCCATTTTAGGCAGATCTTCAATCGTGATTGATCTATCTGAATCTCCAAAGATTTCGTAAAGTCTGTAAAACATAAATACAAAATAATTTGATTGAAAAATTAAAAAAAGAAGCCAAGTCAATATGGTTTGCTTCAACTAGAACAGTGTGCATCGGAAGATTTATTTAACAACTTTTTTCCACATAGAAGCGTTCAAGTAAATGTTGAAATTTACAAATTGATTAAAAAAGTTCACTGGTGACCTAAGACATCTACCATTTCTGGGTGGTGGGAATACCGGAGCTGAAAAATACATACTCGTCAAAAACTTTTCCTTGAATGTGTGGATGAGCACCAAGCATTAATAGTGTAAAGCTCGCGGTTTGTGCAGTGGTTTCACTTCCAGCGGCCATCATGCTATCGACTTCGTCTCGCATTTCTTCATGTGTCCAATTAAGGTCTTCGTCTGACATCTCTATCACCAATTCAAGGAAAGTCTTTCTTTTCCGCCGAGTAAATTCGTCTTTAATGTTGTATATAATTGGCACCAAAATGGAAAACAAATTTTGCAAGATAAAAAATATAAAAATTATATACATATTCAGTTCGACAAGAATGATTGTAGAAAAATCAGTAGGTAAAAAAAATAATAACACGTATGGCATTTTTAATGACAGTGTTTTTATTGAGAAGAGCTCGGCCTTGAATTCTCCTATCTAAGAATAATAAAAAATAGCTTTGAATTGCATAGAGATCGTAAAAATGAAAAAAATATAGAATGCAAAGTTGAGACGAAATTCCACTTTATGAAGTGAAATTTTGAAAACGAATTGGAATCTTGCAAAAGCTGTGTCAAAGGCTTAATGACGGAAGGTACTGAAGTTGAAAGGTTAAAATACCAAGGTATTTTTATAAAAAGGACTAATAAGGAAAAATAAATATTTTTTTATACAATTATATAAATCTACACAGACTACGAAGCGAAATTTTATTTTTGCAATATGCATTCAAATATTTTAGACGAGTGTTGTATCTAATTTGTTCTGTAAGTTAAGCGTAAATATTTTTCTACCTTCTATATTTAAGATTTCGACTAAAGGTGAAATTTGAATCGTTCAAATTATGTACACTCACACAAATTTTGACACTGATGACCCAGGATTCGCCTTTCGGCATCTTCAGGCGTTCAAGTGCGCGGATGAACTTGAACTGACAGTTCGTTAGTGACAAAATTTGTGTAAGTGTACATAATTTGAACGATTAAAATTTAACTTCTTTTTGTAAAATACTTTTGATAACTGATGTCACAACGTGTTCTTAGCTCTCCCATTTCACAAGTAATTTCATGAATAGTTTTCTTATTTTTAAATTCTTCCATTTTTATCCGAATGATCTGAAAGTAGAAACAGAATATGAGAATTTTTTTCTTACATATTCAATATTTGTCTACAAGATGACATCTACTTGAATCTGAGACAATGCATTAATTAAAAGTTACGCCCTTACGTTATCATTATAATCACGCATTGTTTTCATATATTCATTCACTTTTTTGTCAGTTGATGATAAACCATAAATCCAGTCAGAATAGTGCCAAACTTGAAACATTCTTCTGTACGTCAATTTCGGAACGTTGATAGTGGCTTGAATATAGGATGAATCCATTGAATCTTGGCTGTTTAATTGCACACCCATTATTGTTTCTGAAAAATAGTTCACTCGCGTATTAATAATGTTATACAAGTTATGTAACTATTCGAGCGAGGCTGACAAAACAGTAGCCAGACATTATTTACCATAGTTATTACTTTGTTATACTTAATACAAACTAAAAAAATAACGGAAGCATTGGAGCTTTAAGCAATATAAAAAAAAGGTAAATTGTATGAATTTTAAAGTACAGTATATAAATATTTAATATACATATGTATATCAATTTCAGTGTATGCGGACACCAAGACGTAGGTTTTTCGCACCTTTTTCTATCTTATCGTCTATATTACGGTTTTGGATTCTGCGTCAATTATAGCATAGATTGGCGTATTATAAATGCTTCTAATCTAAAGTAAATTTAGTTTTTAACACCATGTGTAATGATGGAATTTCATTCGATTAAATTCAATCTGAGCGATTAAATTATTTCAGTGATAAAAAAGGGATTTAGAGAATTATCTCACCTTATTTTGTCGTTTTAGAAAATTATAATAATAAATATTGATGACATTAAAGAAACTTACCGCATAATATGTCCATTGAGCATGGGCTGATAATATCAAACGCATTGAATGTTCCTTTCTGGGCCAAAAACTTCTTGACCATTATATCACTTTTCTCAACAAAAGTTTCCACAAAACCATCCAAGATATTTTTATTAAATGTCGGAACAAGCTATTTGCGGTGAGGTTTCCAGACGGATACTGTAAAAAATTATACGCTTAAATATTTAAACAAATTTCGACAATCTTTATTGTATAGTGTATTTAGTACAGATAGAACGGTTGAACTTTTAAGATTGATATAACTTATTAATTAAATGTTAACGTATGAAGATATTATTGTTTAATCTGTTTTTTTTTATTTATTAACATTGCATAAACAAAATAAATAACATGTTTTGTTATAAAGTGTGCATACAATTCATCGTTTTTATCGTATGGACAAAATGTTTTTTTTACTCACAATCCCCACATACCAGTCCATTGTTTCCCATCCAAGGTTTTAGGAATCGATATATTGGGCCCTTATTTAATTCTTTTTTGAGAACTAACTCAATATCATCTGGATTTAATATGGCTGGAAAAAATACGATTAAAACTATATGTTACACATTTGTAGCGTGATAAAAATTCATATCTAAGATTTTGAGATAAAAACATTTATAACCATTTTATAAGATTAAAGATTTTTATTTCATATAATTTAAGAATTTGACTGAAGGTGCTTGGTGAAATTTCAATTTTAAATTTGAATCGTTCAAATTATGTACGAAAGTCAGTTCAAGTTCATCCGTGCACTTGAACGCCTGAAGATGTCGAAAGGTGAAACCCGGTCGTTACTGACAAAACTTGTGTGAATGTACATAATTTGAACGATTCAAATTTACTTTTTATTTCAGTTCAGTGATTTGTCAACATAACGAAATGTTTTTAAAAACTAGTAATTATGATTCCTTGGCTTGGAATTTATTTTCCGTAACAGAAAAACCAGCTTTATTTATTCAGCGCAAGTGATTAATAAAATCTGACTAATTTTATTACTGCTGCTGATATAAATGTATTTTTTTTCTTGGTGAGTATGTCAGAAGAATCCTCCAATGTGTCAAAACATGTTATTATTGTTTTACTTCCGTTGTATATAACATATTTATGCGAAGCAGAATTGCCTTTTTATGCTGCAATGAAGTTAAAGTGAAGGGATAGGCTCGACGCCACACCACTTAAAAATAATAAGTGTTTGATTAACATTTTTTTTGTATTTACACTATTATGAATTACTCGAAATAAAAAGCCATGCGTTAAAATTTCCGGATTTCGCAAACTGTTCCTTTACACAAAAAGTTTGGCAAACCCTGGTCTAGAGAAGTGGACATTTTCAAGAACAATATTTGAGAACTGTTAATTAAGTTAATTTTTTTGATTTTACATATCAATTTTTTTTTGTTTTCCATGTACTGCCTCTCTCATTTGTAACAATAAAATAGCACACATAAGAGTAAAATACCTTAACATGTCATGTTATTTTAGAATAAGAATTTTGGGTATGGTATGGAATTAGGGTTTCCAATTAACCGGACTTAAACACTGACCGGTTTTCGGTTTTTTTCTGACAAATAAACCGGGTAACCGGTTTCAACCGAAATATCATGTATTTTGATTAGGTAGGTATGCAAAAAAATCGTAGAAATTTTTCAATATTTGGCATAACAGCTAATACTCCAATTTCAAACAAAAAACACGACATTTATCTTAATGGGACTCTAGTTACCAACCTGTTTGCTATGGCAAAGTAACAATTGCTATAACATGTGAAAAAATATTTTATGATAAAAATGATGTTTAAATGCATTCAATTTTTTAAAAATACCAACTGGATAATACAAGAAATCCAATGTTTAGACAAAAATAGAGTAGAAAACCAAAATATTCACTTGTCAAAACATGTCAAGTTATTTGAAAGAGTCATTTCTGTTCACAACATGGACAACTTTGAGACAGAAGTAGATTATTTTACGAAATATATATGTATATGTACATATTTGTTGTATTTTGTGAATTGTTTCCTATATAACGCAGTAAATTCATTATAAAACATTTTTCTTTTTGTAAAAAACAATGAAAAATAAGAAAAAAGTATTTTTGATAGAACCCGGTTAACCGAGAGAAATAAACCGGTTTTCGGGTTTTTTCAAAACACGCGATAAACCGGTTAACCGGTTTCGGTTTAAACCGGTTTGGAAGCCCTATATGGAATCGACCCGTTCGTCAACGAAGTTTCAATTTATTCGACGTTTTTTTAAAATTGCATAACTTTGAATTCAGTTATATTGAAATACCATCCTGAATTTTCATTTAATTTCAAACAATGCAACAAAATAATAAAATATGTTTACATCCATAAGATAGAAAACTGCCTTTTTTCGATATATAACGTTCAGTCCAAAAATAATTCAACTATAGAAACCTGAATACAAATAAAAAATACTTACCAACGTACAAAAATGGCCCAAGCCAAATCTTGAAAATTCCTGCATAAAGTTGACCGAAGTAAACTAGTTTCTTTATATTGTTCGTAATATCTGAAATAATTTTTTGAAATATGTAAATTGACAAATAAAGGAGAACGTTAAAAATTTCTAATTCAAATAAATTATAAATTAAATTAAAATGATAACTGAAAATCTTCCGACAGAGTCAATTGGGAAATACTGCGCAAAGAGGCAAAATGCGTATCTCACATTTCACAGTTTGATGCTATGCCAAATATGAATTTTCACAAAGATATATGATCCCACAATAGATTCACTAATTTTTATTCTGTAGCAATAATGGATTAAGTATTAGAATAAGGATAGCAATTAGTTAAAGGATTTTTATAAAGAATTTATAATTGCTTGAAATTAACACCCAAACAAACAGTTCATGTATAATATATAAAGAAAACACATGACAAAGGTGTCAATAATATTAATGAAATTTTAAATAGTAAATCAATGTCTTGTTACCAAGATTAGATCCATAAAACCACAAAGCGTGTCCTATCAGGGGTAACTGTGGAGGTCCAGGTATCATCGCTGCCAATTCATTCATTTTTTTTCTTTGTGAGATAAACACTAAATAATAAGGCACTAATGCCATGACGAAACAAAAAAACATTATTGAATAAAAACAAACCATTTTTGAAATTTTGTTTCTTTTCTCACTTGATATATGTAACTTATACACAACAATATTTTGAATTTGAAAAACTTACTTTATGCAAAATGGACTTGCTTATATAAGCGTTCATAATGCTTGGAGAGGAACATTATAGTTACCTGTGGATTCATGGCAGATATTATGGTATTGATTATATTTTATTATAGTTTCATACTAAAAAAAAGTAATTTTAGTAAAATTTTCGTTTTCCCTAAAGCAAGCGTCGGCAACTTGCGGCCCGCACTTATCCCCACGTAAAATATTTGACACTTTTACAACAAAAGGTAAATCTAAAGGTTCCCCTGAAGCAAAGATACTTTGCTAAAAAAAATCGTGTCTCATGTTTGAATTTCAACTCACCGAATCCCGATTTTATATCTAATATTTCTTCTCTTTAAATTTTAAATTGTTGGCCAGAAATATGTACTTTAACGGTTCAGTGTCATGACATGAAATGAAAAACATGTTACAGTAAAGTTATTTAGATCAGCAAAGCATGTGATATACGTTATGAGGAAAAAATCTTCATATATATAGTAAACCGTTTTGAACTGTCGGCCATATTGAAGTATTTAACAAAGGGCTAAGAATGAAAAATATTATAAATGCAATACAAGCAACGTTCCCTCTAAGCTTCGCGCGCGCAGCTGTGCAGCAGTTGGGATTGTTGGTAAGCCCCTGCGCACTCATTCCGGGTTGGTGCGCACTACAAGACAGTTGTTCAATTAATGTTTGATCGTTCCATCCAGCCTTTGAAATTTCCGCGCAAGTTGGTTTCCCACCACCACCCGTTGTGTATATGCAGCCAACGTTTAATGGCCGCCTTCCACAACGTCATCGACAGAAAAAAGGAGTCTACCCTCACATTCATGGCCCGAGCAGAACTGCACGGGACTGATTTTGAACCATGCACTAATGTGCTTAAAATAATAATAATAATAATAATAAAAGTGTTACTAGCTCAGCCACTTAAATCAAGTTTATATTAAGTATCTTGTGTCCCAGATACACAGCTGTACTCGATTAAAACCAAATGCCACTTATTCAACGCTTGCATTCTGCCGGTACTGCTTTACGGTTGCGAATCATAGCACCCGACGAAGACTCAGAAAAACCGTATACTGAGTTTCTAACACAGATGCTTGCGTCGGATAATGGGGGTGAGGTGGTTTGATTTTGTGAGGAATTCAGAGATAAGGGAGCGTACAAGACAGCGTCCCGTCACGTCAGTGGTTATGGAGAGACGTTGTAGCTGGCTGGGTCACGTGCTGCGAATGCCTCCGGAAAGCCTCAATCCTGCCTGCCTTTTCTTTCGACCGGTGGGATTACGGTGTCCCGGACGTCCGTCGGGTTTTATCCATAGAATGTACTCGGCGGAACTGAGGGATGCTGGCATGTCATGGGAGGAAGCAAAGCAATTGGCGGGAGACAGGGAAACATGGAGGTGCCGCGTGGCGGCCATATGCTCCACATAGGGAGTGAACATGGCCAAAGAAAAAGATCTTGTGTATAGTCCGTATACTGAGAGCTCGTCGATGTAGACGAGCTTAATGACTCCAAAGAGGAATCAAGGTTGTGACGATCCCCATATGAATTGGCAAACTTTTCAAATGCCGTGAAGTTAGCTTTGGTTGCAATCAAGTCAGTGTGGCCTATTGGGCCCGTGTGAGGACGGACCACAGCAAACAATTCTGCTCGTTCGGACTCCATCTCAGGGCAGTTCCACAGAACGTGATTAACGTCCTGCTCGGCATACCCACAAGAGCAGTCCGGCCTTAAAACCAACTTTTCCAGCTCGAATAGTTTAGCATTGAACTTGCCATGGCCAGTTAGAAACTGACAAGTCCAATGTGATGGTGTTAGTGATTTTATTGCAAGCCTTCAGGACACGTCCGGGAAGAACTGATACGTTTGACGTCGATTAGAGGATGAAGCCCATCTGATCTGCCATATTGCGATGACAGTTATCTGCACAAGCTTTCTAACAAACGAGCAATAGGTGTGACCCTCAGGCGTCTTCTGGCGAGAAGGGACCGCCATCTAACCGCTCCCTATAGATGTATCGATTCCCTTCATTAAAAGAGTAATTGCTCCGCGTAACTGAATGTGCAGATCCAGTGGTAGCATCCCAGCCAGGACTGGAAGCGCATCCGTAGACGTTGTCCTGTACGCTTTTGTTAGTGATATTAGTGCAAGCCGTTGTCCACTCAATAATGTCTTCTTAACGAAACTGATGTTAGTTCTATGATGCCATACGCTAGACGCGTATCCAGTAATCCCAATGAAAATCGTCCCATAGGCTATTTTAAGAGCCCTTGGTTTTAGCCCCCAGTTTTCTGCCAACCAGTCTTGATATTCGGAGATAAGCTAAGTTGGCTTGTAAGCTTTTTTAACAATCGTCTTGGGATGTTGCTGGAATGAGAGCTTTTCATCGAGGATGACGCCTAAGTACTTTACCTGCTTTGATACTCGTATAGAGGCTAAGCCCGTGCGGATATGTGGTGACCGTTTCCGCACAGCTAACCTCTTTTCTTAGAGGGAAAATTGAGTCGACAAGTATATTATATTTTAAGTTGTAACTTATCAAATTAAAATAACAAGCAGCTGAATTAAATCTCATTTGGTGTAATGACATTACATGGTTTGAATAAAACGCATGACAGGAGTTTAACGGATCAAAAAAACATTGAAGGCTAATATATTAAAAAAAGAAATTCATTCAACAGCATTTTAATTGCACACATTCGACTATAAAAAAAAATATCAGAATACACATGTCATCTTAAAATTTTATATTCAACCATTGTCAGTTCTTTAAAGAATTTGAAGAGTAATGATAGAGGAGAAGCAAAAAAAGTCATATATACATTTTATATTCGTCAATTGCCAATTCTTTAAAGAATTGAAAGGATAATTGGAAGAAGAATTGGAAGGAAGCAGAAAAACAAAGATATTGAAGTCGTTTATAAATATAGGTTTTGATGTTTTATCGAATAGAATTAACCTTATTCATCATAACGATAATAAATTTTGGGTAGTGTGTATGAGCGCAAGTCCGAACAATATTTTATAATGCACTAGCGAGTACCCGGCATGCGTTGCAATGCCTCTCAAAGAATGAAAGTGTTTGTGTTTTAATTACATTTATTGAAGTGCATTTGGATATTTTTTGTTTTTCTGTCTTGTGCGTATACGAATAAACCTGAAGGTTTTCCAACGCGTGAGCACGTGAAAAGCATGGATTTTCAAAATTTAGTCCACACACTTGTAGCGATTGTCCCTGTTCTTTGTTGATGGTCATTGCAAATGCGAGTCACACCAGAGACTGCAAGCATTTAAATTCGAATGGCATATCTGTTGAAATCATTGGGATGCTTGGCAACAGTACATCGTCCCCTTTAAATTTTCCATTTAATTTTTTTAGCTTCGATGATATTGTTCACTGAAAGCTTGGTACCGTTGCAAATTGGCGAGTTTATGAATTCGGTATGAAACTTGATATGGGTCAACTTCAACCCTCTCCGAATTGTTTTTAATCGTGACTCGTGATTCAACTCTACTTTTTGACTAATTGTCCTCCATGTTTGTATACCAGATCACATATGATATTTCCTCTACCGTCTCCCAAATAATACCGTTTGGAGATGGATAAGTTATCATCAGACAAGTGTTCAACAACTGGGGTTTTATAAACAAGATTATAATTCAAATAGTCGTTTATTGTTATTTTACTTCGAAAACCTTGAAAACTATTATTTAGTAAACTCCCGATTATCCGTGTAGAAAAATCAGAAGAGAGTAATGATTGATCACATGGAAGTACTTCAAATAAGATTCGATGTGTAAGGGATTATTGGAAATTATAGTAATGACACAGTTTTTATAATATATATATATTATGATAACATTAAAACAGACGATAAAGAATACACGTAATTTAATAATAATCGGGGAGAATTGGCGGGCAGGTGCATACTAAATGCTTATCTCCATACATATCGTCGATCCTTCCAACCGTCGGCCATATTTTGGTAGCGCCTTTTACAAATGGCTGAAATAAGAAAGTGTTTGATTGATAAATAAATACAGTCGCATACTATGCCAATCATATATTTTAACCTGTTACAAATCGAATTAAAATCACTAGCTGCTAAATGAAATCTTATATTGAGAAATGAATAAACATTTTATATTTGGGACGAATAAGTTAAAAGATATTTTCTAATAAGTAAATTATTAATTTAAAGTATTCGACAACGCAATGATTATTGGTATGCGTATTTAGTATTTTTCTTTGTGTCTTTAGTTGATTTTAAGTTTGAATCACATATAGGGTTCACAGATAACTTAAAACACGTCGCAGTTCGTGACAAACTTCGTTATATTATACATACATACATATTTATTATATGAGTCGTCTGGTATCAAAAGCAGAACTGTTCCATACATTATGTATGGAACAGTTCTGCTTTGATACCAGACGACTCATATGACATTCATACTATTTTAAATTTCCAATATTTTTTAAATATTTTTCAATATCAATTCTTCAAAAATTTGAATAAGAATGATACTGGACTGCAGCAACATAGTGCTGTACTTAGTGACCTTGCAATGGGGGTGTGGGGGATGGGGACAATGAAAAGAAAATTTTGAAAGTAAATAAATATTGCGAGTTATATTTCTGTACTATGTTTTCTTCCGACAATTTTGTGCTTAGTGACTTACTGATAAAAAATAACATTTTAGGGGCGGCGTTTATAAAAAAATATAGAAAATTTTAGATGTAATAAACATATAAAAAAATCTGTATCTTTTTTTTCTCCGCATGATTTCGCTACGTGTGGCTCGCTTAAAAATATGATATTTTCTTTTTAAAAATTAAGAAGTTAACAATCAAAAGATGATGAAATACTAGTCGATACTGAAATAGCTAAATTTCCTATTCGTAAGATAGATTGAAAGGTGCAATACCGTTAAGATTTGAACAGATTTATAATCTTGCTGATAAATTTACTTTTCTAATTTAAGATTTCGACTGAAGGTGCTTGGTGGAATTTCAATATTAAATTTGAATCATTCAAATTATGTACACTCCCACAGATTTTGTCACTAACGACCCGGGTTTCGCCTTTCGGCATCTTCAGGCGTTCAAGCGCACGGATGAACTTGAACTGACGCTTAGTAAATGGATGTTTCGTGTTTATATATTAAATAAATGCATCACTGAGTCTAAAGCCATCGCTGGCGAAAAGGGTAAGCTCATGGGAATTCCCAAAGATTTGAGTAGTGAGTGGTTTTTAGAATTATATTTATTTGTTTGTCGGCAAAGGTTTTATGATATTATTTATGATATTATTTATATAGGGTATAGAAGTGGAGAGCCAGGAAGGTTTAATATCTCGTTCAAAATCGGAAGACTATGTAACTGTGCCCTATTAATTTCTAAAATTTCCTAAAAATGTAACACCCAAATACGGACAGTCATAAGCTCTTTTTCCAGGAAATTTTAGAAATTTTTACGAAAGATTTTAAACGAAATATTAAACCTTAAGGTTTAATATTTCGTTTAAAATCAGGGTCAATTTCGGTTATAATCAGGGCTTAAGAGTCGTTAAAAATACGACTCCAACATAAAATTACAGGTGAAAAATAGTTCTTCCCTTGAAATAACCGAGGAAAACGGAAACCCAAGCTGTGACAAAACTTGCGTAAATATACAAAATTTGAATAATTACAATTTAAGATTTAAATTCTATCGAGCACCTTGTTAACTTTTTATATTCACAATGTATTATTTTAGCGTTTTTGTTATGTTGTTTAAAAAAGTGCGTTTTTATTGGCGACAAAGTGTTTAAAATATAACCCAATTCAAAATATATTTTAGTTAAATGAAAAATATGGAAAAGGTTTGTTTTGCACTATACCATAATAGTGGCGATACAAATATTTACAAAAGATAATAATAGATATTCATATTTTATCTGAAACGAAATAATATTTTCCCAGTAACTGTTAAAAGTAAAAAGAAAAATGTTTTAAAACCGAATATGTTTTTGATGAATAAACTAAATACTTACAGCTGGGAACGCAGCTTGTTCACGGGAGTAGGGCCGGTTCCATTCATTTGAGACAACGTGTGCTTGTGTGTGAGGTGCCATCTATAAATATAATACTTGAACATTTATAAAAACTGTATGCCACTATTTCATACATGAAAATGAAATACGATTTAATTATAAGACTAAGGTCTGTATTATCTTTCTCTGATCAGAAGCTTGCCTGGTTTTACTTTACATTGGTGTAAATCTTTCTATAGATCGTATATATTGTTTTAAAAGTAAAATGATATTTTAAAATCATTCATAGTTACAGCTTGCAGAAAACTCACAATTTTTACTATATCTTCTTCTCTTTGGTAAAATATGGCTGTATTTTAGTAAAAAAAATCTAAAAACAAAATGTGTACCATAGACTTTATCAGATGGTATATTTTTTTCAAATAAAAAGCTTGTAAAATCTATTTTGTAACCGAACAGGCAACACTCATTGGTGTTCATTTAATTAGGTTGGGTTTTCCTACGTTGATTTTTAAAGCGATTTATCAAATGTATTAAAATGTATGGAATTATATAATGCTAACATTCCTGACCACCCATTTAATCTTTAAGTAAAATGGAGCCAGACGCAGGAGAAGTGAGTTTCTTACGAAGTTGAGCAGCTTGGTAACAACTGGACGTACTAAAACGGTTTCTATTGAAAGTGGGCCACGTTAGGAACAGAGATGGTTAGAAAAATATAGCAAATTTTTAAACTCTTTAAAGAGTTAAAAGTAATTCTGGTTTCGATGAGAAAACCCGCATCTGTAATAAAATCAGTTTGTTATTTATATTTTTATATTTTTTCTGAAATTTTCCAAATCGGCGAAAGCCTTTTGTTATTTTCTATATTTTAAAAAACAGTCGTAACCTTGAGGGGATTGATTCTCTGGTCCATATTTCCATCCTCTATATCTTTTATTTCCTGTCTGATGTAAATAAGGGCCTCACAGAATCGGTCTAGTTCGGCCTTGTCTTCTGACTCTGTTGGCTCAATCATCAATGTACCCGCCACCGGCCAAGACATAGTTGGAGCGTGAAAACCTAATTAAATAATATAATGAAAGTATAAGAAGGAGAAAAAAATATCGCTTAACTAATCATTATTCTATCACATTAGAACAATCAATGTAAACTTCATACTGTAAAAGTTAAAGACTCAAGTTTCATGCAGATTTTATTAAATAAAGTGTTTATCTTCATGAAAAGAAGTATCATAAAAAAATTACGACTTATTTTTTAAACTATAAATATGCTTAAATGAAAAAATATATTATTTTTGTATGATTTTTTAAAATATAGGCTGCCGTTAAAAAAGTGAAATAAATCATGTTACCGTAATCCATCAACCGCTTAGCAATATCGGCTGCTTCTATATTAGCGGTTTTCTTCAAATCCCTTACATCAATGATAAATTCATGTGCAACTAGGCCACTATCTCCTTTGAAAAGTGTTTTATAATAACTTTCCAATCTCTTCGACATATAGTTTGCGTTCAGAATCGCTACTTGAGTTGCCTTTCTTAAACCACGTGGTCCCATCATCTAGAAAAAAATGTATTTGCTTATTAATCATTGTAGACTTAATGTATATGCATTTTTATAAAATTACACACATGTATATATTCATATATATATATATATATATAATATGTATATATATTATAAAGTAATTAGTCATCTAAACATTGTCGTAATGTACATGTGAGCTACTGAATTTCTGAGAACATATTCACATGTTCAATAGATACTAAGTTGCAATTGACGTATTAAGTTATCAACGTAAGTCGTATATAGTTGTCATTGATTCCACAACATATCATTAGTGTAAACGTAATATATTAATTATTTTATCTCATGAGACATATCAAATAAAACAGGTTGGAACTGTCAGCAACCGGTTATTCACCGTGAGAAAGTGAAGATAAAATTGCACCCAGAGTGTCTGGAGATTATGATTACCTGTATAGACGCCCATGAAATTGGTAAGAGAGCTGATGATCCATATGGAGCCGCGCTGACTGATCCAAAGGGGTGCGCTTCATCGCCAAGATCTGCCAATGGGTTTACTACTGGATGTCCGGGTAAGAAAGGTGCCAAATGTGCTTTTCTGAAAACAAAAAAAAAACAGCTTTTGACAGTTCAATATGTATCTTTAATATTTGGAATTTTCCTACATCTACCTGATTCTAATTTCTTAAATTATTTACGCTAATATTTTTTAATTAACTTTCGCAGCTCGGAGACTAGAAAAATACTTCTCTGCCGATGGGGGTCGTTTAGGGACCCCAGTGGTTTCCTCATTATTGGCCTTATTTTTATGAATTTCAAAAAAAAAATAGTCTAAGGGCTTTAAAATATCTCTCTGCATCATTCCTCATACATTTTTTTTTATAAAAATCCGTGGTTTTTTAATAAATAATCATATTTTAAGTTGCGCGTAAAAAAGACGTCATCCCAGCACAAATATGAATTTGCAACTGACGCGTTTAGCCCAGCTATCTTACGAACGATCGCTGATAAGCAGGCGCTTATCTCGTTATCGCGTATTTATATAAACTACAAAAGGTCCAAAAAACTATGATATAAGAATACCTTAATTATAAACATATTAAATTATATATTTAATAAAATTTGGGTATTGTTGTCGCATTTATTGAGCTTAGAACCGGAAAAGTTAAACTGTTAAATAAAGACATATTTAAAATTCCAAATATTTTTTTGTTTATTTCCGCATGGGAAATAGTCTGTGAGTACATTTTTCATGAAATTTAGTAATTTTTACAAAAAAATATATTTGAATTAAAATATTTTGTTCAGTACTTGATAATAAATTCGAATTTAAAGAAATATGAATTAATTAATCGACCTTATCGACAAACATAAAATTAGCAGATTTCTTTTTATACTTTCGATGGATTCGGCGGTGGCTTTATGAAAATTAGTTGGAAAAGCATTTTCAGACAGTTGAGATAATCGCGGGTCTCAGTTTATAGCACAATCAGTGGAATGAAAAGTGAACTAATTTAACCTGTGTTTTTCTAAACGAAAATAAATTATGTTTATATAACATAAATCTTATTCGAGGGCTTCCAGCCTCGAATAAATTCGTCACGTTGCCAACATTCGTAGCCCCAGAATTCCCATTGATCTAATAATAAAAATATGTCTTTTGTAATGCTTAAAAATTTGAATGTTGTGATTATTTCTCAGACGAATTGTGTCAAGGCCTAATCTTATATATATAAAACAAAGTGGGGTTATTTACACCACGTATATCTCGAGAATTAGAGCACGGTTTTCAATGATCTTTGCTTTATTAAATTTGTATGGGCCTAGAATAGCAGAATAAGCATTAAAACATCGGAAAAATATCACGAAAAAGAAATTATAAAGAAAATAAATATCTCAGTACAATACGTTTTTTTTAAATTTTCGAATCGAACGCGGAACATGACGTATGCAGTTTATGCTTAATACACTAGGTGGCGTTGGTTGTAAAATTCATTTGTTTCATACTTTGAATTAGAGATGTACCGACGAACTTGGACGAACGTGTCAGAATTTCGAAACTAAATCTTCAATATCCATTTAAAAAAAAAACTTTTAGGAATTTATGTTTCATGTTCATCACCGTCGCTAAAATATATACTGAAATGTGAAAAGACGAATGAAAGTACATAAAATCAGAAAGTATGTAAAAAAAAATCAGTATACTTTTCATGTATATTATATTGTTATTGAATACTATCAAATCATTATTTTATTTTTGATCCCCATCTACAGTTAATCCTGTTTTTATGCAATTTCAAAGTAATGCTGTTTTTTAGAAATGCATTTTTTTAAATGTACCATATTTTACGATATATAAAAATGTTAAATATTACATTGAGAGCATATATCGTTGTATTTTGGATAGAATAGAGAGAATCATAAACACAACCGACATTTGAAAAAAAATACGATTTCGGACTGTTTAAATCATGTTGCACCTGCCATCGCTGAATTAAGGCCACCTACTTAGGTGTGTTACAGTCGATAAAACCATTGAAACATCGGTAATATCAGCTGAAATGATTACTTTAGCACACGAGCTTGGTGAAGAAAGGCTTGATACCTTTAGCGAAAATTATATCGACGAATTACTTACAGATAAAGCTATAAGTGACAAAGATGTCAATAATTTAAATTTAATTATTGACAAAAAATCAGAAAACAATGACGAACTGAAAGAAATTCTGCGATCATTCACTGCGAAAATAATTGAAGAAGGTCTCCGACTTTTCAGTAAATTAGAAGATCATTTTTTTCTAAATGATTCAAATTCTGATCGCGCATTCAAGTTTCAACGATAACTTTCAAAAAATTATAAATGGTTATAACCAGTGCTTTTTTTTGTTGGTGCCGGAACGCACTTTTTTCGAGCATTTTCTAAGAAGGTATAATATTTATTATATATTCGAATATCATTTTGATAGAATTAATGACGGCTTTTCATATAATGCTTAGAAAATAAAACAAAATATACATATTTAAAAATGGAAAAAATAAAATTAAACATTTATTAAAATTTCGAGAAAAAAAGTGCCGGAACGCCGTTCTGCCGCGTTACAGGGTAAAAAAATCCCTGGGTATAACAAACTGCATAACCCATTAATTATCGAAAAAGAAAATCTGAACAAACTCTGATTTTATTGTTAGAAAACAACCATACCATGTGTGGAACATTAAACAAAAAAATAATATTTTTTTTTCTAATGTAAGATAATCTCATAAATATAATATTGAAGATTTGGAAAATGTTGCGTTTTTTGTTATATTGAGAATTTATATCATTTTGTAATATAAAAATATGAAAATTTAGAATGAACTTTCGTAAAATTATAAAAAAGTATTATTTGAATAATTTTGAAAAGATCCCTGTCACTATGTTGGTGACATGCATTGAGAACAAATTTATCCTAGACCAACACATTCCTTAGCAACGGCCTTTGTTTGACAGTTACTGTCAAACAAAGTAGTCGTTTGTCAACATTGTGAAGATGTAATTTTATTATTTAAAATACAGTGAAATAAAGAGGTACTAGCTATGCCAAGTACTTCTAAACCAATTCGTAAGAGTGCTCGGAATGGTTTTCTAAGAGTCTTTCAGTTCTGTGAACATGAAAAATCTGAAAAAAAAAAAAATAATTCCCTTCGGGTCGACATCATTGAATCACTTCGAACTGTCAATGGCGTAGTATGCCCAACATTTTGTGCTGCATGTCAATAGCTCAATTTGCTTAAAAACTATACTCATTGGGACATGACAATCGCTGAAGCAATTGTTTCTGCATCTCCAAGTCAGATACGCACATTATTTGCTATCATTATTTTGATATGCTTCCCATTGAATCTACGAGAACTGTGGAACAAGTACAAGAATGACATGTCCGAAGACACTTTACACCAAATTCGCGTCAGTTCAGGGAATCCCGATCTCGAGGTGAATGAGGAGATACATAACCAGGCGTTGCTTTTGATCGAAGATATGTGTTACCTCATGCGCTGCATGATGCGTCGCCAGATCAAAGAATGAACGACGCTTTCAATCGAGAATCGGAACGTAAACGTAAATATGATCGAGATGCATTGAACCAATCACTTCGAACGAATGTACCTTTGTTGAACCCCCAACAGAAAGTGTACGATACTTTAATGAAGGCAATTGATGAGGGAAATGGCGGCTTATTTTTCCTCCGCATTGGAAGCACTCAACTGAACTATGAAAGATCAGCGCAATGACTCAAAATGTTTTGGAGGCGCAATGATTCTACTATCTGGCGATTTTCGCCAAATACTACCAGTCATTTCAAGATCGACCGATGCTGATGAAATAAACGCTTGCCTTAAAACATCGACTCTGTGGCGCTATGTGAAGAAACTTCAGCTAACGACAAACATGCGAGTTGTATTTCTAAACGACCATCTGCCGCAGATTTCTCCAAGCATTTGCTGACTATCTGTAACGGCCGTGTTCCTGTTGACGAATCGAACGGATTGATTTCGATTCCACCGAATTTTCGCAATTTCGTCTCAACGAAGGACGGCTTCATCAACAAAATGTTCCCAAACACCTAATCACAAAAATCGCAATTGGTCGAGTGAACGAGCAATTCTTGGGGCTAAGAAAAAACATATGGATCATTTAAACTTCACAATTCAAAATCAAATCGTTGATCTACTGCATTACTTTAAATCTATCGACTGTGCCACGTGAATAACATCAATGTAATTTAAATACTTTTCATTTTGAATTTTGAACAATTATTGAACTTAATTCATTTTGAGTATTCATTCAACTGAATTTAATTCAGCCAACACAACATTTATTGATTCTGAGGCGGTACGAAGTTCGTCGGGCCAGCTAGTTTTTAAATAAATAGTAAAACGAATAATGATTAAATCAAAAAACACTGCAATATTTGCTGAAAATCCCGATCAATTTGTTTCACTGGATTTTGAATATACTAACGTAGTCTAAAAATGTGAAGATTTCACTAAGCTGAAACCTTAACCATAATTAAACTAAAACACACTTTTGTTTTTAGATATTTTAAGGGCAATAATACTTACACTCCAATAGGTCCCATGCCTGGACCACCACCTCCATGTGGTATGCAGAACGTCTTGTGGAGGTTCATGTGAGAAACGTCGCTTCCATAATCACCAGGGCGACAAAGACCGACCTTCGAATAAAAGACAGTTACTGACATGTTGATGGAGCCAATTTATATATACTATGTTAAAATTAGCCATTGCATAAATGGTAGATGAACTTCATATCAATAATTATGCTAACAATATTATGTATTCATTAAATACTATTTAATTAATAGTGTATTCAAATTTACTGAAAGACTGCGATTTTAAGCACAATAATCACAAATCTGTTTACAAATACATTTATTTTTTTTGATTTCCCAAATTAATATCGTGACATATTATTAGTTGTACCTGTGCATTCATATTAGCTCCGTCCAAATAAACTTGTCCTCCATGTTTGTGCACCAGATCGCATACTTCAGCCACCGTCTCCTCAAATACACCGTTTGTGGATGGATAAGTTATCATCAGGCAAGATAGATCTTTGCTGTGTTCAACAACCTGTGTTTGAATAAATAAAAATGTAATTTAAAACGTCTTTAAAATGTTTTGAATTCAAAACCCATTCATTAGCATTGAAAAATGTACGAGTTATTTAAGCCAACGAATATACATATTATAGTACTCGATTTTGAAATATTTTGCTTTTTACGCTGTAACGCAGCTGTAATCTGGTCCACCAATTATTTTATTCCGGCCCACGATTTTTACGTTAAAATATTTTTTAATTCGGCTTCCAAATGATTTTTAAAAAACCGTCGGTCCGTATCTAAAAAACGTTTGGTGACCCGTGCCATAGGGTTTAAATCCCTGTATATAGACTCTTTAATTTGAAAGAGCACCTGAAGAAATTCTATTGTATTTATTCAACATAATCAAGATTAGGATTTTGTAATGCGATTGTAATGCATGCGTAAATCATAAAAATATTTAATTCAACTCAATAAAAATTATGGTAGATGGATTGAACAAATCTACGTTATGTATACATATATTTATTATGTAAAAATATAGCACATTATTTTTTCTTGTGCTATAAGGTATTTTACATGAAGACTTTTGTGCCGTAATTCGCTAATTGATATCATAAACAATTAACAATTACAGTAAAACCCCCATTTAGTCGAAAGTTGGGACCGCGTGATTGGGAGTCGCGTAATTGGGGGAGTGAATCTCATACAAAATTAGGGGCTCCTTTTTTTCCCGAAAAATGCAAAACTGCCAAAACTAAGAATAAATGAAACAAAATATATGGACGACATTTTTAGGTACCTAAAATGCATAGCAATCATACAGACACCTGTCCGGCTGTGTGTGTATAGCCTGGCACATGCCGAATACACAGACGATCGCCAACGTTTGACTGTATGCACGACACAGACAGCCGTCCGGCTGTGTGTACAGCAGAAACAACAGTAGAATGCGCCAACGCAATTGGGGATTTACGGCGAATATATCTGTTCGGCGCGTAATTGGGGGTTCCACTGTACAATTTCATTTTATATCTTTTTTTGCTTTTTTTTTAGATTAAACTTCTTCGTGAAATTAATGAGGTAAATCAACCATTGAAACATAGTAAATAGTTACAAATCCATAAATTGTGTTGTTATATGTATTATATTAATGACAAAATTATCTTACTTTATCGTGGAGATGTTTCATGTCTATGCTTCCATGTGCTGTGACACGAATCGGCTGCACCCTCATCCCAGCCATTTGAGCACTGGCAGGATTTGTCCCATGGGCGCTGACTGGTATCAGACAAATTTGTCTATTGGCGTCTCCTCGAGACTCGTGATAGCTCTTTATTGCCCTGAGTCCAGCGTATTCACCTTGTGCTCCACTTTAATATTCAATCAAAAAATTAAATACTTTCCACACAACTTACATTTGAATTAATTTTGCATTAAACTCTGATGTTGTGGATTATAAAGCTAAATATGTTTTAACCGTTTTTTTATGTACTTATCACTTAGCCAAAATATCAAATTAATTTATGGCTACTTGATACATCGTAGAACTTTAAATCTTGTAGCAGGACGTTCGTGTAGTAAAGATAATACAAACTAAATAAGCAAGCAAGAGTGTAAACTTTACCTGTTTGGCTGGAATGATATCCTGTCGTATCCAGTGATAGTGCACAAATCTTTCTCAAGCTCTTGAAAGAGGATATGATATCCCGTGCTTTGATCCAGCGGAGCAAATGGATGAATATCAGTAAAGTGTCTGAATGAGCAGGGCATCATTTCAGTAGTGGAATTCAGTTTCATCGTACACGATCCCTACAATATAAAGATGTGAATTTGGTGGTAACTAATATCAATCCATTCAACATCATTTTTAAAGCATCTATCTACCCACGTTTGAGAGTAATAGATCAGAACTTAATTTTGAATTGTTTTAAACTTGTAATTTTCATTGTTAACAAATTGCTTTTGAATTAATACTATTACATTTAATTACATAGCAGTGTAGTTTAAAGGAGTCATATTGGTTGGATAGTAAAGTGATAGCGTATTCATCTTTTTTAACAGTACATTTATCATTATAATGCCTGAATGAATTATTGTTTTTTTCAATTAAAATTTACGTGAATGTCAACTTGATCTTCTTAAAAGTGGAGTGGGATAACAAAGAACTATACCGGCGGTTTCCGTTTGTGTATAAAAATAACTTTATTTTATGTCGATGAGGACTTAAAAAAACTGTTTTTATTTTGCCATTAAAACGCAATTTAAACATAAAAAATCAACGTGTTTTGATTTATTTATGGGACGGTTATGCCACTTACGTTCAATAGTACAAAAATATCTTACTAATGGTATCATAGAGTGAACGAGTGAAACATCTTTATTTTCAAGTTGTTTCATATAGCGAACAATTCTTGTTTCCGAATGATGGAGATTGAAAACTGGATGGGTCAGGTAATGTGATGTCCTCTTAAAATCCGTGTTCTGGATATTACTGCACGTTACATCTCCTTTTTCAATCACCTGTTGATGAAAGTTTCAAAAATAAACTTAAGCATTTAATTAATTAAGCTATATTTTGATATATTGTGTAATTGTGTATAATAAGTAAGCAATATTAAGTTTATGTTAATTGTATTTTAATTAGTTTACGCTTAAATAAATTTTGTCATTTACAATCTGGATATTATATGGACTGATGGATTATTGAGTATGCTTTTTTATTTATCATGTACTGAAATTAAATGATCAAAACATTTTTTTTATGATTGCACAATAAAGTTCATGTAACTATCGAAGCATATATTTTTTTTTGATTTTCTTAAGATATGAATTAAGGTTTAAAATAAAAAAATACAAGTATTTATAGTAAAACAAAAATTATCAGATATTATATAGTTATTATGGTATGCCAGTATCGTTAGGCCTATACTTAAACAACGTTGGTTCGATTTATATTAAAAATCATAGCATTGATAGACATAAAATGGACAAAAATATTAAATCATCGCTTTGAGGTATTGTTACAACATTATATATTTATTTAATTATATTATTATGTAAGTAAATAAAAATAACCTCGGAAACTGTTTTAGCATTGAAAATCCACAGCAAATCGTTGACATCTTCCATGGTAACCGTTTCATCGAGAGCGACTCCAACAGAACCGTCCTCGAAGTATCTCAGATTTATCGTCTTCTCGATGGCACGTTGTTTTATTTCCGAGAGACTGTCCCCTGCAGGTATAACATGGAGAGTGTCGAAGAACACTTTGTTGGTAACTTTGTGACCTTGTTGACGGAGACCTGCAAAACATAATATGTTTATCCAATTACTTAGAAAAACCAAAGATAGGTAATAATTATATCCTTATTCACTTATTTATAGTTAAATTTTCATAAAAACAGATCATGCGACAAAGACAGTGACATAGCTATAAATACTTGGGGCCGTCATGCATTGCATGATTCTGATATGAGCCGCTGGACAAAGATATGCGAAAAAAACTGGTAGAAATAAAAAACTTTTTTTTAAAAGTAGTTTAATTTTAATTCATAACATTAAGTTATCTTTTGGGTAATAATGTTCCAATACATTTGAATTTCAGTTAAACAAATAAACAATGGTGAAAATTATTACTGCAGATATGTTTTTTGCAGAATTTGAAATAAGAAGTAATGCAACTTAGTTATCATAATCAAATTACCTTCATTTAAAACGAGTGTAGAATTGTGAACTTTTTGAGCAATATCCTTCAGTCCTTGAGGTCCATGATATACGGCAAACATTGCCGACATATTTGCCAGTAGAGCTTGCGCCGTGCATATGTTTGAGGTTGCCTTGTCTCGTCTAATGTGCTGCTCGCGAGTTTGAAGGGCTAGCCTGAATGAGATAAAAATGATTTAATTAAAAATATATTTTATCACTGAATCTTGTACAAGAGTTCTACATGAAAAGAGGAATATTAGGCTCACTGTGATAAGCAAAATAAATAAGTGCACCATTTTCAAATAATACTTTAGATTAAGCCAGTGTTTACTTTAACACCTAGACATCAATTTTGTATTATGAAAACGAAACCAACATTTTCCAAAGAAAACTGTTGCTCATTTATTTATGGACCCATTAAAGCTGGTAACACATGGAAAAAACTTTACAACGCTGAAATTTTTGTGATCTATGAATCTACGACGCCATAACCGAGGCATCTACGATGCCTCGGTTATGTACACCGTATTATTGAATAAGAACCAAAGAAGAACAAAATCTTCAGTAATTCGATGGGATTTAAAATTGTCAAAACATTTAATAGCTCTTAAGCTGCTTAGTTTGGATAGAGACATATTCAGAGAACTGTTTCTGAGACTGAAATGTTGTGGAAGCAGATGTTGTTTTAAAAATAAAATGCTGAACTTCCATATTGCCGTTATGTAATGTTATAAAGGTCCTTATTAAAGGTTTTTCCAACCTGTAAGCATCGTGACCTCCGGCATCCCTGGTAACTCCAATCATTCTTCCAGGCATAAGCCTCACCAGCGATTGGTTACATGCAAAGAAACCGGCATGTGGACCTCCATATCCAAGAGGAACTCCCAGTCTCTGTGAGGTTCCTATAGCAATGTCGGCTCCAAATTCAGCTGGAGGTCTCAGTAGTGTCAATGCCAATAAATCAGTTGCACAGCAAACGAGCGTCTGAAGATTATAATTAATTGATATTTAATTTTATTGTTGTTACAGATTAAATGTCTGGGTTGGGTTTTATCATATTTCTTTTTGTTTGGTTTATTGATTTTTGTAATTTAAAAGCAATCAACATACCCCATTAGCATGCGCTTCGTCAGCCAATGCTGCGTAGTCTTTTACGTCTCCTCTTGTATCAGGATACTGAATGAGAATTCCTGCAATATCTCGTTGAGTTAAGTCTGCCGTGGTAACATCACCAACAATTACTTGAAGACCCAAAGAATCGGCCCGAGTTGTCACTACAGATACAGTCTGAGGATGGAGAGCATCTGACAGTAGAAGTTTCGTGCGCTTATTTTGTCTGAAAAGTAAGTAATATTAAAACATGTTTTTTTACATACGTAAAACTAAAATATATATGCTCGTATATATTTGTATACACTCGCTAGATACTTTCTGGAAACGAATTTTCTAGACTGAATTACAAATTACAAATACACTGATATTATCAGTTGGTTTTATATTCAAATAAATTCACGAAGAGTAAAGATTTTTTTATCATCTGACAGAAAATAATAATTCTATCAATAATGTAATATTGTCAAAATAATCCATCAATGTAGTAAATAATTGACAATGAATGTACATATTCTGATAAATCTCATATGTACTATTTATTTGCAAACCCGGCTCGTTCCAAAATTGTTGAAACCTAAACCATGAATGTAATTTAGTAAATAATTATAATTTTTTAATGAATTTTTAAACATCAGTTTAAAACATGGCTTGATAACATTAACAATATTATTCCAAAGTAATGTAAAACTAAAAATACTTAAATAAAGTATATTATTTTGCAAAATGAAATTCAATTTTCATTTTTTAATCATTTCGGAACGAGCCGTGTTTGCAAATAACACCCTCATATGTAATATTTTTTTGCATTTTGCAAATTTAAAAAAAATGCTTTTTAATATCAAGCAAAACTTGACAGATATTTTAAATATAATATGTAACATTACATATCTGTAAATACTAACACGTATGTTATTAATTTTGCTTTATTCTTATTGTATTCATTTATTTGTATCATAATTTGATTGTTTTCTTATTATAAATCTTGCCTGTAACAAAGTGAAAGTGCCTCAGCTGCTGCAGTTCCTTCATCTAAAAGAGAAGCATTAGCTACTTCTAGTCCTGTCAAATCGCTAACCATTGTCTGATAATTAAGAAGACCCTCTAGTCGTCCTTGAGCCACTTCAGGTTGGTAAGGAGTATACTGAGTAGTCCTAAGAAAAAAATGAAAATTTGTTTTCAGTTATATAATATATAAAAATACGCGTAAAAAAATAATTGGCGAAAATAATTAGTTGTTCAAAGGCGAGTTTTAAGTAAATGTAATAATTTTACAAATAAACATTTTCTGTTTCTCCTCACCATCCAGGGTTCTCAAAAATATTTCTCATGATTGTATGAGGTACACAGCAGTTATGGTAACCCATTCCTATGTATGATCGCCAAATTTTATTTTTCTCTGCGATTCCACGAATTCGTTTTATAAGGTCATATTCTCCTGTTAACAACAAATATGAATATCAATATCAGTCAATTTAAATTTATTAAACAAGAGATATTGTGCACATTTCATTGATTTGAGCAGTCTTTAAAATAAAATTATCATTTGAAATTTTCTTATCAAAATCACGTGTTTTCATGTTTATAAAACAGATGTCATAATTGCATAAGATGTTTGCTGGGGGGAATTAAAACGTGTTGTTGTTTGACCTTTGTGTGATTTTTATATAAAAAATGATATTTTTGACTTTCAAAGACGGATTCTACAAATACAACGTAGTGGAAGAAAGAAATATCACATAAACATTTTATGAAGTGGCCTCAACGCTTATAAAACTCAAAATGTATATGGAAGTTTAATAAATAAAGTAATGTGATAAAATAATGAGTAATTATTTAGTTACAAAAGAACATAACTGAATATAGTTTATAGCTATTTCAACATCACGCTATTTTAATAGAGGTACTCTAATTCAATAAATAACATTAATGAACTTATTAGTTCATAAAAATGCCTTACGTATATATTTTTAAATGCATATTGTGAGCTTTGTCATTTGATTTTCCAGTTAAACATTGCGTATTGTTTTTTTTAAATTAAAATTGATTTTGATATAATCTTAATAATTCTTTAATACTGTACGAATGGATAATAAGAAACAAACTCTAGCAAAATATTGGCGTTTTTAGAAAAAATATACTTTCTAACTTTATTTTTTATATGCATAAAAATCTATTCATAGAGATAATTGAATTTGTAAGTTACAATTTTATTTTTGACACTTTTTTAAAAATATGATTTGTATTATACCTAACTTACAAAAAATATAATACTTTCAATATGTGGTTTATAAGATTCTACGATTTAAATGATTACCCGGCATCACCTATAATAGATGCTAGATAATGTTGAAAGTAGTGAAAAAAAATATCGTCGCAAAATTACGTCCATTAATGATTGATTATGTTAAAAGTTGAAAATATCACACTTGAACTATACATGGTTGCCAGAAACGCATGCGCATATACCGCTTGTCCACTGTTCAGCGTTTGATAGTATTTCTTGTGTCAGACAGACAGACACATGGTCTTTCTGTTTTCTACCATATATATTTAACATAAGCCACAAAGTTTATAGTTTTACCAAAACTCTTTTTTTTATTTTTAGATTTTAGACATGCTTTCGATAATTGTGAATGTGCTGTGCTGATATATCGACCCATAATAGGCAAACAATCGTAATCGATAATTTATAAATTTTATGGGAGAATTTTTTTTTAAATTACCCTCGAACTAAATTCGATAAAGGAATTGCTTAAATGCAGTTTTTAAAAAGTAATATAATATTTATTACGTATAGTAATACTTCTACGTTCTATTCGAATAGTATCAAAAGTAGAACTGTCTCATATATGATATATGGAACAGCTCTACTTTAGATACTATACGACCATATTATGGTCAATGCCTATCCTGATATTATACTGATTACTTTCAGTTCTTTAGATCGGCGTTTCTCAACCGGGGTTCACGTGGAACAAATGATAACAAGTCAAAACGCTAAAATGCACAGGTAATAAAAAACGATTTTTTGTCACTAACGCTCTAGGCCAGGCGTGGGAAACCTGCAGCCTTTTGGCAACTCTGGTGCGGCCTTCTGGCCAAATCTGTTATTCTGTAAATTTATGTAAATTCGTAAATTGCTGACATATTCTGACCGTAAAATTCTATTTTAGGCCAAAGATTCCCTATTTAATGTGTACTCCGGTCTTATGTCGAATCAGAAAAATGAATGTGGCCTTTGGAGAATAAAAAGTTCCTCACCCCTGCTCTAGGCGATATTAAGCAATTATTGGTTTAAAACGCAATTAATCTAATTGTGTGGTTTAAGATCTTTTGCCGACTATGGGTTGATGTCGAATTAAATTATATATTACCCCATGATTCTATTTAGCTTGTAAAATTCCTAATTTAATGATTATTTGTCCTTAGAATTAGAAAGTTTTATGTTGATATTGCTTAATTACCTAGATTATTGTCAAATAAGTTTACAAATGTAATGTATAGGTAGGATTATCTTACCAGTTGGCTCCTCTATATCCATTATCTGATTGTATCGTATATTTGCGGGGACTGCGTTGTTTGTCAAGTCATCAAGACTCTAAAAATACCAACATACATTTTAAAATATCGTCTGAAGTAATCACATATTATTGGTTCAGTCATGATAATACTATAATCTGAATTGACTTTCATACAATGTGATGCGAATTATTTTAACGACATTTGATTACTGTTTATAATATTTTAATCAATGGGCTGAGATTATAATTAATGCATTTTTTTGACTTGAAGTGTTTGTAGAATGTATGAAAGATATCTTATTTAATATATTTATTTGTGTACAAACCTTGAATCCAAGTAAATCCAACATAGTCACTATATCACTATCCCGAGGACCTATATGTCTGCTAGGAAAATCCGCTCGATTTGGAAAAAGTTTTTCCAATGTGTTTGAAAGACTATACATACTTCTTGTGTCATTTTTTAAAGACACACCTCGAATATTCAAATTAACAATTTTGCTAGAATAACAATCACTGACTCTAATCGCATTCGATGCCCTTCTTCCTAAAAGTCTATACATTATTATTTATGGTTAAGCAGCAGTACTATTTATTATAAACTATTTTTAAATACTCTTATTGTAGTAATACACTTTTGAACTAGATTGAATTTGACACCACGTTATGATGAATATAGTGACCATGATAGTCTGATATCTACTGTCGACTCTTGGGGTCAAAAGATGTTAAAGAGTTAGACCTCATAAATGAGTACCAAAGTAAATACGTCATATTTATCATATCAATAATTGATAAGAGTTGTTTGAATGAACTCTACACAGACAATTAAATTTTTGATAAAGTCTTTTGCTAATAAATAATTGAACAGGATTTGAATTATAATAATGGTAACTTATTTAAATTTCTTGATTGCTGAATAACATCCGATAACCAAAATATGTCTATATATTGGAGTGAATAATAAATATTTGATAAAATAAAATTCATAGGGAAACTAAGTCTAAATTTTCATTAAATATATTTATTTATAACTTTCTATTTACAAAATTTATAAGAAGTGTGTTAAGAATCACAAGAATAAATAAACCTACTTATATTTATTATTTTCGATAGATTTATGCGGTAGCTTCCAATATATGAATTACGACAGGAGCATTAAATTGACAGCTTCAATTTTTTTAAGATTTCGACTGAAGGTGCTTGGTGGAATCTCAATATTAAATTTGAATCGTTCAAATTATGTACACTCCCACAGATTTTGTCACTAACGACCTGGGTTTTGCCTTTCGGCATCTTCAGGCGTTCAAGCGCACGGATGTGTCAGTTCAAGTTCATCCGTGAGCTTGAACGCCTGAAGATGCCGAAAGGCGAAACCCAGGTCGTTAGTGACAAAATCTGTGGGAGTGTATATAATTTGAACGATTCGTCTTTAATTTTGTTGGGTAAAATATAAGAGGATTATGGATAGGACATTTTTATAAAGAAAACATTGTTTTTTTCTACTTATAGTATTATTCTGTATTGTAAATATATATCAATTGTCATAGAATACAATAGAATTTCTGTTAACATTTTAATTTTGATTTTGTTGTTTTTAATACTATGGCCTATTTTGTACACCCAACATTAAATGAGAGCATTCAAGTAACTTGAGAAAGTTTTCAATTTCATATCCCTTACGCACCTTAATCCATAAATTACAAGCATGCCATAGTGGATTCATTGAATAAACACATTTTCACTTTAAGTGAACTTTATGATACAAATATTTTTCTAGTAAAACATAGATGATTAAATTTTAAAAAATAATGATTAAATTATAACGGTACAAACATTAATTATTTCCAATAATCAATTTTAAGTTGACAATTTTTAGTTAATAGTAATTATTTTTTATCCGTAAGCATATGTCCCAATTTGTACTCGAGACACCTGCACGGTATCTACCAAACATATAATACATAGTCCTCAGTTATGTTTCAATTTTTCTTATAAACTCAGCCAATGTAAAAAAAAACCCGTAACAATGTACTGCTATTATTTTCAAACAGGTGGAGGATTTATGCGCCTGTGTGCTAGGTCTAAACGAGTCGACAGTGCTAAAATCTTAGTGCGGCACTTATACTCCTGTGTCCGCCTTACTCTTTGCAGACGCTACGAGCCGGCCCTGCGTTCAAATATAATGTGAATGTAGCAGGATTGCTTATGATGTTTTTGTAACAACTTCTTTTATTCCTTTGTTAACTCCTTGAAAATGTATCTAAGAGTAAGATTTATCTTTTTCATCATTCTTCAATCATATCTATTTTTTTAGATTATTTTTTGTGCCAAAATCATTCGCGTAAGATAAAAAAAAAATGTTGAATCAGACGAAACCCACTATGTTATGTGTAATTTATTTTCTCTTTTATCACCATACTCACTAGTTTGAAGGCAACGATTAAATAAGAAGCAATTATACACTTAACAATTAGGTACACGCAATATACTTTACCAAGTTTACTTCCCAATATTTTGTTTTGAGAGTAACGACTAGAGAAATAGTTTCCAAGAGAAATATGTATAGAAAAGTCACGTTTGTAAGAATTTAGAACTGTTCATAAACATCACAGTAATCTACATGGCATTTTATTTCAATTTATTTATTAATATCTAAGACTGATGTATAATAATATAATTTAATACAATTTTATTCTTTTGGAATTGTTCCATTTTGCAGTTTATTTTCTTTTTTATATTATATTCACGTGCTAAAGTTATATATTTTGCATTCAATAATTTCATTTACATTTTGGAAAAATTGCATGCATCTGTGTTTATTGCTAAATGTATAGGTATTTACATCTTTGAAAAGCCTTACTAAATAGTTAAATTTTCATCTTTTTTTACATTTTTTTATAATAATAAATTTGCTTTGATAAGCATTAAGAGAATATATATGTAATTTATTGACATCAGCAAACCAACGCTCGAAATCCACCACTAATTGCGGCCATCATTATTCTAAAATGCTTGCACAATCTAAAATGATTATTAATACAGATTTTAGAATAAAAATAAAACGCTTTTATACGTTCGCTCGAAAAGGCCGCAAGTTTTATTTGACTACAACCAAACCATTCAAAATAATGAAGAGCCTCCATAATAATTATTTTTTATTATTGAAGTCATTCGAGATTAGCTCAAGAATAAATGACATCACATACGTCCACGTCCACGTACAAGATCTCAAATTTAAATTAAAAATAAATTAACTTAAAATCGACCTTGCCGGGAATTGAGCCCATTCATTTGATCGCTAGGGCAAGGCTCTGTGGTCTAAACCCACAGAGGCAAAATTATGTTAATCCATTATTATCATACAACCTTAAGGTTTAGTTGTAATAAAATTGACATACAACCAATCCAGTACACATCAATCTAAACACTTTTAGTTTATTCTTATGCATTTTTATCACATTTTTAATTGTTCATATACAGATATAAAGGTATCATGAAAAATTCACATATTTATTATGCTTCTGTCTAAATTTTATACAATATAATAAATATATTAGGTCAAATGTAGAAACAATATGATGTAGGCATAAACATGACAGATATAGTATTATTTTAGCTATAAATGATTTTAAAATTCATAATAAATTTCGCCAAAATATATTTTAAGCTGTTATATGTAAGCTGGTACATAATAAAGAAATAATCAATTCCAATATTGTTAAAATAGCTTTTATATTATTGTATGCTGCCACTACAGTTCGATAAGTAAAAGTACCAACATCTCAAAGAATGAGTTTTTTAATTACATATTTATGACAAGGTTTGGCTTATGAAAATCGTTCTAACGCGATAATTTTTATTCAAAAAAATATTTTAAAAAATCTATGTTTAAAAAAAAAGTAAAATGTTTTTTTTAAAAATATTTATCAAACGTAGTGTCATGTTTTTAAATGCCATAAAAATAACACCGGTTTGACTATATTTGTTCAGCATTTTCTTTCATAAGTATTTAATAAACAAATGGAGTACATAATACTTTTTGAAAAGTTCAAATAAATGGTATTAGCTAAAAAAGAAACGTCCTTTTAAATAACAACTTATTTATTAGGAGATTTGAGATTATCTTTATAAAGACCTAATCTCAATCCCAATTCCTTTGGTTGCCTTATAGAGCCTCTGATGGGAAATGGACTGTAAGATTTCTCGGGGCTCTTCGTTGGCTTGGTTTTATCTTGACTTGGAGTAGGGCTGGTAGGTGTTTTCAATGAGCTGACGCTTGGAGAATTGAGGTCTGCGATTGAGCCATGGGTACCGGACAAGTCTTCTGAAGTAAGTTTGAAACGATCCAATTCTAAAGAGAGGTCTCGTTGTGAGATTCCTGTGGAATCTTTTCCCAGAGAGTATGTAGTCATCTGAAAAAATGTGCGTATTCTATGTCTTGTGCTAGTAATAAATACTGGTTTAAAAATGAGAAACAAAAGCTAAATAAATACAACTGTTAAGCTGGATGTTTATTATTATCTAAGTCGTGCTCAAATCGTTGGCAATCGTGTTGAGAATGTCAATATAAAAAACAGCATCTTTAAATTGACATTTATGGATAAAGTTGGATTTATGGATGACACATTTATGGATAAAGTTGCAATGAAAATGCAATTTGATGTTATAAATGTATATCTAAATTTAGCTTACCTTTGGGCTTATTGGAGTTGACACTTGATCCAGTGATGTCAATTGACAGAGAGTATCGCTGGAGTTAAAAGTTCCAGGTTTTGAAGATTGCTGATCCTCAACTGACGGATCGAACGAGAAACTCATTGAAGATGAAACGATACAAATGTCACTAGATTGACTGTTCTCAAATTTAAAAGCTTCTGGCCTCGGTAGGTTTTCCATCGGCGAACATTCTGTTACTCTAGAGAACGTGTCAGTTACTCTCGAAAGTGGCGAGTCATTAAATTTTCTCAGATTTTTAAAAGCACTGTCTACGCCAATTGAATTGTCACTAGATTTGTATGTAAATTTGTAAGGTGAGGATACATTATAAGAATCACTAATACTATTATTATTTTCGGGCTTCCACGATTCTGTGAAATCTTGAGGTACATATTCAGAAGTTTCGATGATTGGTTCACTTACTCCTGTCAATGTTGAACCTCTTTCTATTTCAGGGGATGTAATAGAGAATTTCTGTACAGGCTTTAAATGAAGATTAACTTCAACGTGCGTGTTTGGATCATTATTTATAGCCGTTGAGTCAGCTGTACACGATTTATTAATTCCTTCTCTTGCACTTTCTTTATCAATACTGTATTGAAATTTAGTTTTGTTGGTATCGTTGTAATCGGTAATTAAATTTTGAATTAACGGTTTAGGGGGACTTGTAATATCACTGTAAACTGCAGATAAACGTCTTTGATTTGCATTGAAACCTTTATTTTCCCAACCAAACTTGTCTGTCTTGTTCTCTTCAACTCGTGGAGGTAGAGAGATATCAGGTTTTGGTACTTCTGGACTTATTTTCGAATAATAATGTTTTGTTTGTTCTGTTACTCTCGCTTCATAAATTGGAATCCCTATTTTGAAAGATATTGGACTTATGACATAATCTTTTTTTGACATATGCCTTGCCCTAAATGAAATATCATCATTCAAATTTTCTCTAGATGGAAACTGTGGGGAATAAATAACACTTCTTACCGGTTTTGTGTCTAAATCTAAAGACAATTCTTTTGCTGGTTTGGTGTATGGTTTTTGATTTTGTGATAGTAAATGGTCATCAAGACTGGATGATCTTGGAGAATAAAGAGATTTGTGAGTTTTATTTGATAGTATTCTAAATAATTTATCATCACTTTCTTCGTGTTTTGATTCTTCTTCTAAAGCTTCACAAATTTCTTCTTGGAAGGAATCTCTAATGACTGATTTGTTTACTTGATTGATTAAAATTCGATGTAAAATTTTAGAATTTTCTTGTATAATTTTTAATGCCCTCTCACTGTTCCTTCTTCCTGACTGGGATCTTATAGCTTCTATTTCATCATCCAAAATTGAAAATGACCTTGCGTGCTCTTGCGGAAAGTCTTCACTTTTTGTTTTTTCTAAAAGACTTAGTCTACTGTGATCGTTTTTAATGTTGTCAAACGAAATATCATGTCCTAGGTCAATTTCTATTGGAGATCTAACAATATCTTTTAATGGCGATGTTACTGCACGAGGACTGCTCAGCTGTAATACTCTGCTTGTTCTATTGAAAGAAGCTATGGGCGATAATAATTGAGGTGATAAAAAACTTTTTTTTTCGGATTCATCATTTGTTTCAATAAATCCACTGTATTTATATTCTAGTGGGCTATCGAGACTATTTTTATTTTTAAGCTCCACTTCTGAATTGATGGATACTTCTTCTATATCCAGATAAGAGTTATTATAATCTTTTTCTTTCAAGACATCTGCATAATTTGTATGTTTTTCACACGTTGTTTGAACTTTGTCTATAGAATCGTAAGTGAATTCTGTATTTTCTGAGACTAAAGGCGAAGCTCTTTTTCTAGTTCGACTCATAAACCGATCGTCTTCTTCGTCGGAACTTATATATGTTCCAGATTTTCTCGCTCCAAAAAATTCAGGGCTATGCTCAAAATATTTATCGATTTTTAATATTAGAGGTTTTTCGTCTTCACTGATTTCACTGATAACATCAGAATCAATTCTGCATGGACTTTTGTAACTTAAATATGATGCCTTTTCTTCAATTAACGGTGGGATCCCTTTCAAACTTGGACTTAAAGAACTTATAGAACTACTAATTGATCGATCACAACTAGTGGAACGATAATCCGTAAATGGTAAAGATTTGACACTCACTGCTTCTTCGTGAACTTCGGAATTTTTCATCTCGAAAAGTGTATTGTTAGTATATATTTCATCCAAATCCGTTTGCTCTTCTTCTCTATCAGTTTCATCAAGAGACGATGCTGTAGCATTTTTTATAGTGTCGAAGACATTTATATGTAATGGTTCAACTGCTTCCCATGGTATTTCTTGCTTCAGTAAAAAATCAGCTTTTCGGAATTCATCTAAGTAATTCCTTAACGGTTCCCCACGGTTAGAGTCAACAAATTCTTCAAATTTATTTTCTGCCGCTTCTTCTATAGGCACGTCACTCTCACTTTCATTTGTTTCTTGTTCAATTATTTCAATACTCTTGAATTCAGTCTCTTCAGTCTTTTCTTCATCCGGTATTATACAAACCAGTCCTCTTTCATTTCCAATATCATTTGTTCTGTCTAATAATTCTTCAAATTCTTGAATATAGGAGCCAAATTCTGCAGCAGTTTTTTCGTTACATTGATTTTCATCGCGTTCATTATTTAGATCATCGCTTTGCACAGTATCTCTGTCATCACTCATGTCAGTCTTGGATATATCATCAATTAAACAAACAACATTTTCGCTAACGCTGGCAGGTTCAGAGTCAAAGTCACTCATTCTGTTTGGCTCATCACACAAACTGGTAGAGGTACTTGATTCTGAACATTCACTATAAGAAGATGATTCGCTTTTTCCTCTACTTCTCATTGATGATTGTATAATTTCATTGATTTCACTCTCTGAAACTTCTTTTCCTTCTTCTTCTTGTTCTTCGACATCCTCTCCACCTTCTTCGCTTTGACTTTCCGGCTGAGGAACATCTTTCCATTTTATTGAATCTCTTCTGCTGACAGATTTCCTATGGTTTTCATCTTTCCAGTGAAGTGTTTCGCTTTTGGAAGGAGTTGGGGTTTTATTAGAGATCTTCGGTGGTTTGGAAGATCGAGATGGGGGTATTGAACCTTGTGGTGGCCCTAAACGACGTCCTCTAGAGCTAACTATTGCACTTTTTCCAAGTAGAAGATGGTTTACCGACATCGGTCCAGATCCACTCGTACTTCCTGTGAATGTATTCACAATGAAACCTACTTTCAATCATAAAGTTAATTTTCCCATAATTCAAAAAATTTGTAATCGTATTTTATTTGATATCACATATTTTTAGTAATCATAATCAAATTTATTCATTTGATGTATTTTAATAATGTTTATTTTTACTGAATGTTAAAAAAAATATACTTCAATGTAGAAAAATAAAAAAAGTAGTTGGTAGATACCCGGTGGCTGCCGTGCACATGCTGCTGCTAAAATTATGTGCGCCTGTCTTTGCCTTTCTCTAAGTCTTGCATATTGCTGTTTTAGTGCTGAAATGTCCAAAGCAAGTCTTTCTCTGTCAGGGTGTCCAAATACTCCAGCCGCCACCAATGCTCCTCTCCCACGCCCAGTGGCCTGATTACAAAAATAAAGCCATTGAACATTTTATATAAAATACTTTAGTAATATGAACGATTTAGGTTATTGGATAAATAAACAATTACGTGTAAGCCAAATGCGGTCGTAACAGCTAGTTTATCTCCTTCGTCACTGGAATCTGTTTCATCTTCAGAATAAAATAATCTGAGACCTTTTTTGGCGGCTGATTGGACCTGAAAAATATATCAGTAATTAATTGATTCATTCAGCCAAAAATCTATCTATTTTATTTAACTTATGGTAAAATACAATTTAATTGCTTCCAGAAATAAATTATTTATTATCTCAAATAGTTATCATAAATACTATTCATACAGCGGGACCAACGAAAGTAAAGAGATTATCGGATGACTTATTTGAGATGTCGTATGGAAACTATGTGCTCCACGTCGTTTGAGAATTTCCCAGGACTATGGAGTCGTAAAAAACGGGCGTCTCCAATTCTATTTTTTATTTAAATAAAATTCCCATTTAAAAATGTATGAATTTTCATAAATATTATGTATATGAATGTTTGCTCTTTAAATCGAAGTTGGAGTCGTAGTCGGAGCCCGTTAATTTTTAAATACCAGAGTTGGGGTCGGATTTGCGACGATTTTACAGCCCAAGTGCATGCATACCGAGCGGGAAAAATTCCTCAGCCATATCAGTCATACCGACTAATTAGCATCTAGAGATTCTGTGTCGAGACAACCCAGAGTTAAATTCCAGGGAAATTAACCTTCAACCAAAAATAAATTGGTCTCGTGTCCCGCGACATGAAAAAATTCGAGACTTCAGAATCTCTAATTGCATATAGGGTACATCACAAAGCATTTTGAAAAATAAACGTTTCTTGTCCTTGTCTATCTGAGAAAGGATGGCTATCAACTCAAAACCTTTCGTATATGTTTTTACTTTGGGTCACTACAGTGCAAGTAATTAAATCTTGAGGATTGTTTCCTCGGAAATTCCGGAAAAATGACATATACAACATTGAGTACCCTGGAATACATTAAATATGCTCCGCAAATTGAAAGGATACGGTCGAAAAAGAAAAATATTTTTCAGATAGAGTTATTTTATAAAAAGTATTTTATAATAATCACCGAATGTGCCCACGGCGTGATATTATATCGATGTTTGTCTCTTAGTCTTGGCAATTCTGGAACTGGACCTAGCTTTGCTGCCCTGGCGACAAGCTCCTCGGCTTGCGCTGGTGAAGCCTCCAAAGTTTCCCTCGCCAATTCTCCCATTACCGAGTAAAACTCGTCAGCTGAGTCTACCGCTAAGATGCGACTAGAAAAACATATTAACTCTTTGTACTCGACTGGCTCCGTAGCGGCACCACTGTGGGCGACCCGGCAACTCGACAGGCTCCGCAGCGGCACCATCCGAGTTGCCGCCGCAACACCGCATTTAATCCAATACAACGCTATTATTGATGTCTAAAATTTACATAGCGATATCGAACATGAATGATTATAACTATCTTTACAAAAATTTGGTAAAATATTCGAATGTCGAATGTATAAACGATTGATAAATAAGAAAAATATATTTTCAGATTAATCATCGCATTTAATATTTTTTATAGTTTATATTGTCATAAAAAATCATGATGAAGATAGTCTATATTGTCATACAAAATATATTTGATTTAAACAAATGTGTATTTTGAAATTTCGTGAATATTTCGTGAATATCGTATTTTGAAGTTTCGTAAACTTCAGGGGGGCATAAATCTATACATGTATATAAAAATGAATGTTTGTTTGTTTGTTACCTATACCGCTCATCCGATTGCGATGAAATTTTGGTGACGTGTTGTGCGGACGCCCGTGAATGTAAATAAATCAGCGGTGGGCTGCCAATAAGTTAATTTGTTGGTTTTTTCCGTATTCGTTTCTATACCGTTCATCCGACTGCAATAAAACTTTGGTGAGTTGTTGTGCGGACGCTCGTGAGTGTATATAAATCAGTGGTGGGCTACCAATACGTTAATTTGGTAATTTGTGTCTTATGCCTTCCTGTTTCTATACCGTTCATTCGATTGCGATAAAACTTTGGTGAGTTGTTGTACGGAGGTCCACAAATGTGTACATATCAGCGGTGGGCTGCCAATACGTTAATTTGTTTGTTTTTACTGTATGCGATCCTATACCGTTGATTCGACTGCGATAAAACTTTGGTGAGTTGTTGTGCGGACGCCCGTGAATGTATATAAATCAGCGGTGGGCTGCCAATACGTGAATTTGTTTGTCTGTCTCATATGCGTTTCCTATGCCATTCATCTGATTGCGATAAAACTTTGGTGAGTTGTTGTGCGGAAGCCCGCAAAGTTTTATAAATTGGCATAGCCAGCAGTGGGCTGCCAATGCGCTTACAAGGGTCTCGCTTTATATAAACGCAATTCTCGGTGTTCTAGAAAGCAGTGAGTTTTGTTATCATTCTGATGGAGTACTTAAATAAGAAATCGATTGTTACTGAATACATTTACAATATGCAATTTACTGTATACTTATCAATGTAAATTTCCGAAAATATGTGCACTGATGATGTCATAGACAATAAATAAGTCAGAAAATTCATTTATGTACTTATTTGATCTAAGAATATTTAGAGGAGGTAGACCTCCATGAAAGATACATTTCGATATGTCCAGCGCTCCTGTGATATTTTATAAAATATTAGCTATCGAATACCTAAACACATACAGCATCATGGTGGGTGCAAAACTGAAACAGTATAGTCCGATTTCTCGACTGGTTCGAACGGTTTGCTACTATAATTTTCGGTTAGCACAAAAATTACCGTTAAAAATGGGTGAAAAACGAAGAAATAATATAGAAAACTTCAGTGATTTCGATAGCAGTGATGATGATTTAGATTTTTGCATTTATGATGAAAATATAAACAGAGACATTAGTTCCGAAGGAGAAAGTAATAGTGGTAGTGATATAATTCCAGTTAAAAGAGTTTCATTAAGAACTGTGAGTGACACAGAAGAATCTACAGAAATGAAAAATGACGTAAATGACGACGACGAATGGATAGATGTCATAGAAGAACCTACAGAAGAAACAATTAACTCAGATGGCGAGTGGGAAGATGTTACAGAACAAGAATATGTCCCATTTAAAATAGATTTTTAAACTAGTTCGATGACTACAGGACCACAAATTTCGGACGATATAAAAGAACCAATAGAATTTTTAAAATTATTTTTCACCGATGAATTGATACATAACATAATAACAGAAACTAATGAATACGCAAATACAAAAATACAAGGAAAAGAATTATCTAAGAGATCAATTTGGCGCTCGTGGGTCGATGTAAATCGTGAAGAATTTTTAGCTTTCATCGGTGTAATATTCAATATGGAGACAATGCCGCTGGCAAATTTGCAAGAATATTGGTCGACAAGATATAATAGCAAAATCCCATTTTATTCAGAGAAATTCACAAGGGATAGATTTTTACAGATATTTTGGATGCTCCATCTAAAAAAACTGCACCCAATGATAATAAATTTTGTTCCCGGGCAAGATATATGCGTTGATGAATCGGTTGTAAAATTTAAAGGAAGAATATGCTTTATAACGTATAATCCATTTAAACCGAACAAATGGGGAATAAGAATTTACGTTTTAGCGGATTCTGATACCGGCTACATTTATTCAATTTTACCATATTATGGGAACTTAACGTCGAAAGAACTAATAAGACAGACCTTCCGGGAGCACTAGAACTCCCCTGCATTTATTCAAAACAATATTGGATCAAAATCCTAACGCCGAAGGATATCATATGTACACCGATCGCTATTATACAAGTATTCCTCTTGCAGATGAATTGTTGAAAATGAAATGCCATCTCACCGGTACTATCAAATCTAATCGAAAATATTTACCAATAGCTATACGAAGACCAAGATTTGTTGGAAAAAAAACAATAGCTGTAAGGAAAGATAAAACATTAGTCCTCGCGTGGAATGATAAAAGAGTGGTGAATTTACTGAGTACTAGTGATGTACCAACAGTAAGATCTGTGGATAGATTTATTCGTGGTGGTGCAAGAGTCACAGTTAAAAAACCTAACATTGTGACAAATTATACAAAAAAAATGCGAGGTGTCGATCGTGCAGACCAGTATGCATCTTCTTATTGCTTTCTAAGAAAAAGTCTCAAATGGTGGAGAAAATTATTTTTCTGGGGGTTAGGAATGTGCGTTATTAATTTTTATATAATGTATAAGATCAAAAAAAAGTGATAGGAATGTGAAACCAATGACATATTTAAAATTTGTAAAAAAACTGGTTGATCAATTGGTCGGAACATTCAAACAAGGGAATTCTTCTCGAAGACGCACTTCAGGTGCAAATACTTCTTTAGAGAGGTTGGATAATACGTTACACGTTCTTTGTTCTGGAAAAAAGGGTGATTGTATTGTGTGTTCAAAAAGAACTGAACCGAAAGGACGAAACAAACACACATTTATTGTGATACATTTAAAGAAAAACCACATATGCATATGGGAGAATGTTTTGTAAAATATCATTTTCTTAAAAAATACAAATAGTCTTATTTTTACTTTTATATTTTGTATGTAAAATGTATCATCGATTTACGTAAAAACGGTAAATATAGATGTAATATTTTAATATTTTTTTATTTTTCCAAAACTTATTTACCACACATTTTGTTAGCTTTGAAATGGCATATTCAGTGGGGGCATATTACACTGAATAACAAGGCATAATTGTAAACTTTTCATAATTGTTACTTTAAAATATTTTTTAAGCACTAATTAGATTTTTTTTTTAAATTAACTTATTTTATTCTAAAAAATATATCTTCACCCATATTCATTTAAAATTTCATAATTCTAACTCAAATGTAAATAAGTTACAGATTTTTTACACGATGAGCCATGAATATGCCCACTGCGCGTCGATTCATTACAGTTCAATCAATTACATGCGCTGTCTCCCGGCTCGATTTATTTTAGGCCATAAAAGAGACGATTTTCGCCCGTTCAATAAATACAAAACATACTTATAAAATACTTTAAATAACTTGAAAAATAAAAAGTAAGATAATCAAACATAAAGGATGAAAATCTTCGCATCTCAAAATTATTTATTTATCAAAAACATGCATTTCTATTTTTTTTTTTAAAATCTGTACGAAATTATTATTAGTGATTACAAATGCGTATTAAAAATTTGAACTTGATTAATTGGATAGTTCACTCAAAGCGATAAAAAAAAATATATTATTTTCCTTTTAAAAATGTTGAGAACCACTGTTGGAAATAAAAAAAATATATATTTACGCCATTTTCCAAGATATTTCTCGATGACTTTAAAAAAAAATATGTTTCTAACAATAATGGTGTAGATTTGCAAGCGTTGGGAAAATCATCAAAAACCTGCGGAAAATGGGAAAATTCCGTCGAGTTGCTGGTACATCATGGGGAAAAACCTCTCGAGCGCAAAGAACATGCATTTCTATTTTTTTTTTAATCTGTACGAAATTATTATTAGTGACTACAAATTTGGACTTTATTAATTGGATAGTTCACTCAAAGCGATAAAAAAGTTAAATTATTTTCCTTTTAAAAATGTTGAGAACCACTGTTTGAAATAAAAAATATATATTTACGCCATATTCCAAGATATTTTTCGATGACTTTAAAAAAACAATATGTTTCTAACACTAATGGTGTAGATTTGCAAGCGTTGGGAAAATCATCAAAAACCTGCGGGAAGAGGGAAAATTCCGTCGAGTTGCTGGTACATCATGGGGAATAATCTCTCGAGCGCAAAAAGCATGCATTTTTTTTTTAAATCTGTACGAAATTATTATTAGAATTTACAAATTTGGACTTTATTAATTGGATAGTCACTCAAAGCGATAAAAAAAGTAGTATAATTTTCCTTTTAAAAATGTTGAGAACCACTGTTGGAAATAAAAAAAAATATTTACGCCATATTCCAAGATATTTCTCGATGACTTGAAAAAAAAATATGTTTCTAACACTAATGGTGATGATTTGCAAGCGTTGGGAAAATCATCAAAAACCTGCGGAAAAGGGGAAAATTCCATCGAGTTGCTGGTGGAAAACCTCTCGAGCGCAAAGAGCATGCATTTCTATTTTTTTTTAAATCTGTACGAAATTATTATTAGTGATTACAAATTTGGACTTTATTAATTGGATAGTTCAGTCAAAGCGATAAAAAAAGTAGTATTATTTTCCTTTTAAAAATGTTGAGAACCACTGTTGGAAATAAAATAAAATATTTACGCCATATTCCAAGACATTTCTCGATGACTTTAAAAAAAAATATATGTTTCTAACACTAATGGTGTAGATTTGCAAGCGTTGGGAAAATCATCAAAAACCTGCGGAAAAGAGGAAAATTCCGTCGAGTTGCTGGTACATCATAGGGAAAAACCTCTCGAGTGCAAAGAGTTAAATAATAAATAACGTATACCGTACTTGTATTATTTTC
>CM062822.1:3947793-4248839 GCA_031772345.1 Himalopsyche anomala | reverse complement strand
TTATACTTAATACAAACTAAAAAAATAACGGAAGCATTGGAGCTTTAAGCAATATAAAAAAAAGGTAAATTGTATGAATTTTAAAGTACAGTATATAAATATTTAATATACATATGTATATCAATTTCAGTGTATGCGGACACCAAGACGTAGGTTTTTTCGCACCTTTTTCTATCTTATCGTCTATATTACGGTTTTGGATTCTGCGTCAATTATAGCATAGATTGGCGTATTATAAATGCTTCTAATCTAAAGTAAATTTAGTTTTTAACACCATGTGTAATGATGGAATTTCATTCGATTAAATTCAATCTGAGCGATTAAATTATTTCAGTGATAAAAAAGGGATTTAGAGAATTATCTCACCTTATTTTGTCGTTTTAGAAAATTATAATAATAAATATTGATGACATTAAAGAAACTTACCGCATAATATGTCCATTGAGCATGGGCTGATAATATCAAACGCATTGAATGTTCCTTTCTGGGCCAAAAACTTCTTGACCATTATATCACTTTTCTCAACAAAAGTTTCCACAAAACCATCCAAGATATTTTTATTAAATGTCGGAACAAGCTATTTGCGGTGAGGTTTCCAGACGGATACTGTAAAAAATTATACGCTTAAATATTTAAACAAATTTCGACAATCTTTATTGTATAGTGTATTTAGTACAGATAGAACGGTTGAACTTTTAAGATTGATATAACTTATTAATTAAATGTTAACGTATGAAGATATTATTGTTTAATCTGTTTTTTTTTATTTATTAACATTGCATAAACAAAATAAATAACATGTTTTGTTATAAAGTGTGCATACAATTCATCGTTTTTATCGTATGTACAAAATGTTTTTTTTACTCACAATCCCCACATACCAGTCCATTGTTTCCCATCCAAGGTTTTAGGAATCGATATATTGGGCCCTTATTTAATTCTTTTTTGAGAACTAACTCAATATCATCTGGATTTAATATGGCTGGAAAAAATACGATTAAAACTATATGTTACACATTTGTAGCGTGATAAAAATTCATATCTAAGATTTTGAGATAAAAACATTTATAACCATTTTATAAGATTAAAGATTTTTATTTCATATAATTTAAGAATTTGACTGAAGGTGCTTGGTGAAATTTCAATTTTAAATTTGAATCGTTCAAATTATGTACGAAAGTCAGTTCAAGTTCATCCGTGCACTTGAACGCCTGAAGATGTCGAAAGGTGAAACCCGGTCGTTACTGACAAAACTTGTGTGAATGTACATAATTTGAACGATTCAAATTTACTTTTTATTTCAGTTCAGTGATTTGTCAACATAACGAAATGTTTTTAAAAACTAGTAATTATGATTCCTTGGCTTGGAATTTATTTTCCGTAACAGAAAAACCAGCTTTATTTATTCAGCGCAAGTGATTAATAAAATCTGACTAATTTTATTACTGCTGCTGATATAAATGTATTTTTTTTCTTGGTGAGTATGTCAGAAGAATCCTCCAATGTGTCAAAACATGTTATTATTGTTTTACTTCCGTTGTATATAACATATTTATGTGAAGCAGAATTGCCTTTTTATGCTGCAATGAAGTTAAAGTGAAGGGATAGGCTCGACGCCACACCACTTAAAAATAATAAGTGTTTGATTAACATTTTTTTTGTATTTACACTATTATGAATTACTCGAAATAAAAAGCCATGCGTTAAAATTTCCGGATTTCGCAAACTATTCCTTTACACAAAAAGTTTGGCAAACCCTGGTCTAGAGAAGTGGACATTTTCAAGAACAATATTTGAGAACTGTTAATTAAGTTAATTTTTTTGATTTTGCATATCAATTTTTTTTTGTTTTCCATGTACTGCCTCTCTCATTTGTAACAATAAAATAGCACACATAAGAGTAAAATACCTTAACATGTCATGTTATTTTAGAATAATAATTTTGGGTATGGTATGGAATTAGGGCTTCCAATTAACCGGACTTAAACACTGACCGGTTTTCGGTTTTTTTCTGACAAATAAACCGGGTAACCGGTTTCAACCGAAATATCATGTATTTTGATTAGGTAGGTATGCAAAAAAATCGTAGAAATTTTTCAATATTTGGCATAACAGCTAATACTCCAATTTCAAACAAAAAACACGACATTTATCTTAATGGGACTCTAGTTACCAACCTGTTTGCTATGGCAAAGTAACAATTGCTATAACATGTGAAAAAATATTTTATGATAAAAATGATGTTTAAATGCATTCAATTTTTTAAAAATACCAACTGGATAATACAAGAAATCCAATGTTTAGACAAAAATAGAGTAGAATACCAAAATATTCACTTGTCAAAACATGTCAAGTTATTTGAAAGAGTCATTTCTGTTCACAACATGGACAACTTTGAGACAGAAGTAGATTATTTTACGAAATATATGTGTATATGTACATATTTGTTGTATTTTGTGAATTGTTTCCTATATAACGCAGTAAATTCATTATAAAACATTTTTCTTTTTGTAAAAAACAATGAAAAATAAGAAAAAAGTATTTTTGATAGAACCCGGTTAACCGAGAGAAATAAACCGGTTTTCGGGTTTTTTCAAAACACGCGATAAACCGGTTAACCGGTTTCGGTTTAAACCGGTTTGGAAGCCCTATATGGAATCGACCCGTTCGTCAACGAAGTTTCAATTTATTCGACGTTTTTTTAAAATTGCATAACTTTGAATTCAGTTATATTGAAATACCATCCTGAATTTTCATTTAATTTCAAACAATGCAACAAAATAATAAAATATGTTTACATCCATAAGATAGAAAACTGCCTTTTTTCGATATATAACGTTCAGTCCAAAAATAATTCAACTATAGAAACCTGAATACAAATAAAAAATACTTACCAACGTACAAAAATGGCCCAAGCCAAATCTTGAAAATTCCTGCATAAAGTTGACCGAAGTAAACTAGTTTCTTTATATTGTTCGTAATATCTGAAATAATTTTTTGAAATATGTAAATTGACAAATAAAGGAGAACGTTAAAAATTTCTAATTCAAATAAATTATAAATTAAATTAAAATGATAACTGAAAATCTTCCGACAGAGTCAATTGGGAAATACTGCGCAAAGAGGCAAAATGCGTATCTCACATTTCACAGTTTGATGCTATGCCAAATATGAATTTTCACAAAGATATATGATCCCACAATAGATTCACTAATTTTTATTCTGTAGCAATAATGGATTAAGTATTAGAATAAGGATAGCAATTAGTTAAAGGATTTTTATAAAGAATTTATAATTGCTTGAAATTAACACCCAAACAAACAGTTCATGTATAATATATAAAGAAAACACATGACAAAGGTGTCAATAATATTAATGAAATTTTAAATAGTAAATCAATGTCTTGTTACCAAGATTAGATCCATAAAACCACAAAGCGTGTCCTATCAGGGGTAACTGTGGAGGTCCAGGTATCATCGCTGCCAATTCATTCATTTTTTTTCTTTGTGAGATAAACACTAAATAATAAGGCACTAATGCCATGACGAAACAAAAAAACATTATTGAATAAAAACAAACCATTTTTGAAATTTTGTTTCTTTTCTCACTTGATATATGTAACTTATACACAACAATATTTTGAATTTGAAAAACTTACTTTATGCAAAATGGACTTGCTTATATAAGCGTTCATAATGCTTGGAGAGGAACATTATAGTTACCTGTGGATTCATGGCAGATATTATGGTATTGATTATATTTTATTATAGTTTCATACTAAAAAAAAGTAATTTTAGTAAAATTTTCGTTTTCCCTAAAGCAAGCGTCGGCAACTTGCGGCCCGCACTTATCCCCACGTAAAATATTTGACACTTTTACAACAAAAGGTAAATCTAAAGGTTCCCCTGAAGCAAAGATACTTTGCTAAAAAAAATCGTGTCTCATGTTTGAATTTCAACTCACCGAATCCCGATTTTATATCTAATATCTCTTCTCTTTAAATTTTAAATTGTTGGCCAGAAATATGTACTTTAACGGTTCAGTGTCATGACATGAAATGAAAAACATGTTACAGTAAAGTTATTTAGATCAGTAAAGCATGTGATATACGTTATGAGGAAAAAATCTTCATATATATAGTAAACCGTTTTGAACTGTCGGCCATATTGAAGTATTTAACAAAGGGCTAAGAATGAAAAATATTATAAATGCAATACAAGCAACGTTCCCTCTAAGCTTCGCGCGCGCAGCTGTGCAGCAGTTGGGATTGTTGGTAAGCCCCTGCGCACTCATTCCGGGTTGGTGCGCACTACAAGACAGTTGTTCAATTAATGTTTGATCGTTCCATCCAGCCTTTGAAATTTCCGCGCAAGTTGGTTTCCCACCACCACCCGTTGTGTATATGCAGCCAACGTTTAATGGCCGCCTTCCACAACGTCATCGACAGAAAAAAGGAGTCTACCCTCACATTCATGGCCCGAGCAGAACTGCACGGGACTGATTTTGAACCATGCACTAATGTGCTTAAAATAATAATAATAATAATAATAAAAGTGTTACTAGCTCAGCCACTTAAATCAAGTTTATATTAAGTATCTTGTGTCCCAGATACACAGCTGTACTCGATTAAAACCAAATGCCACTTATTCAACGCTTGCATTCTGCCGGTACTGCTTTACGGTTGCGAATCATAGCACCCGACGAAGACTCAGAAAAACCGTATACTGAGTTTCTAAAACAGATGCTTGCGTCGGATAATGGGGGTGAGGTGGTTTGATTTTGTGAGGAATTCAGAGATAAGGGAGCGTACAAGACAGCGTCCCGTCACGTCAGTGGTTATGGAGAGACGTTGTAGCTGGCTGGGTCACGTGCTGCGAATGCCTCCGGAAAGCCTCAATCCTGCCTGCCTTTTCTTTCGACCGGTGGGATTACGGTGTCCCGGACGTCCGTCGGGTTTTATCCATAGAATGTACTCGGCGGAACTGAGGGATGCTGGCATGTCATGGGAGGAAGCAAAGCAATTGGCGGGAGACAGGGAAACATGGAGGTGCCGCGTGGCGGCCATATGCTCCACATAGGGAGTGAACATGGCCAAAGAAAAAGATCTTGTGTATAGTCCGTATACTGAGAGCTCGTCGATGTAGACGAGCTTAATGACTCCAAAGAGGAATCAAGGTTGTGACGATCCCCATATGAATTGGCAAACTTTTCAAATGCCGTGAAGTTAGCTTTGGTTGCAATCAATTCAGTGTGGCCTATTGGGCCCGTGTGAGGACGGACCACAGCAAACAATTCTGCTCGTTCGGACTCCATCTCAGGGCAGTTCCACAGAACGTGATTAACGTCCTGCTCGGCATACCCACAAGAGCAGTCCGGCCTTAAAACCAACTTTTCCAGCTCGAATAGTTTAGCATTGAACTTGCCATGGCCAGTTAGAAACTGACAAGTCCAATGTGATGGTGTTAGTGATTTTATTGCAAGCCTCCAGGACACGTCCGGGAAGAACTGATACGTTTGACGTCGATTAGAGGATGAAGCCCATCTGATCTGCCATATTGCGATGACAGTTATCTGCACAAGCTTTCTAACAAACGAGCAATAGGTGTGACCTTCAGGCGTCTTCTGGCGAGAAGGGACCGCCATCTAACCGCTCCCTATAGATGTATCGATTCCCTTCATTAAAAGAGTAATTGCTCCGCGTAACTGAATGTGCAGATCCAGTGGTAGCATCCCAGCCAGGACTGGAAGCGCATCCGTAGACGTTGTCCTGTACGCTTTTGTTAGTGATATTAGTGCAAGCCGTTGTCCACTCAATAATGTCTTCTTAACGAAACTGATGTTAGTTCTATGATGCCATACGCTAGACGCGTATCCAGTAATCCCAATGAAAATCGTCCCATAGGCTATTTTAAGAGCCCTTGGTTTTAGCCCCCAGTTTTCTGCCAACCAGTCTTGATATTCGGAGATAAGCTAAGTTGGCTTGTAAGCTTTTTTAACAATCGTCTTGGGATGTTGCTGGAATGAGAGCTTTTCATCGAGAATGACGCCTAAGTACTTTACCTGCTTTGATACTCGTATAGAGGCTAAGCCCGTGCGGATATGTGGTGACCGTTTCCGCACAGCTAACCTCTTTTCTTAGAGGGAAAATTGAGTCGACAAGTATATTATATTTTAAGTTGTAACTTATCAAATTAAAATAACAAGCAGCTGAATTAAATCTCATTTGGTGTAATGACATTACATGGTTTGAATAAAACGCATGACAGGAGTTTAACGGATCAAAAAAACATTGAAGGCTAATATATTAAAAAAGAAATTCATTCAACAGCATTTTAATTGCACACATTCGACTATAAAAAAAAATATCAGAATACACATGTCATCTTAAAATTTTATATTCAACCATTGTCAGTTCTTTAAAGAATTTGAAGAGTAATGATAGAGGAGAAGCAAAAAAAGTCATATATACATTTTATATTCGTCAATTGCCAATTCTTTAAAGAATTGAAAGGATAATTGGAAGAAGAATTGGAAGGAAGCAGAAAAACAAAGATATTGAAGTCGTTTATAAATATAGGTTTTGATGTTTTATCGAATAGAATTAACCTTATTCATCATAACGATAATAAATTTTGGGTAGTGTGTATGAGCGCAAGTCCGAACAATATTTTATAATGCACTAGCGAGTACCCGGCATGCGTTGCAATGCCTCTCAAAGAATGAAAGTGTTTGTGTTTTAATTACATTTATTGAAGTGCATTTGGATATTTTTTGTTTTTCTGTCTTGTGCGTATACGAATAAACCTGAAGGTTTTCCAACGCGTGAGCACGTGAAGAGCATGGATTTTCAAAATTTAGTCCACACACTTGTAGCGATTGTCCCTGTTCTTTGTTGATGGTCATTGCAAATGCGAGTCACACCAGAGACTGCAAGCATTTAAATTCGAATGGCATATCTGTTGAAATCATTGGGATGCTTGGCAACAGTACATCGTCCCCTTTAAATTTTCCATTTAATTTTTTTAGCTTCGATGATATTGTTCACTGAAAGCTTGGTACCGTTGCAAATTGGCGAGTTTATGAATTCGGTATGAAACTTGATATGGGTCAACTTCAACCCTCTCCGAATTGTTTTTAATCGTGACTCGTGATTCAACTCTACTTTTTGACTAATTGTCCTCCATGTTTGTATACCAGATCACATATGATATTTCCTCTACCGTCTCCCAAATAATACCGTTTGGAGATGGATAAGTTATCATCAGACAAGTGTTCAACAACTGGGGTTTTATAAACAAGATTATAATTCAAATAGTCGTTTATTGTTATTTTACTTCGAAAACCTTGAAAACTATTATTTAGTAAACTCCCGATTATCCGTGTAGAAAAATCAGAAGAGAGTAATGATTGATCACATGGAAGTACTTCAAATAAGATTCGATGTGTAAGGGATTATTGGAAATTATAGTAATGACACAGTTTTTATAATATATATATATTATGATAACATTAAAACAGACGATAAAGAATACACGTAATTTAATAATAATCGGGGAGAATTGGCGGGCAGGTGCATACTAAATGCTTATCTCCATACATATCGTCGATCCTTCCAACCGTCGGCCATATTTTGGTAGCGCCTTTTACAAATGGCTGAAATAAGAAAGTGTTTGATTGATAAATAAATACAGTCGCATACTATGCCAATCATATATTTTAACCTGTTACAAATCGAATTAAAATCACTAGCTGCTAAATGAAATCTTATATTGAGAAATGAATAAACATTTTATATTTGGGTCGAATAAGTTAAAAGATATTTTCTAATAAGTAAATTATTAATTTAAAGTATTCGACAACGCAATGATTATTGGTATGCGTATTTAGTATTTTTCTTTGTGTCTTTAGTTGATTTTAAGTTTGAATCACATATAGGGTTCACAGATAACTTAAAACACGTCGCAGTTCGTGACAAACTTCGTTATATTATACATACATACATATTTATTATATGAGTCGTCTGGTATCAAAATTAGAACTGTTCCATACATTATGTATGGAACAGTTCTGCTTTGATACCAGACGACTCATATGACATTCATACTATTTTAAATTTCCAATATTTTTTAAATATTTTTCAATATCAATTCTTCAAAAATTTGAATAAGAATGATACTGGACTGCAGCAACATAGTGCTGTACTTAGTGACCTTGCAATGGGGGTGTGGGGGATGGGGACAATGAAAAGAAAATTTTGAAAGTAAATAAATATTGCGAGTTATATTTCTGTACTATGTTTTCTTCCGACAATTTTGTGCTTAGTGACTTACTGATAAAAAATAACATTTTAGGGGCGGCGTTTATAAAAAAATATAGAAAATTTTAGATGTAATAAACATATAAAAAAATCTGTATCTTTTTTTTCTCCGCATGATTTCGCTACGTGTGGCTCGCTTAAAAATATGATATTTTCTTTTTAAAAATTTAGAAGTTAACAATCAAAAGATGATGAAATACTAGTCGATACTGAAATAGCTAAATTTCCTATTCGTAAGATAGATTGAAAGGTGCAATACCGTTAAGATTTGAACAGATTTATAATCTTGCTGATAAATTTACTTTTCTAATTTAAGATTTCGACTGAAGGTGCTTGGTGGAATTTCAATATTAAATTTGAATCATTCAAATTATGTACACTCCCACAGATTTTGTCACTAACGACCCGGGTTTCGCCTTTCGGCATCTTCAGGCGTTCAAGCGCACGGATGAACTTGAACTGACGCTTAGTAAATGGATGTTTCGTGTTTATATATTAAATAAATGCATCACTGAGTCTAAAGCTATCGCTGGCGAAAAGGGTAAGCTCATGGGAATTCCCAAAGATTTGAGTAGTGAGTGGTTTTAAGAATTATATTTATTTGTTTGTCGGCAAACGTTTTATGATATTATTTATATAGGGTATAGAAGTGGAGAGCCCGGAAGGTTTAATATTTCGTTTAAAATCGGAAGACTATGTAACTGTGCCCTATTAATTTCTAAAATTTCCTAAAAATGTTACACCCAAATACGGACAGTCATAAGCTCCTTTTCCAGGAAATTTTAGAAATTTTTACGAAAGATTTTAAACGAAATATTAAACCTTAAGGTTTAATATTTCGTTTAAAATCAGGGTCAATTTCGGTTATAATCAGGGCTTAAGAGTCGTTAAAAATACGACTCCAACATAAAATTACAGGTGAAAAATAGTTCTTCCCTTGAAATAACCGAGGAAAACGGAAACCCAAGCTTTGACAAAACTTGCGTAAATATACAAAATTTGAATAATTACAATTTAAGATTTAAATTCTATCGAGCACCTTGTTAACTTTTTATATTCACAACGTATTATTTTAGCGTTTTTGTTATGTTGTTTAAAAAAGTGCGTTTTTATCGGCGACAAAGTGTTTAAATATATAACCCAATTCAAAATATATTTTAGTTAAATGAAAAATATGGAAAAGGTTTGTTTTGCACTATACCATAATAGTGGCGATACAAATATTTACAAAAGATAATAATAGATATTTATATTTTATCTGAAACGAAATAATATTTTCCCAGTAACTGTTAAAAGTAAAAAGAAAAATGTTTTAAAATTTAATATGTTTTTGATGAGTAAACTAAATACTTACAGCTGGGAACGCAGCTTGTTCACGGGAGTAGGGCCGGTTCCATTCATTTGAGACAACGTGTGCTTGTGTGTGAGGTGCCATCTATAAATATAATACTTGAGCATTTATAAAAACTGTATGCCACTATTTCATACATGAAAATGAAATACGATTTAATTATAAGACTAAGGTCTGTATTATCTTTCTCTGATCAGAAGCTTGCCTGGTTTTACTTTACATTGGTGTAAATCTTTCTATAGATCGTATTTATTGTTTTAAAAGTAAAATGATATTTTAAAATCATTCATGGTTGCAGCTTGCAGAAAACTCACAATTTTTACTATATCTTCTTCTCTTTGGTAAAATATGGCTCTATTTTACTCAAAACAATCTAAAAACAAAATGTGTACCATAGACTTTATCAGATGGTATAATTTTTTCAAATAAAAAGCTTGTAAAATCTATTTAAAACCACTCAACGGGCAACACTCATTAGTGTTCATTTAATTAGGTTGGGTTTTCATACGTTGATTTTTAAAGCGATTTATCAAATATATTAAAATGTATGGAATTACATAATGCTAACATTCCTGACCACCCATTTAATCTTTAAGTAAAATGGAGCCAGACGCAGGAGAAGTGAGTTTCTTACGAAGTTGAGCAGCTTGGTAACAACTAGACGTACTAAAACGGTTTCTATTGAAAGTGGGCCACGTTAGGAACAGAGATGGTTAGAAAAATATAGCAAATTTTTAAACTCTTTAAAGAGTTAAAAGTAATTCTGGTTTCGATGAGAAAACCCGCATCTGTAATAAAATCAGTTTGTTATTTTCTATATTTAAAAAAACAGTCGTAACCTTGAGGGGATTGATTCTCTGGTCCATATTTCCGTCCTCTATATCTTTTATTTCCTGTCTGATGTAAATAAGGGCCTCACAGAATCGGTCTAGTTCGGCCTTGTCTTCTGACTCTGTTGGCTCAATCATCAATGTACCCGCCACCGGCCAAGACATAGTTGGAGCGTGAAAACCTAATTAAATAATATAATGAAAGTATAAGAAGGAGAAAAAAATATCGCGTAACTAATCATTATTCTATCACATTAGAACAATCAATGTAAACTTCATACTGTAAAAGTTAAAGAGTTTCATGCAGATTTTATCAAATAAAGCGTTTATCTTCTTGAAAAGAAGTATCATAAAAAAATTATGACTTATTTATTAAACTATATATCTGCTTAAATGAAAACATATATATTATTTTTGTATGATTTTTTTTTAAATATAGGCTGCCGTTAAAAAAGTGAAATAAATGTTACCGTAATCCATCAACCGCTTAGCAATATCGGCTGCTTCTATATTAGCGGTTTTTTTCAAATCCCTTACATCAATGATAAATTCATGTGCAACTAGGCCACTATCTCCTTTAAAAAGTGTTTTATAATAAGTTTCCAATCTCTTCGACATATAGTTTGCATTCAGAATCGCTACTTGAGTTGCCTTTCTTAAACCACGTGGTCCCATCATCTAGAAAAAATGTATTTGCTTATTAATCATTGTAGACTTAATGTATATGCATTTTTATAAAAGTACACACATATATATGTACATATGTTATAAAGAAGTTAGTCATCTAAACATTGTCGTAATGTACATGTGAGCTATTGAATTTCTGAGAACATATTCACATGTTCAATAGATACTACGTTGCAATTGACGTATTAAGTTATCAACGTAAGTCGTATTTAGTTGTCAACGATTCCACAACATATCATTAGTGTAAACGTAATATATTAATTATTTTATCACACAAGACATATTAAATAAAACAGGTTGGGACTGTCAGCAACTGGTTATTCACCGTGAGTCAGTGAAGATAAAATGGCAGCCGGAGTGTCTGGAGATTATGATTACCTTTATATAAGCCCATGAAATTGGTAAGATAGCTGATGATCCATATGGAGCCGCGCTGACTGATCCAAAGGGTTGCGCTTCATCGCCAAGATCTGCCAATGGGTTTACTACTGGATGTCCGGGTAAGAAAGGTGCCAAATGTGCTTTTCTGAAAATAAAAAAAAACAGCTTTTGACAGTTCAATATGTATCTATAATATTTGGAATTTTCCTACATCTACCTGATTCTAATTTCTTAAACTATTTAGGCTAATATTTTTAAGTTAAACTGTTACATAAAGATATATTTTAAATTCCAAATATTTTTTTGTTTATTTCCGTATGGGAAATCGTCTGTGAGTACATTTTTCATGAAATTTAGTAATTTTTACAAAAAAATATATTTGAATTAAAATATTTTGTTCAGTACTTGATAATAAATTCGAATTTAAGGAAATGCGAATTAATTAATCGACCTTATCAACAAACATAAAATTAGCAGATTTCTTTTTATACTTTCGATGGATTCGGCAGTGACTTTATGGAAATTAGTTGGCAAAGCATTTTCAGACAGTTGAGATAATCGCGGGTCTCAGTTTATAACACAATCAGTGGAATGAAAAGTGAACTAATTTAACCTGTGTTTTTCTAAACGAAAATAAATTATGTTTATATAACATAAATCTTATTCGAGGGCTTCCAGTCTCGAATAAATTCGTCACGTTGCCAACATTCGTAGCCCCAGAATTCTCATTGATCTAATAATAAAAATATGTCTTTTGTAATGCTTAAAAATTTGAATGTTGTGATTATTTCTCAGACGAATTGTGTCAAGGTCTAATTTTTAAATAAATAGTAAAACAAATAATGATTAAATCAAAAAACACTTCAATATTTGCTGAAAATCCCGATCAATTTGTTTCACTGGATTTTGAATATACTAACGTAGTCTAAAAATGTGAAGATTTCACTAAGCTGAAACCTTAACCATAACTAAACTGAAACACACGTTTGTTTTCAGATATTTTAAGGGCAATACACTTACACTCCAATAGGTCCCATGCCTGGACCACCACCTCCATGTGGTATGCAGAACGTCTTGTGGAGGTTCATGTGAGAAACGTCGCTTCCATAATCACCAGGGCGACAAAGACCGACCTTCAAATAAAAGACAGTTACTGACATGTTGATGGAGCCAATTTATATATACTATGTTAAAATTAGCCATTGCATAAATGGTAGATGAACTTCATATCAATAATTATGCTAACAATATTATGTATTCATTAAATACTATTTAATTAATAGTGTATTCAAATTTACTGAAAGACTGCGATTTTAAGCACAATAATCACAAATCTGTTTACAAATACATTTATTTTTTTTGATTTCCCAAATTAATATCGTGACATATTATTAGTTGTACCTGTGCATTCATATTAGCTCCGTCCAAATAAACTTGTCCTCCATGTTTGTGCACCAGATCGCATACTTCAGCCACCGTCTCCTCAAATACACCGTTTGTGGATGGATAAGTTATCATCAGGCAAGATAGATCTTTGCTGTGTTCAACAACCTGTGTTTGAATAAATAAAAATGTAATTTAAAACGTCTTTAAAATGTTTTGAATTCAAAACCCATTCATTAGCATTGAAAAATGTACGAGTTATTTAAGCCAACGAATATACATATTATAGTACTCGATTTTGAAATATTTTGCTTTTTACGCTGTAACGCAGCTGTAATCTGGTCCACCAATTATTTTATTCCGGCCCACGATTTTTACGTTAAAATATTTTTTAATTCGGCTTCCAAATGATTTTTAAAAAACCGTCGGTCCGTATCTAAAAAACGTTTGGTGACCCGTGCCATAGGGTTTAAATCCCTGTATATAGACTCTTTAATTTGAAAGAGCACCTGAAGAAATTCTATTGTATTTATTCAACATAATCAAGATTAGGATTTTGTAATGCGATTGTAATGCATGCGTAAATCATAAAAATATTTAATTCAACTCAATAAAAATTATGGTAGATGGATTGAACAAATCTACGTTATGTATACATATATTTATTATGTAAAAATATAGCACATTATTTTTTCTTGTGCTATAAGGTATTTTACATGAAGACTTTTGTGCCGTAATTCGCTAATTGATATCATAAACAATTAACAATTACAGTAAAACCCCCATTTAGTCGAAAGTTGGGACCGCGTGATTGGGAGTCGCGTAATTGGGGGAGTGAATCTCATACAAAATTAGGGGCTCCTTTTTTTCCCGAAAAATGCAAAACTGCCAAAACTAAGAATAAATGAAACAAAATATATGGACGACATTTTTAGGTACCTAAAATGCATAGCAATCATACAGACACCTGTCCGGCTGTGTGTGTATAGCCTGGCACATGCCGAATACACAGACGATCGCCAACGTTTGACTGTATGCACGACACAGACAGCCGTCCGGCTGTGTGTACAGCAGAAACAACAGTAGAATGCGCCAACGCAATTGGGGATTTACGGCGAATATATCTGTTCGGCGCGTAATTGGGGGTTCCACTGTACAATTTCATTTTATATCTTTTTTTGCTTTTTTTTTAGATTAAACTTCTTCGTGAAATTAATGAGGTAAATCAACCATTGAAACATAGTAAATAGTTACAAATCCATAAATTGTGTTGTTATATGTATTATATTAATGACAAAATTATCTTACTTTATCGTGGAGATGTTTCATGTCTATGCTTCCATGTGCTGTGACACGAATCGGCTGCACCCTCATCCCAGCCATTTGAGCACTGGCAGGATTTGTCCCATGGGCGCTGACTGGTATCAGACAAATTTGTCTATTGGCGTCTCCTCGAGACTCGTGATAGCTCTTTATTGCCCTGAGTCCAGCGTATTCACCTTGTGCTCCACTTTAATATTCAATCAAAAAATTAAATACTTTCCACACAACTTACATTTGAATTAATTTTGCATTAAACTCTGATGTTGTGGATTATAAAGCTAAATATGTTTTAACCGTTTTTTTATGTACTTATCACTTAGCCAAAATATCAAATTAATTTATGGCTACTTGATACATCGTAGAACTTTAAATCTTGTAGCAGGACGTTCGTGTAGTAAAGATAATACAAACTAAATAAGCAAGCAAGAGTGTAAACTTTACCTGTTTGGCTGGAATGATATCCTGTCGTATCCAGTGATAGTGCACAAATCTTTCTCAAGCTCTTGAAAGAGGATATGATATCCCGTGCTTTGATCCAGCGGAGCAAATGGATGAATATCAGTAAAGTGTCTGAATGAGCAGGGCATCATTTCAGTAGTGGAATTCAGTTTCATCGTACACGATCCCTACAATATAAAGATGTGCATTTGGTGGTAACTAATATCAATCCATTCAACATCATTTTTAAAGCATCTATCTACCCACGTTTGAGAGTAATAGATCAGAACTTAATTTTGAATTGTTTTAAACTTGTAATTTTCATTGTTAACAAATTGCTTTTGAATTAATACTATTACATTTAATTACATAGCAGTGTAGTTTAAAGGAGTCATATTGGTTGGATAGTAAAGTGATAGCGTATTCATCTTTTTTAACAGTACATTTATCATTATAATGCCTGAATGAATTATTGTTTTTTTCAATTAAAATTTACGTGAATGTCAACTTGATCTTCTTAAAAGTGGAGTGGGATAACAAAGAACTATACCGGCGGTATCCGTTTGTGTATAAAAAAAACTTTATTTTATGTCGATGAGGACTTAAAAAAACTGTTTTTATTTTGCCATTAAAACGCAATTTAAACATAAAAAATCAACGTGTTTTGATTTATTTATGGGACGGTTATGCCACTTACGTTCAATAGTACAAAAATATCTTACTAATGGTATCATAGAGTGAACGAGTGAAACATCTTTATTTTCAAGTTGTTTCATATAGCGAACAATTCTTGTTTCCGAATGATGGAGATTGAAAACTGGATGGGTCAGGTAATGTGATGTCCTCTTAAAATCCGTGTTCTGGATATTACTGCACGTTACATCTCCTTTTTCAATCACCTGTTGATGAAAGTTTCAAAAATAAACTTAAGCATTTAATTAATTAAGCTATATTTTGATATATTGTGTAATTGTGTATAATAAGTAAGCAATATTAAGTTTATGTTAATTGTATTTTAATTAGTTTACGCTTAAATAAATTTTGTCATTTACAATCTGGATATTATATGGACTGATGGATTATTGAGTATGCTTTTTTATTTATCATGTACTGAAATTAAATGATCAAAACATTTTTTTTATGATTGCACAATAAAGTTCATGTAACTATCGAAGCATATATTTTTTTTTGATTTTCTTAAGATATGAATTAAGGTTTAAAATAAAAAAATACAAGTATTTATAGTAAAACAAAAATTATCAGATATTATATAGTTATTATGGTATGCCAGTATCGTTAGGCCTATACTTAAACAACGTTGGTTCGATTTATATTAAAAATCATAGCATTGATAGACATAAAATGGACAAAAATATTAAATCATCGCTTTGAGGTATTGTTACAACATTATATATTTATTTAATTATATTATTATGTAAGTAAATAAAAATAACCTCGGAAACTGTTTTAGCATTGAAAATCCACAGCAAATCGTTGACATCTTCCATGGTAACCGTTTCATCGAGAGCGACTCCAACAGAACCGTCCTCGAAGTATCTCAGATTTATCGTCTTCTCGATGGCACGTTGTTTTATTTCCGAGAGACTGTCCCCTGCAGGTATAACATGGAGAGTGTCGAAGAACACTTTGTTGGTAACTTTGTGACCTTGTTGACGGAGACCTGCAAAACATAATATGTTTATCCAATTACTTAGAAAAACCAAAGATAGGTAATAATTATATCCTTATTCACTTATTTATAGTTAAATTTTCATAAAAACAGATCATGCGACAAAGACAGTGACGTAGCTATAAATACTTGGGGCCGTCATGCATTGCATGATTCTGATATGAGCTGCTGGACAAAGATATGCGAAAAAAAACATTTTTTTAAAAGTAGTTTAATTTTAATTCATAACATTAAGTTATCTTTTGGGTAATAATGTTCCAATACATTTGAATTTCAGTTAAACAAATAAACAATGGTGAAAATTATTACTGCAGATATGTTTTTTGCAGAATTTGAAATAAGAAGTAATGCAACTTAGTTATCATAATCAAATTACCTTCATTTAAAACGAGTGTAGAATTGTGAACTTTTTGAGCAATATCCTTCAGTCCTTGAGGTCCATGATATACGGCAAACATTGCCGACATATTTGCCAGTAGAGCTTGTGCCGTGCATATGTTTGAGGTTGCCTTGTCTCGTCTAATGTGCTGCTCGCGAGTTTGAAGGGCTAGCCTGAATGAGATAAAAATGATTTAATTAAAAATATATTTTATCACTGAATCTTGTACAAGGGTTCTACATGAAAAGAGGAATATTAGGCTCACTGTGATAAGCAAAATAAATAAGTGCACCATTTTCAAATAATACTTTAGATTAAGCCAGTGTTTACTTTAACACCTAGACATCAATTTTGTATTATGAAAACGAAACCAACATTTTCCAAAGAAAACTGTTGCTCATTTATTTATGGACCCATTAAAGCTGGTAACACATGGAAAAAACTTTACAACGCTGAAATTTTTGTGATCTATGAATCTACGACGCCATAACCGAGGCATCTACGATGCCTCGGTTATGTACACCGTATTATTGAATAAGAACCAAAGAAGAACAAAATCTTCAGTAATTCGATGGGATTTAAAATTGTCAAAACATTTAATAGCTCTTAAGCTGCTTAGTTTGGATAGAGACATATTCAGAGAACTGTTTCTGAGACTGAAATGTTGTGGAAGCAGATGTTGTTTTAAAAATAAAATGCTGAACTTCCATATTGCCGTTATGTAATGTTATAAAGGTCCTTATTAAAGGTTTTTCCAACCTGTAAGCATCGTGACCTCCGGCATCCCTGGTAACTCCAATCATTCTTCCAGGCATAAGCCTCACCAGCGATTGGTTACATGCGAAGAAACCGGCATGTGGACCTCCATATCCAAGAGGAACTCCCAGTCTCTGTGAGGTTCCTATAGCAATGTCGGCTCCAAATTCAGCTGGAGGTCTCAGTAGTGTCAATGCCAATAAATCAGTTGCACAGCAAACGAGCGTCTGAAGATTATAATTAATTGATATTTAATTTTATTGTTGTTACAGATTAAATGTCTGGGTTGGGTTTTATCATATTTCTTTTTGTTTGGTTTGTTGATTTTTGTAATTTAAAAGCAATCAACATACCCCATTAGCATGCGCTTCGTCGGCCAATGCTGCGTAGTCTTTTACGTCTCCTCTTGTATCAGGATACTGAATGAGAATTCCTGCAATATCTCGTTGAGTTAAGTCTGCCGTGGTAACATCACCAACAATTACTTGAAGACCCAAAGAATCGGCCCGAGTTGTCACTACAGATACAGTCTGAGGATGGAGAGCATCTGACAGTAGAAGTTTCGTGCGCTTATTTTGTCTGAAAAGTAAGTAATATTAAAACATTTTTTTTTACATACGTAAAACTAAAATATATATGCTCGTATATATTTGTATACACTCGCTAGATACTTTCTGGAAACGAATTTTCTAGACTGAATTACAAATTACAAATACACTGATATTATCTGTTGGTTTTATATTCAAATAAATTCACGAAGAGTAAAGATTTTTTTATCATCTGACAGAAAATAACAATTCTATCAATAATGTAATATTGTCAAAATAATCCATCAATGTAGTAAATAATTGACAACGAATGTACATATTCTGATAAATCTCATATGTTCTATTTATTTGCAAACCCGGCTCGTTCCAAAATTGTTGAAACATAAACCATGAATGTAATTTAGTAAATAAATATATTTTTTTAAAGAATTTTTAAACATCAGTTTAAAACATGGCTTGATAACATTAACAATATTATTCCAAAGTAATGTAAAACTAAAAATACTTTAATAAAGTATATTATTTTGCAAAATGAAATTCAATTTTCATTTTTTAACCATTTCGGAACGAGCCGTGTTTGCAAATAACACCCTCATATGTAATATTTTTTTGCATTTTGCAAACTTAAAAAAAATGCTTTTTAATATCAAGCAAAACTTGACAGATATTTTAAATATAATATGTAACATTACATATCTGTTAATACTAACACGTATGTTATTAATTTTGCTTTATTATTATTGTATTCATTTATTTGTATCATAATTTGATTGTTTTCTTATTATAAATCTTGCCTGTAACAAAGTGAAAGTGCCTCAGCTGCTGCAGTTCCTTCATCTAAAAGAGAAGCATTAGCTACTTCTAGTCCTGTCAAATCGCTAACCATTGTCTGATAATTAAGAAGACCCTCTAGTCGTCCTTGAGCCACTTCAGGTTGGTATGGAGTATACTGAGTAGTCCTAAGAAAATAATGAAAATTTGTTTTCAGTTATATAATATAAAAAAATACGCGTAAAAAAATAATTGGCGAAAATAATTAGTTGTTCAAAGGCGAGTTTTAAGTAAATGTAATAATTTGACAAATAAACATTTTCTGTTTCTCCTCACCATCCAGGGTTCTCAAAAATATTTCTCATGATTGTATGAGGTACACAGCAGTTATGGTAACCCATTCCTATGTATGATCGCCAAATTTTATTTTTCTCTGCGATTCCACGAATTCGTTTTATAAGGTCATATTCTCCTGTTAACAACAAATATGAATATCAATATCAGTCAATTTAAATTTATTAAACAAGAGATATTGTGCACATTTCATTGATTTGAGCAGTCTTTAAAATAAAATTATCAATTGAAATTTTCTTATCAAAATCACGTGTTTTCATGTTTATAAAACAGATGTCATAATTGCTTAAGATGTTTGCTGGGGGGAATTAAAACGTGTTGTTGTTTGACCTTTGTGTGATTTTTATATAAAAAATGATATTTTTGACTTTCAAAGACGGATTCTACAAATACAACGTAGTGGAAGAAAGAAATATCACATAAACATTTTATGAAGTGGCCTCAACGCTTATAAAACTCAAAATGTATATGGAAGTTTAATAAATAAAGTAATGTGATAAAATAATGAGTAATTATTTAGTTACAAAAGAACATAACTGAATATAGTTTATAGCTATTTCAACATCACGCTATTTTAATAGAGGTACTCTAATTCAATAAATAACATTAATGAACTTATTAGTTCATAAAAATGCCTTACGTATATATTTTTAAATGTATATTGTGAGCTTTGTCATTTGATTTTCCAGTTAAACATTGCGTATTGTTTTTTTTTAAATTAAAATTGATTTTGATATAATCTTAATAATTCTTTAATACTGTACGAATGGATAATAAGAAACAAACTCTAGCAAAATATTGGCGTTTTTAGAAAAAATATACTTTCTAACTTTATTTTTTATATGCATAAAAATCTATTCATAGAGATAATTGAATTTGTAAGTTACAATTTTATTTTTGACACTTTTTTAAAAATATGATTTGTATTATACCTAACTTACAAAATATAATATAATACTTTCAATATGTGGTTTATAAGATTCTACGATTTAAATGATTACCCGGCATCGCCTATAATAGATGCTAGATAATGTTGAAAGTAGTGAAAAAAAAATATCGTCGCAAAATTAGGTCCATTAATGATTGATTATGACATGGTTGCCAGAAACGCATGCGCAAATACCGCTTGTCCACTGTTCAGCGTTTGGTAGTATTTCTTGTGTCAGACAGACAGACACATGGTCTTTCTGTTTTCTATCATATATATTTAACATAAACCACAAAGTCTATAGTTTTACCAAAACTCTTTTTTTTATTTTTAGATTTTAGACATGCTTACGATAATTGTGAATGTGCTGTGCTGATATACCGACCCATACTAGGCAAACAATCGTAATCGATAATTTATAAATTTTACAGGAGAATTTTTTTTTAAATTACCCTCGAACTAAATTTGATAAAGGAATTGCTTAAATGCAGTTTTTAAAAAGTAATATAATATTTATTACGTATAGTAATACTTCTACGTTCTATTCGAATAGTATCAAAAGTAGAACTGTCTCATATATGATATATGGAACAGCTCTACTTTAGATACTATACAACCATATTATGGTCAATGCCTATCCTGATATTATACTGACTACTTTCAGTTCTTTAGATCAGCGTTTCTCAACCGGGGTTCACGTGGAAAAAATGACAACAAGTCAAAACGCTAAAATGCACAGGTACTAAAAAACGATTTTTTGTCACTAACGCTCTAGGCCAGACGTGGGGAACCTGCGGCCTTTTGGCAACTCTAGTGCGGATTTCTGGCCAATTCTGTATTTAAATTAGTAAATTGCCGACATATTCTGACCGTAAAATTCTATTTTAGGCCAAAGATTCCCTAGTCAGTGTGTACTGCGGCCTTATGTCGAATTAGAAAATCAATGTGGCCTTTAGAGAATAAAAGGTTCCTCACCCCTGTTCGAGGCGATATTAAGCAATTATTGGTTTAAAACGCAATTAATCTAATTGTGTGGTTTAAGATCTTTTGCCGACTATGGGTTGATATCGAATTAAATTATATATTACCCCATGATTCTGTTTAGCTTGTAAAATTCCTAATTTAATGATTATTTGTACTTAGAATTAGAAAGTTTTATGTTGATATTGCTTAATTACCTAGATTATTGTCAAATTAGTTTACAAATGTAATGTATAGGTAGGATTATCTTACCAGTTGGCTCCTCTATATCCATTATCTGATTGTATCGTATATTTGCGGGGACTGCGTTGTTTGTCAAGTCATCAAGACTCTAAAAATACCAACATACATTTTAATATATCGTCTGAAGTAATCACATATTATTGGTTCAGTCATGATAATACTATAATCTGAATTGACTTTCATATAATGTGTGATGCGAATTATTTTAACGACATTTGATTACTGTTTATAATATTTTAATCAATGGGCTGAGATTATAATTAATGCATTTTTTTTGACTTGAAGTGTTTGTAGAATGTATGAAAGATATCTTATTTAATATATTTATTTGTGTACAAACCTTGAATCCAAGTAAATCCAACATAGTCACTATATCACTATCCCGAGGACCTATATGTCTGCTAGGAAAATCCGCTCGATTTGGAAAAAGTTTTTCCAATGTGTTTGAAAGACTATACATACTTCTTGTGTCATTTTTTAAAGACACACCTCGAATATTCAAATTAACAATTTTGCTAGAATAGCAATCACTGACTCTGATCGCATTCGATGCGCTTCTTCCTAAAAGTCTATACATTATTATTTATGGTTAAGCAACAGTACTATTTATTATAAACTATTTTTAAATACTCTTATTGTAGTAATACACTTTTGAACTAGATTGAATTTGACACCACGTTATGATGAATATAGTGACCATGATAGTCTGATATCTACTGTCGACTCTTGGGGTCAAAAGATGTTAAAGAGTTAGACCTCATAAATGAGTACCAAAGTAAATACGTCATATTTATCATATCAATAATTGATAAGAGTTGTTTGAATGAACTCTACACAGACAATTAAATTTTTGATAAAGTCTTTTGCTAATAAATAATTGAACAGGATTTGAATTATAATAATGGTAACTTATTTAAATTTCTTGATTGCTGAATAACATCCGATAACCAAAATATGTCTATATATTGGAGTGAATAATAAATATTTGATAAAATAAAATTCATAGGGAAACTAAGTCTAAATTTTCATTAAATATATTTATTTATAACTTTCTATTTACAAAATTTATAAGAAGTGTGTTAAGAATCACAAGAATAAATAAACCTACTTATATTTATTATTTTCGATAGATTTATGCGGTAGCTTCCAATATATGAATTACGACAGGAGCATTAAATTGACAGCTTCAATTTTGTTGGGTAAAATATAAAAGGATTATGGATAGGACATTTTTATAAAGAAAACATTGTTTTTTTCTACTTATAGTATTATTCTGTATTGTAAATATATATCAATTGTCATAGAATACAATAGAATTTCTGTTAACATTTTAATTTTGATTTTGTTGTTTTTAATACTATGGCCTATTTTGTACACCCAACATTAAATGAGAGCATTCAAGTAACTTGAGAAAGTTTTCAATTTCATATCCCTTACGCACCTTAATCCATAAATTACAAGCATGCCATAGTGGATTCATTGAATAAACACATTTTCACTTTAAGTGAACTTTATGATACAAATATTTTTCTAGTAAAACATAGATGATTAAATTTTAAAAAATAATGATTAAATTATAACGGTACAAACATTAATTATTTCCAATAATCAATTTTAAGTTGACAATTTTTAGTTAATAGTAATTATTTTTTATCCGTAAGCATATGTCCCAATTTGTACTCGAGACACCTGCACGGTATCTACCAAACATATAATACATAGTCCTCAGTTATGTTTCAATTTTTCTTATAAACTCAGCCAATGTAAAAAAAAACCCGTAACAATGTACTGCTATTATTTTCAAACAGGTGGAGGATTTATGCGCCTGTGTGCTAGGTCTAAACGAGTCGACAGTGCTAAAATCTTAGTGCGGCACTTATACTCCTGTGTCCGCCTTACTCTTTGCAGCGGCCCTGCGTTCAAATATAATGTGAATGTAGCAGGATTGCTTATGATGTTTTTGTAACAACTTCTTTTATTCCTTTGTTAACTCCTTGAAAATGTATCTAAGAGTAAGATTTATCTTTTTCATCATTCTTCAATCATATCTATTTTTTTAGATTATTTTTTGTGCCAAAATCATTCGCGTAAGATAAAAAAAAATGTTGAATCAGACGAAACCCACTATGTTATGTGTAATTTATTTTCTCTTTTATCACCATACTCACTAGTTTGAAGGCAACGATTAAATAAGAAGCAATTATACACTTAACAATTAGGTACACGCAATATACTTTACCAAGTTTACTTCCCAATATTTTGTTTTGAGAGTAACGACTAGAGAAATAGTTTCCAAGAGAAATATGTATAGAAAAGTCACGTTTGTAAGAATTTAGAACTGTTCATAAACATCACAGTAATCTACATGGCATTTTATTTCAATTTATTTATTAATATCTAAGACTGATGTATAATAATATAATTTAATACAATTTTATTCTTTTGGAATTGTTCCATTTTGCAGTTTATTTTCTTTTTTATATTATATTCACGTGCTAAAGTTATATATTTTGCATTCAATAATTTCATTTACATTTTGGAAAAATTGCATGCATCTGTGTTTATTGCTAAATGTATAGGTATTTACATCTTTGAAAAGCCTTACTAAATAGTTAAATTTTCATCTTTTTTTACATTGTTTTATAATAATAAATTTGCTTTGATAAGCATTAAGAGAATATATATGTAATTTATTGACATCAGCAAACCAACGCTCGAAATCCACCACTAATTGCGGCCATTATTATTCTAAAATGCTTGCACAATCTAAAATGATTATTAATACAGATTTTAGAATAAAAATAAAACGCTTTTATACGTTCGCTCGAAAAGGCCGCAAGTTTTATTTGACTACAACCAAACCATTCAAAATAATGAAGAGCCTCCATAATAATTATTTTATATTATTGAAGTCATTCGAGATTAGCTCAAGAATAAATGACATCACATACGTCCACGTCCACGTACAAGATCTCAAATTTAAATTAAAAATAAATAAACTTAAAATTGACCTTGCCGGGAATTGAGCCCACTCATTTGATCGCTAGGGCAAGGCTCTGTGATCTAAACCCACAGAGGCTAAATTATGTTAATCCATTATTATCATACAACCTTAAGGTTTAGTTGTAATAAAATTGACATACAACCAATCCAGTACACATCAATCTAAACACTTTTAGTTTATTCTTATGCATTTTTATCACATTTTTAATTGTTCATATACAGATATAAAGGTATCATGAAAAATTCACATATTTATTATGCTTCTGTCTAAATTTTATACAATATAATAAATATATTAGGTCAAATGTAGAAACAATATGATGTAGGCATAAACATGACAGATATAGTATTATTTTAACTATAAATGATTTTGAAATTCATAATAAATTTCGCCAAAATATATTTTAAGCTGTTATATGTAAGCTGGTACATAATAAAGAAATAATCAATTCCAATATTGTTAAAATAGCTTTTATATTATTTTATGCTGCCACTACAGTTCGATAAGTAGAAATACCAACATCTCAAAGAATGAGTTTTTTAATTACATATTTATGACAAGGTTTGGCTTATGAAAATTGTTCTAACGCGATAATGTTTTTAAAAAAAGTAAAATGTTTTTTTTTTAAATATTTATCAAACGTAGTGTCATGTTTTTAAATGCCATAAAAATAACACCGGTTTGACTATATTTGTTCAGCAATTCGTTTCATAAGTATTTAATAAACAAATGGAGTACATACTTTTTAAAAAGTTCAAATAAATGGTATTAGCTAAAAAAGAAACGTCCTTTTAAATAACAACTTATTTATTAGGAGATTTGAGATTATCTTTATAAAGACCTAATCTCAATCCCAATTCCTTTGGTTGCCTTATAGAGCCTCTGATGGGAAATGGACTGTAAGATTTCTCGGGGCTCTTCGTTGGCTTGGTTTTATCTTGACTTGGAGTAGGGCTGGTAGGTGTTTTCAATGAGCTGACGCTTGGAGAATTGAGGTCTGCGATTGAGCCATGGGTACCGGACAAGTCTTCTGAAGTAAGTTTGAAACGATCCAATTCTAAAGAGAGGTCTCGTTGTGAGATTCCTGTGGAATCTTTTCCCAGAGAGTATGTAGTCATCTGAAAAAATGTGCGTATTCTATGTCTTGTGCTAGTAATAAATACTGGTTTAAAAATGAGAAACAAAAGCCTAATAAATACAACTGTTAAGCTGGATTTTTATTATTATCTAAGTCGTGCTCAAATCGTTGGCAATCGTGTTGAGAATGTCAATATAAAAAACAGCATCTTTAAATTGACATCATTTATGGATAAAGTTACAATGAAAATGAAATTTGATGTTATAAATGTATATCTAAATTTAGCTTACCTTTGGGCTTATTGGAGTTGACACTTGATCCAGTGATGTCAATTGACAGAGAGTATCGCTGGAGTTAAAAGTTCCAGGTTTTGAAGATTGCTGATCCTCAACTGACGGATCGAACGAGAAACTCATTGAAGATGAAACGATACAAATGTCACTAGATTGACTGTTCTCAAATTTAAAAGCTTCTGGCCTCGGTAGGTTTTCCATCGGCGAACATTCTGTTACTCTAGAGAACGTGTCAGTTACTCTCGAAAGTGGCGAGTCATTAAATTTTCTCAGATTTTTAAAAGCACTGTCTACGCCAATTGAATTGTCACTAGATTTGTATGTAAATTTGTAAGGTGAGGATACATTATAAGAATCACTAATACTATTATTATTTTCGGGCTTCCACGATTCTGTGAAATCTTGAGGTACATATTCAGAAGTTTCGATGATTGGTTCACTTACTCCTGTCAATGTTGAACCTCTTTCTATTTCAGGGGATGTAATAGAGAATTTCTGTACAGGTTTTAAATGAAGATTAACTTCAACGTGCGTGTTTGGATCATTATTTATAGCTGTTGAGTCAGCTGTACACGATTTATTAATTCCTTCTCTTGAACTTTCTTTATCAATACTGTATTGAAATTTAGTTTTGTTGGTGTCGTGGTAATCGGTAATTAAATTTTGAATTAACGGTTTAGGGGGACTTGTAATATCACTGTAAACTGCAGATAAACGTCTTTGATTTGCATTGAAACCTTTATTTTCCCAACCAAACTTGTCTGTCTTGTTCTCTTCAACTCGTGGAGGTAGAGAGATATCAGGTTTTGGTACTTCTGGACTTATTTTCGAATAATAATGTTTTGTTTGTTCTGTTACTCTCGCTTCATAAATTGGAATCCCTATTTTGAAAGATATTGGACTTATGACATAATCTTTTTTTGACATATGCCTTGCCCTAAATGAAATATCATCATTCAAATTTTCTCTAGATGGAAACTGTGGGGAATAAATAACACTTCTTACCGGTTTTGTGTCTAAATCTAAAGACAATTCTTTTGCTGGTTTGGTGTATGGTTTTTGATTTTGTGATAGTAAATGGTCATCAAGACTGGATGATCTTGGAGAATAAAGAGATTTGTGAGTTTTATTTGATAGTATTCTAAATAATTTATCATCACTTTCTTCGTGTTTTGATTCTTCTTCTAAAGCTTCACAAATTTCTTCTTGGAAGGAATCTCTAATGACTGATTTGTTTACTTGATTGATTAAAATTCGATGTAAAATTTTAGAATTTTCTTGTATAATTTTTAATGCCCTCTCACTGTTCCTTCTTCCTGACTGGGATCTTATAGCTTCTATTTCATCATCCAAAATTGAAAATGACCTTGCGTGCTCTTGCGGAAAGTCTTCACTTTTTGTTTTTTCTAAAAGACTTAGTCTACTGTGATCGTTTTTAATGTTGTCAAACGAAATATCATGTCCTAGGTCAATTTCTATTGGAGATCTAACAATATCTTTTAAAGGCGATGTTACTGCATGAGGACTGCTCAGCTGTAATACTCTGCTTGTTCTATTGAAAGAAGCTATGGGCGATAATAATTGAGGTGATAAAAAACTTTTTTTTTCGGATTCATCATTTGTTTCAATAAATCCACTGTATTTATATTCTAGTGGGCTATCGAGACTATTTTTATTTTTAAGCTCCACTTCTGAATTGATGGATACTTCTTCTATATCCAGATAAGAGTTATTATAATCTTTTTCTTTCAAGACATCTGCATAATTTGTATGTTTTTCACACGTTGTTTGAACTTTGTCTATAGAATCGTAAGTGAATTCTGTATTTTCTGAGACTAAAGGCGAAGCTCTTTTTCTAGTTCGACTCATAAACCGATCGTCTTCTTCGTCGGAACTTATATATGTTCCAGATTTTCTCGCTCCAAAAAATTCAGGGCTATGCTCAAAATATTTATCGATTTTTAATATTAGAGGTTTTTCGTCTTCACTGATTTCACTGATAACATCAGAATCAATTCTGCATGGACTTTTGTAACTTAAATATGATGCCTTTTCTTCAATTAACGGTGGGATCCCTTTCAAACTTGGACTTAAAGAACTTATAGAACTACTAATTGATCGATCACAACTAGTGGAACGATAATCCGTAAATGGTAAAGATTTGACACTCACTGCTTCTTCGTGAACTTCGGAATTTTTCATCTCGAAAAGTGTATTGTTAGTGTATATTTCATCCAAATCCGTTTGCTCTTCTTCTCTATCAGTTTCATCAAGAGACGATGCTGTAGCATTTTTTATAGTGTCGAAGACATTTATATGTAATGGTTCAACTGCTTCCCATGGTATTTCTTGCTTCAGTAAAAAATCAGCTTTTCGGAATTCATCTAAGTAATTCCTTAACGGTTCCCCACGGTTAGAGTCAACAAATTCTTCAAATTTATTTTCTGCCGCTTCTTCTATAGGCACGTCACTCTCACTTTCATTTGTTTCTTGTTCAATTATTTCAATACTCTTGAATTCAGTCTCTTCAGTCTTTTCTTCATCCGGTATTATACAAACCAGTCCTCTTTCATTTCCAATATCATTTGTTCTGTCTAATAATTCTTCAAATTCTTGAATATAGGAGCCAAATTCTGCAGCAGTTTTTTCGTTACATTGATTTTCATCGCGTTCATTATTTAGATCATCGCTTTGCACAGTATCTCTGTCATCACTCATGTCAGTCTTGGATATATCATCAATTAAACAAATAACATTTTCGCTAACGCTGGCAGGTTCAGAGTCAAAGTCACTCATTCTGTTTGGCTCATCACACAAACTGGTAGAGGTACTTGATTCTGAACATTCGCTATAAGAAGATGATTCGCTTTTTCCTCTACTTCTCATTGATGATTGTATAATTTCATTGATTTCACTCTCTGAAACTTCTTTTCCTTCTTCTTCTTGTTCTTCGACATCCTCTCCACCTTCTTCGCTTTGACTTTCCGGCTGAGGAACGTCTTTCCATTTTATTGAATCTCTTCTGCTGACAGATTTCCTATGGTTTTCATCTTTCCAGTGAAGTGTTTCGCTTTTGGAAGGAGTTGGGGTTTTATTAGAGATCTTCGGTGGTTTGGAAGATCGAGATGGGGGTATTGAACCTTGTGGTGGCCCTAAACGACGTCCTCTAGAGCTAACTATTGCACTTTTTCCAAGTAGAAGATGGTTTACCGACATCGGTCCAGATCCACTCGTACTTCCTGTGAATGTATTCACAATGAAACCTACTTTCAATCATAAAGTTAATTTTCCCATAATTCAAAAAATTTGTAATCGTATTTTATTTGATATCACATATTTTTAGTAATCATAATCAAATTTATTCATTTGATGTATTTTAATAATGTTTATTTTTACTGAATGTTAAAAAAAATATACTTCAATGTAGAAAAATAAAAAAAGTAGTTGGTAGATACCCGGTGGCTGCCGTGCACATGCTGCTGCTAAAATTATGTGCGCCTGTCTTTGCCTTTCTCTAAGTCTTGCATATTGCTGTTTTAGTGCTGAAATGTCCAAAGCAAGTCTTTCTCTGTCAGGGTGTCCAAATACTCCAGCCGCCACCAATGCTCCTCTCCCACGCCCAGTGGCCTGATTACAAAAATAAAGCCATTGAACATTTTATATAAAATACTTTAGTAATATGAACGATTTAGGTTATTGGATAAATAAACAATTACGTGTAAGCCAAATGCGGTCGTAACAGCTAGTTTATCTCCTTCGTCACTGGAATCTGTTTCATCTTCAGAATAAAATAATCTGAGACCTTTTTTGGCGGCTGATTGGACCTGAAAAATATATCAGTAATTAATTGATTCATTCAGCCAAAAATCTATCTATTTTATTTAACTTATGGTAAAATACAATTTAATTGCTTCCAGAAATAAATTATTTATTATCTCAAATAGTTATCATAAATACTATTCATACAGCGGGACCAACGAAAGTAAAGAGATTATCGGATGACTTATTTGAGATGTCGTATGGAAACTATGTGCTCCACGTCGTTTGAGAATTTCCCAGGACTATGGAGTCGTAAAAAACGGGCGTCTCCAATTCTATTTTTTATTTAAATAAAATTCCCATTTAAAAATGTATGAATTTTCATAAATATTATGTATATGAATGTTTGCTCTTTAAATCGAAGTTGGAGTCGTAGTCGGAGCCCGTTAATTTGTAAATACCAGAGTTGGGGTCGGATTTGCGACGATTTTACAGCCCAAGTGCATGCATACCGAGCGGGAAAAATTCCTCAGCCATATCAGTCATACCGACTAATTAGCATCTAGAGATTCTGTGTCGATACAACCCAGAGTTAAATTCCAGGGAAATTAACCTTCAACCAAAAATAAATTGGTCTCGTGTCCCGCGACATGAAAAAATTCGAGACTTCAGAATCTCTAATTGCATATAGGGTACATCACAAAGCATTTTGAAAAATAAACGTTTCTTGTCCTTGTCTATCTGAGAAAGGATGGCTATCAACTCAAAATCTTTCGTATATGTTTTTACTTTCGGGTCACTACAGTGCAAGTAATTAAATCTTGAGGATTGTTTCCTCGGAAATTCCGGAAAAATGACATGTACAACATTGAGTACCCTGAAATATATTAAATATGCTCCGCAAATTGAAAGGATATGGTCGAAAAAGAAAAATATTGTTCAGATAGTTATTTTATAAAAAGTATCTTATAATAATCACCGAATGTGCCCACGGCGTGATATTATATCGATGTTTGTCTCTTAGTCTTGGCAATTCTGGAACTGGACCTAGCTTTGCTGCCCTGGCGACAAGCTCCTCGGCTTGCGCTGGTGAAGCCTCCAAAGTTTCCCTCGCCAATTCTCCCATTACCGAGTAAAACTCGTCAGCCGAGTCTACCGCTAAGATGCGACTAAAAAAACATATTAAATAATAAATAAGTATACATATTTAAAAATAATTTCGGACTGAAGACTTTTTAACGGACGCAAAAGCGAATATTTTAGATTTTTTTAGACTTTTAAACAATCACCGTCAAAGATTTCATATTGATCAGATCGGAAAGAATATTTTTTTCCATATATTTTTTTTTATATATTGGAGGATATAACAAATAGCAGCAGATTCTCTATAAAGTTAATCATAATTTGGTTCTGTGAAAATATCAAAATGCACGTTAAACAAATTGTTTTAAGATGTATCAAACGTGTTCAATTTTTTTCATGCTTTGTTATTTTGTTTACGCTAATCGTGATTGATTTGAAACATTTACAAAAATGATTCTGAGACATCTAATTATACAAGTAAGAACAAACTTATAAGTTTTATCTTTGATAGCTTTTATTTACTTCTTCAATCGTCGGTGTGCATATTTCGCCAGTAAATAATTAAAAATTCAATTCAGCAATAACAATTTAAGCTAATAACATGAACAATTTTTAATTTGAATTTTTTCGTTTCACGTATGTTATGTTCGTATTATGATAAGCTTACTCTTGAAGAGTGGCCCAGATGGCAAGAGCTGTAGTAAGCAAGACTTCGTCTCCCTCCAAGAAGACCAAATCCCATACTCGGAGGACTGCATTACGCGGAAGACAATTGCAAAAGAGTGTCAAGAACCACTGCATCGTGAAAACATTCGTCAATGGAGGCTCATAACAGCTTCCTGAAATAAGTTTGATATGCATATAAACGGCAAATAAAAACTTTTTTATACATATAATTAAGCAAAAATCATATTGTCATACACAATCAATTAATTAGTTACATTAATTTTAACACTTCGTCGTTTAAAATAAAAGCTTTGCATCGGAGCAGATTGAATATAGCCTTTTCACCGTGATTGTTGGTATGTTTTTGTCAAATAAAGATTAACAGCGATACGCTTGTGAACATTTTTTAAAAATAATGTTGGTTTTAAAATAACTGTTTTTATTAATATTAAATTGGCTTTGAAAAAAGTAATTGGTACGTCTCATATATACTGCTTTAAAAATATACGGATTTACTTTTCGATTTGATGGAAAAAAATCATTTATAAATTAAATAAATATTGATACCTTCTGCAGCACCTTTTTGAAGTTTATCAAGATGTGCTGATAATTTTGGCAATCTTAGTCGAAGGAGGTCTCTGAAGACCGCCATATCAACAGACAGACCCCTCAGATTGTTTGCAAAGTATCCTTCAGGCAATACTGCTTCTATAAGGTAAATCATCACCTGCAAAATTATATTTTGTAATTTAATTTAACATTTAATAACCTTAATTCTTTTTTAAAAAATAAGCCATTGCTATTGCATAGTATACTATCGTTATTATTATTCATTTTTCATTTTTTTTTTTGCTCAGAAATTATACCTTATGTAGCAATTTATTAGAAGTGGTTTTTAGTCATTATCAATGAGAGAATTAAATTGAAATGATCAACCTTTGGTATAATCTGGATTAGTTTGTATGTGTAAAATATTTTTTAGGCAACTAAAAATTAGTTACTGTACACAAATATTCACCAATAAAAAAACCCGGTTAGCTGGTGTCTATTTATATTTTGTTGACAGTTTCAGTAACATCGGTTCATTTGCGTATACAATTTAACGATTAAATAAAAAAAATACAGAAACAAATAATACATACTTTACGTTGGCCGAATACTGGTAATGAAGGCTCACATATATTTAAGACACTAGGACAAGGCTAGTTCAATCAATCAATTTTTCATCAAAAATGTTTGAATAAAATCGTTGATAATGCTCCTCATGAGTGATGAAATTAAATAAAAGTGAAGCTAGTTAAAATCTGTATTTTTTTCAAACAAACCTTTAAAGAGTCACTTTCAGAACGATCCATGACTTCCAAAATAAGGGCGGCAAGCATGTTAAAGCCTTGGCAGTATCCTACGTTTTTGTTCCATCTGTAAAGAGAGAAAAATATTTTAAACCTAAATATCCGCTATTGTTTTATTAAGTCTACCTTTTACAGGACAAAGACATGAAACGAAAGCTCTGTAATATTTTTAGGAACAGAGACTGCTGTAACAACAAAATGCATTGAGATAAAAACGATATTCAATAGTTTTCTAATATTGATTGACGTGTGCCATTTGTCAGATTGGTGGTGATAGAGCACTTTGAAAGCACTATGTGAGCCATTTTATGAAAATATAACTAAAATGACTATTGTCAAAGAAAAGATAAACACTAAATTTAAAAATTACTCTCTATGAAACCGCGGATATGAAAGTAAAATGGTGAATAAAATATATTCTAAAAGCTTTCGGTTTCAACGTACTGATTGATTCATGACGTGAATTTGATTCTTTCTAAAAAAAGTTCTATTTACAGGTGAAAAAATGTGTGTGCACACATCGTAGTAAGTAGTAGGAACATGCGTGGCATGTTTTAGTATGCACCGCGCGTGCGGAAAAAATCCATGCTTAGGCTAAACGTCAAATATAGCATTATGAATTACCTCGCATAAGCCAATAAAACTCGCTTCAGAACGGCTTGATTTTCTCGCCCCTCTGTACCGCAAAATAAAGAACAGCCTGTTCTGTGTAAGTCCTGAAATTTTTAAATATTTTTTTCACACTATATTTTATTACTGACAATAATAATCGGTTTATATTCCTTGCCATCATTCATCACTTATAATTTATTAGTCTTTGATGATTTTTTAATTGTATGTTATAGGTGTTAAGCATTTTAATTTTGTGTAATTGTAGAGTCACTTATACTGTTATCTGTAAATTCTTTTTATTGTTAATGGTTGCTAACACCTTTTATTTCAATTTAATTTTGTATAAATAGCACTGTTTATATATTTTTCTTATCAGTTGACAATGCTCGCAATGAGCGAAACCGGTCCTGAACTATAAATTGGAATAAAGTACAAAGGAATATTGTGTTTTTATTGACATAATATATATATATGACATTTTTAGATGGTAAATATAATAACATTTCAATTATTCAAATGGTAGTAAATAATGAGCTTCAGATTTTATTAAATTGACACTTATTATAAATAAAATAGCCGATATCAGTTTTGCATCATTTGAATCTTTTCATTGGTCCTTAATATTGACCTTCATAGCAAAAATAAAACTAATATGTTATCATTATAATAATTGAATCTGTTTTCTGAAAATATTATACAGACAAAAGAAGCAATTACCGTACATTATATTATTACTTTATTGAAAACATTGGCCGTAAATAGAGTTTCGGGATAAAAATACCACAACGGGTGGCCTACATGTGTTTATTTCAGACAAGATAATTTCATTTGACGTCATATGTTTTTAGGGAAACAAATGTATAATAACAAGCTCGTTCTTAATTATACCGATAACATCATCTTGATAAAACTAAAATTGTTTTTTTTTCAAACCTTTAACAATACTGTTATATGTAAAATATTTCCGTCAAGAAATCTATAAGCATAACTAAGAATTCAGAAAATTTAGAACACTTGCTGAAATAAATAACAGAAGCCTTTATTTTTTATAAGACGATAAATTGTCAATCGAAGAATTGATTCTGTTTTGTTAATAATTTTTACTTCCGATACAGTATTTCATAAAAAAAACGTTTTTTTTTAATAACAAACCCTGCAAAGTATATCTTATTTTAAAAAATAATACTTTTTTCAGTGAATATAAATGGAAAAGACGAAATGTGAAACTAATCAAATTCATCAATTTTTCCTTTCTACGATATGAAAGCAATTTAAAATATAACAAATGAGTTTACCTAGTTATTATTTAACAGTGACAAATATGATTAATGAAAAAAAAACAATTATCGTCTTTCGGTATAAATAATTAATCCATGTAATTTTTCAACAAATGTCGTGATATACAATTAGTGACATATTTTAATGGCTTAAAATATAGTTTCACATGAGTACATTTTGAATGCAAACATAAGGCTTACTAACCTTTACAATCTGAACACCCAGCTCTGTATCATCAGGATTAGTCCATTCGCTAAAACAGGTCTTCTCCGCCTTCTCCCAATCCACCCCTTTCACCTTCAAATGCTGTTCAGCTAATGTCAACCACAACTGGAATGTAAATATTAACGTCACTCGTTTATTTATTCATTTTTAACAAAGCTTAAAACTATGATTAACTCTGTGCAAAAAATGAAATTGATTGTTTTATCTTTAGACATTTACGACTTTATCCTCTAGAGACGTTGTGGGAAAATAATTTCCGACCAAAAATATTTTTTTTAATAAATAGAACTGTGGCATACTTCTAGCATTTATGTGTTTTTGTTTTATTATTTATACAGTTTTCATGTCTCATAATCAGTTAATTCATCGTCTACTTTACTCTCATTTTACAACAAAGTGTTGCTATATTTATGTACAAATCGGATTCATTTTTTTATTTAAATTTACATATTGAAAATATTAAGTGTTAAATATTGGATATACGAAAAAAGATTAGTTGTAAATTAACACACAGTCTTATTCAATAAACAAAATAAAAAAGTTATTTATGTTAAAATTAAATTAAATTTGATAACATTGTTATTCCACATGGTTTATTTTTAACAGTTTTGGATGAGTGTTTCACTATTTTGAGAAGCGCAGTCAGACAAACCATAATTTGTTAAGCCCCTGTGAAATAGCAAAATTATCAAATTTGTTTTTTTATTAAATATGAACTTCCACAAAATTACCGCCGAATCCACCAAACATCTTTTGTGTTTTTTTTTGCACGTTCTATCGACGTGATAACATTAAAAGTACCATAATGATAATTTTCCACGGCTGTAAGCATGAAAGTTATTATTCTCGTTGAATTTTAATGTTCACATATTCAGTGAACAAAAGTTGAGAAAAAAAAATCAAATATATTCTTCCCTCGTCAGTTTTTTGGAACAATTTAGAACTCTCGAATAAAATTTACATAATGACAGCTGTTTTATTTATTTTGGAAAATTATTCGACATCTGTATTTCTTATTTGAACCTTGCTGTAATATTTGGGGATGGTTCAGAGAGAATGTTTGAACGTAGGATTTTCAAATCATTTCTTTAAAATAACATTTTTTTAATAGTGAATATTAAAAAAACAAAGATATAGTTGATACGAACACCCAAGCTCTTGCTCTTGAGAAATCTAAAATAATGATCTCATATGAAATATTAAATAAATTCTCAAGTAGTATTTTATTATTTTTCAGTTGCTATTAAACGTTATTATTTAAAAAAAGTAATTGTACAATAGTACTCACTGTTGATCTATTTCGTTACATTTATATTTTTATGTATTACCATAACCATTTGGTTGCCAAATTGATTCTAGATAAAATTGATAATTCTTAATTTTATTAATAAAAGTACAGCTGATTTACTAACATTTCTTAGGTTGTGTCGTTTGCAGTTGTTTTACTTTTTTCTTTTCGATGGCGGTAGTACGCCTCATTAGACATTTAAATTAGAAATAATTAAAAATATCAATTTCCCATTGATATAACAATCTCAAAAACTTTTGTCGTTAGCTAATATCATTTAAAAAATCAAATCTAAAATAGGAGTCATATACCCATCGAATTCTTAGCAAGTCTGCTAAATAGGTTCTGATGTCATAATGTTTGGGTATATCGTAATTTTATTCAATACCTTTCGTCTACTTCCCCCTTTCAATCTATTTCTATAAAATGTCGAGAGCAGAGTTGGTATTGCAAATCGATATTACGAGAGGTTCGCCTACGCTAAAAGCTTTGATATGGATGCTTATAAATGTCATTTTAGTCATTTATAACTAATGGTTAGTCATTTCATACACGTACTATACTTAACTAGTTCACTCTAAATAAATTAACTAATAACTCATTTGGAAATCGATAGTCATTTAAAGCAGATTGTCATGGTATTTTTTGAAAAATATTAATGTTTTTTTTTAATTTTTGAAACGTATTGTATAATTAAATTGATTGCGGAAAATTTATGCAGGCAATGCCATAAAATGAAAGAGTTTGTCGACCTCCATTCGAAAAAAATTCACCGGTGCGTGTTGCCAAACAATAAAGCTAAATGCTACATTTTTTTGTGTCAAATGAAGATTTTGCGTTGGTTATCATTGGGGGACTTCCTTCGCTACACTACTAATATAAATTTGATTTATACGCTGGATTTATCAACCAATACCAAACATTGCGTTTTTTTTAAAAGTTAAGATTGTTTTATTTATTTGCTAAATATTTTCATGTTATTTTATGTGTCAAAACATTTTCATTGCAATTGGGGGGCTCGTTGACAATATACATATTTGTATAGTATAATATAAAACGAAATTCCAATTGCTTAATTGTGACGTAACCTAAGCATACCTTTTAGCTACATATTCGTTTCAGTTTCAAAAACAATGTATCCGGTTGTGCTTTAGAGCTGTGTTTCTCAACCTTTTTGGGTGCGTGGCCCCTTTTGAGTGTCTTTATTTTTCTGTGGCCCCCATACTTTTTTTTTCAGCTCACCGAGGAATTTGAAATCCCCAATTTGGTATACTTTTCCCAGAATATCTCCGAAAGACCTTTTTTTTTTTAGCTCACCGAGGAATTTGAAATCCTGAATTTGCTCAAAATTACCCGTGGCCCCCTGAACTGTGTTGTGGCCCCTGGGGGGCCACATGGCCTACCATTGAGAAACCCTGCTTTAGGGTAATTTTGCAGCTGTAATGGACTTATCTTTATTCATGTTTATTTGTATTGCCATAATGATGACGATTATAATATTTATGCAAAGTACATACCGACCCGTAATAGACAGACAATCGTAACCGACAATTTAAACATTTTACAGGATAAGGTTTTTTTAAAATTATGTTTGAAAAAGGAATTCCGTAAGTGCGGTAAATATTAATATATGGTCAATGCCTATTTTGATATTATTTAAAAACATGTCTGACTCATTTCAGTTCTCTAGATCAAGGCTTATCCACCGGAGTCCACGTGGAACAAACGATAACAAGACAGAATACTAAAATTCACTGACCCTAAAAAGATCAGGCGAATGTGGTAACGCTCTGCTTTTTTTGTCACTTGGGCGATATCGATAATAATTATTTGTTTAAAATTCAATTTACCAATTTGTGTCACTTAAGTTCTTTTGCTGATTGTGGGTCGATATATACTAATAGACTTATCAGAATTAACATCTCAAGGTTATTTTAATGTTATAAATAACAACATTAAAGTAGTTGTTTTATCTTTTTCTACTGGACGCAGGGAGGGGGTAAGGTACAAACGATGACGGTACTAATTACTATTACTTACATAAGGTACGGTTAATACAAATAGAATTAAATTAAACAATGCTGTTACGTTTATCTTATTAAAAAAAAATGTTGGTAAATTAATTTATTTGTACGAGTATTTAGTCTGAAGATGCTTCTCAAACAGGCAAACGACGTGTCACGCCTAGTAGCGCAACCAGTGAAATAACAAAGTTTCCAATATAATTTTATATTTGTCTTTCATTATAAGTCACATGTTTAAAGGCGATCAGTTATAAATTTTGAATAAAAAAATAATCATATTGGTAGTCCCCGAATCTATCCAAAAAACAGTAGAGATAATTAAGATTCACGATTTGAAGTACCTCAATATTACTTAAACCGTTTGAATAATAGTTTACGATTTAAAAAAAAATGAGAAGTCGTTATTTTAATATGCAATCTACAGTTTACAACGATTCGATGTCTGAATGGACACTGTTAGGCGTCGAGTCGTTAGAGACGGAAAACGATAGGCATCCCGACGCCGCTCAAGCACTCTAATGGACGTCGAGAAATCACTGCCTCTACAAGCGCTATACAAGAGTGGTAACTGTAAACCCATACGATACTTGACGCAACATCGCTTTGGATGGCGGTTTTTTTTTTCAATTAAAATATTTCAAAGTTCGACCCGAGCTATTTTACGTTTTGGGTTTCATTAACGACGGTTTCTAAATTCAATTTGAATTTAAGATGAATCATATTAATTCATATTATATTATAATTATTTATACCACTGATACAAACTTAATTGCTCACAGGACACTGTGATGAGATACAAAACAGTATTTTAGATATTTTTTTAACGTATAGTTTATTCATAATGTGATCATAATCACATTGCTACAAAAAAAACATGTCCGCTGTTAATCAGTAGCTCAACCTCACTTTTTCAAAGATAATAGTAAGGATAGAAGGATAAGGATAGGACAGGAGTAGTGGTTAACTAATCGCTATCTCTATGCCCAGTTATTGTTAAATGTTAAAGATCAATGTCTCGTGGCCGCACCATATATTTGTTTTGAGATGTGGTAAAAATATCAGCCGCATTTACTAAAAAAACGCATCAACTTGTAAGTTTACATTTAAGAAAAGAAATTATTTTAAATATCAATATTTACTATGATTTGTTGGTGGCCGCAGCAAAATCATCTGGTGGCCGCACAAGAGAACCACTGTTCTAAACTATATACCCAAGTAACATACACAAAGTTCTTTAAATTTATAACAAAGTCAAATTGCGTCTAAAATATAAAAGAATCAAAAATTGTAATATATATTACATAAAATTCTGTTTTTAAGCAATTCATAGCTCAAATAAATGAATTTGGAGACATTTGATTGTATATAATATAATGATTCGAAATGATTGTTGTGAGTCAATCCCTCAAACCGTTCATTTTTGGAGAAGGACACAATATTTGATTTCCTTGTTTGTCTAGATTTAATATTATATGAAAGCAATATCGAGGGAAAAGGGGCAGTTATCATAAGCGCTAAGGAGAATGACATCTTAATAATTGAGTTAGTCATAATAAAAACCTTTCGGCGAAAATCCGTCGGAATGCCAGCAGGTAGCCTAGCGACCAGCCGCATGGCCCGCAACCACTCGGCCCAGCCACTGGCACCTTCCCGAGGCGACACCGAAAACCGCATGTCTGCTTCTTCGCCTGTCAAATAAACAAAAAACAACAGTGTAAATTAAAAAAAAAACATTTACCAACTCTATGAAACATCCTATCATATTTTAATCATTGCTGTATATTGACGTTCAAACTCTAACATTAAAGTAAGATTTTAAAAAAAACAGTATGTGTAGGTTTATCATGCGTCCTGATTTGACTGAGAATGCCCCGATATTAATCATTGTTCCAAGCGTCTCGGCCGGCTTGGCATTTTGTGCCGGTTGTTGTTTCGCGTCACGAATGACGACCCATATTGGGTACGTTGACAAATGAATCCAATTATTCAAGCATTTTCAAGAGCATATCGATGCACCTAATCTGGTTAAAATGATTCAATAAAAAAATTATTTGCCAAGAACGTCCCCACATTTGGATTGTGTTTTCTCGACGATGAAACTAACCAAACTAAAAGCAATCATAAAGTATTAAGTTCACTTCATCGAGAAATACGATTGTTACAATAAATAAGTAAAATAATTTAAATTTCTGCTTTAACTAATAGGTACTTTTAATAAAAAAATCTTGCCAGTTTTTGTTTCTTTTCCCCCTAGCTCCCACTCCTGTCTCGGTTTAAGGCTTCATCATTATGGTAAGCCTAAGTATGTGTCATTCTTTTAGAATGCCATTTCACTTCATATAAACTGTCACCATTTTAAGCCATTATGCACTTTAGACACAATATGTCACATTGGTGTTGAATGTTCCGGTTAAGTCATTACCCGTATTTTGGAAAATTTTACTTGGGGGAACAATTTATTACGTCGTAACACGCTGGTGTTTTACTTTTCCCAGTCAGTGATTTTTTTTGACATAACCCTCTGTATAATATATTATGATGTTTTTAAATTTCTCCAGCATCTATGTAACAAATAATCTATCGATTGGAACAAAACTCAACCTTTGCATACAAATAGAAAACGTTCAATTCATAGTTGAGCTTGTTGAAGTAAAACAAATCAACCAACAATTCAAATTAAAAATACATACGGCTAGTTTGTATTCACCGGAAATAGAGAAAATTTCGCAAGCTGATTTCTGATTTCAAGCTTGGATCGTCTGCCATTGGCGTACTCATTCATTGACTCAAATCAGTATCAGTATGATTTATGAGTTAGTTAAAGTAAAATTCACTTTACAATACAAAACCTATTTTTCTTAATTGTAATATTTTTTTAAAAAACATGTATTTGTTACTTTTAGTAGCAAATATATTTTGGAAATTATTACTTATAATATACCATGATACATACTATAAAGTTTACTTGATTGGGCTTTTTCAGAAAACCGCGAAATAAGTAAATACGTAGATTTTCATTGCACTTTCAACTAGTTTATTTTAAAATAGTAACAATATTTCATAAATTTCATATTTCCTCGATTATAAAACGCACCCTTATTTTTAGAAACCAATAAAAAATATAATATAATATGAAATTATAAAAAAAAAGTTTATTTTTACACAGAAGTCATACAATCATAATAATAATGGTTCAAAAATAAGCATAATATTTGTATACTATCACCATCAGAGTCTGAAATTAAGATTAACTCCACTCTTAGTAAAAAGTGATAATTCGTTCAGATTTTGAAATTATACAGCGATAAGACGCACCCCGAATTTAGTGATCAAAATTGGAAAAAGTGCGTCTTGTAATCGAGGAAATACGGTATAATGTATATTCTGATTATAGCATGTTTGCATTGATTCGCGAAGTCTTAATATAAATTAATAAACTAATAAATAAATATATATCACATTCTTTCAGTGTTTTCTGTGTCAATTTTTATTGGAAAAGCATGGTTTTAAAAATAAAAAAACATAATTTATTAAAATTTTATTACCAAAATAAATTGAGTGTATCATGTATTCATTTTCTTGTGAGCTGTAATTTAAATATACATTATGTGCCTCAATTTAAACGAAAATATATTATTTTTGCCACAACTCTGCACCCGTGGAAGTTTTGAATAATAAACGAGATCTTAAATTTCGTAGACAAGATTAGAATTTACCTTCACCGAGGTAGTCCTGTGTAATATTCCTTAATAAAAAATATATACCTACCTTTAAATATGATATATAGAGCAATTTATAATAATAATATTTATTTTCCAACGTGCACTCCTTCCGCTTAATTAAACAGCGTGTAACGTAATACTTCTGAATATATTACACAATATTTTGTACCCCTATCTCTAGGAGGATTTTTTTTATTATGTTTTATAATTCTGCTGTGTTAAATATTCGACATATCATATGAAAAATTATTTGAGGGAGAGATTTAAATCTCAAAATTAATTTAAATGTCACATAATTTTAATTGTTAAAATAGATTATAATAGACTTATATGTTTTTAAATTTTAGAACACAAATTAAATGTAAATATTTCTGATGTTACTTTTTTCTTCGTTGATCTGAAAGTATATTGTAATTTTATATTATACACTATAAGAAGTTTATGGCAGTTTCAGGTGTGAATATTTAATATTCATCGCCAAGGAAAGAACAATATAGTGGAACCTCTCATAACGAGTTTTATTCGTTTCAGAATCTTACTCGTTATGTGAAACACTCGTTAATCGAAACAATTTTCCCCATATAAAACAATGCAAAATAAAATAATGCGTTCCATGCCGAAAAAAAATCATATTTATGACAAATAAATAATTATTTTTTACTAAAAAAATGTCTAGAGACATTTGTTTTTGCTGACGCTTCAAAATTTGGTGAAAATGTGACAGCATTATCATTGAATATTTTTTTAAAACGCATAGCCACCTCCTTATTAGAGTGATGCTTCTCAATGTACGATGCAACAGTTTCCCATGCTTTCAGCATTTCTCTTATTGCGCCAGAAGATTATTGCTCTGCTACTTCCTCCTCTTTCACTAACAAACTCTCCTCCATAACTCTTGCTGTGAACAACAATGCAACTCCATAAGCTCTTGGCTCTTCTCTTCCACAAGCTCATCAATATCATTGTTATCAACCTCCAGTTCAATGGTATTGGCCAAAGATACAATCTCGTTGACCGTAGACTCCACGGGTACTGTTTCAAACACCTCAAAATCACATTCAACAACGCTCTCTGTGCCAAAGCTTCTTCCAAGCAGAAATGAAGGTCCTCTTGGTAATTCCTTCCCATGCCTTTTCAATCATCTTGAGGCAAGCAACGATGTAAAAGTGATCTTTCCAAAACTCTGCGTTACTCGTTGTGCGAAATGTCACTCGTTATGAGAGGTTCCACTGTATATATATAATATTTTTTTTATATTTTAACAAACAAAACCATTTTATAAAAAAGTATAAAAATAATCTCAGTCAAAAAAGTGCAAAAAAATATTGTGGGCCAATTGTTGATGGGTGCACATAAATGGCACAGGGTTGGGTATCACTGGTCTAGCAGATAATTATCATTATTGATTGTAAAGAATGCACTTATTTCACAAAAATTTAATCCATCAAAAGTCAAATTACAGAAATAATTAATTTAAAAAAAAAAAAAAAATGAAAAAGTTATACATAGATATTCATTTCCTTTTTAAAACGTGGTACTAAAATAACCAAAACATTAAAAAATGGCAATGGAAATATTTTACCAGCCAAAACTACGATGACCAAGTCCAAACACAATACGGAAGGCCCAAATAAATAGGTCCGATTTTCCATAGACAACTTCGCACAGAAAAGCTCTCGCCCGTGCGTGCTTGGAACATATTATTATATACCAGTGATTTTGAATTTAATTTTATCCGTAAAATTGACAAATTCATATTTTCTTAAGCGACTCTGAAAGGCTATGCTTATTGTTTTAATTATATCAAATGAATTGAAGTATCATTGAAGTTTTAAAAAAAACACTTTTGTACTTATTCCACATTATTTATTTGAGATCAGAACCGTTTTCGCTCATGGCGAAAATTGTCTAATGATTGATCGTCACAAGCAAAACTGGTACTTATCTAAAATTAAAAAGGAGAATCGTTTTATTTTTTAAAATAATGCTTTTCCGCCAAGAATTAACGATGAACACATTTAAAAAATGATTAATTACTTTTGTGTTCAATAATAATTAATTTCAATGTAAAACTACATAAGATATTCCAAGTCACAGTTTTTCAACTGGGGACCACAGAATGCTCCAAGGACGCCACAGAGAAAAAATAATTTTAAGGAAACCACAGCACAGTTTTGGGGGGCCACAGGAAAATCTATAAAATCTAAGGTTTTTAAAATCGGCTAGCGACAAAGAAGAGCTAAACAATGGTCTCGCGTCTTTCCATTTTGGGAAATCCGTAAATTCCTAGGTAAAATTTTAAAATCTGCCAGTGAGCTAAATGTTCAAAGAATTGAAAATTAATTTGGAATCTTTCAATTCCCGAGCCTCGAGAAGTTATGGAGACTCAAAAAGGTTGAGGTACTAGGTTCATAACTAATGATTCTGCTAAGGCACGTTCATTTTGTTTTTGAAACTAATGATTCTGTCAAATTTTGTTGGATATTGGTTACCGATCAATACTCAAATCGATATGATTTCCGCTATAAAGAAAGTTTTCCAAATAATTCAACACGTCTCCCTAGCCAAATTACAAAAATATCACTGTGATACAACTTGTTAAATGATTATAGATTAGAAGTAAATTAAAAGTATATCAAAGATAAAGAGAATATAAGACATATTTTTGTAATATTATATCAAAATAGATTTTTTAAATTAAATTTCAATATCAAAAGACTAAATAAAATACATAAATTAAATTGCAAGAAGTACTAAAGTTTTTTTATTTCAAACATGATTGCGTAGGTTCCTTTAATCTCATGAAAAAGTTTTTAAATTCGGTAGCAGAAGTTTTTGTTTTTATACAGTTTTGTTTGTATTCAACGTTGAAAGATGAAATACTGGAAAGGAGATAAAAAAACAAAATTACCTTCGGAAGAAATGCAATTTAATAAAAGTAATATGTTGACTGTGGTATAGTATATTTTATTTAAATTTTTGCCATCTGACAATAATGAAACGAAGCAAACCTATATTATGATAGTCTGAACAAACATGCTGGAGTTCTATATTTCAACATATCTCCGTAAAAGCTGTCAAAATCCTACCTAGGTTGTATTCATACTGTTTACTCACGAACAGTTTCATGAGATTGTTATCAACTCATCTTTGTCTTACATGGTAGCACAGTTTGATTCCTGTAAACTTACTGTTTACTCGAGCACGAAATATATGCAAACATATTTATTTAGTGGGTGAGTAACTCTCTCACTTAATAATTTTCATTTTATCTAAACATGTTGTTTGTTAGGTTAGAAAAAACTAAGCCACTTTTATTATTAATCTTTTGCTTAAAAATATACGTGAAATCTATGGGAAATTTTAAATTCAAATATAAAGAATTCTTTTTTCTTACAGTGATTGTTCGTATATATCGTATGTAATCGTTAAAATGCTTTGAATTAAATGTAGTTTCAATAATAATATGTACAGAAAATGGTTTTCGGGGCCAATTATTCCTACTTTTTTACAATATTTTTTAAGCGTTTTTCTATAAGTATTGTTTGTAAACTAGCGTTAGCACCTTTTGCAGCAAGGCTTCAAATTAAATATTAACTACAAAAAAAATCAAGGGATAGTGAATAAATGCACCGATATAAAAACATCATTGCCTGTCAGATAATTCCTAATAATAAAACATCCTAACGCATATAAGGTATTAGATATATGTACCTATTTGCGGAGAATAATCTTTGCGGCTACTCAGCAACCGACCAAAAGTTTTGAATAGTGTCAAGAAGTGCATGCTGAGAAAGTAAAGGAACTTTTAAGAAACAGTGGCGTAACAAGAGGTTTCGCCGCCCGGGGTGGTCCTTGATTTTGAAAAAAAAAACACTTTTTATTAAAAAATAATTTTACAATATCCATATGTTCAGGGTATTTTTTAACCATGAGCAGTGAATTCTAAACTAAAAGATTGAGTTTCGAAATGTAAAAAATGTTCTATTTTGTGATTGGTATTGACAAATCATCCCACATGTCTTTAAAATAGGCTTGTATTTCTCTAGTCAAAATTTATATTAAATGGTCATAATATAATATGTCGGTCAGAATAAATAGTCATAATTTCAATGAATTTTTTAAAAGCCTAACCTAACCTAACCACAGTGGTATAAAATATTCTGACCGGTCATATTTTTATTCCGACCAAAAATTGATTTAAATTCTGACCATTTAATTTGTAACATGTAAATAACAGCGATTTCCAACCTGGGAGTTTCGAACAGTCCAAAATATTTATTAACCCTTTAAAACGTGTCTTTATTACCATATGAAATAAAGGATGGGGAGGCGCGAAGATATTTTTTTCTTTAAAGGGAGGCGCAGTAACATAAAGGTTGGAAACCACTGCTTTAAAATATGCCAAACAATATTTTTGTCTGCTTAATTAATCTTGTGTAATTATTATGAAAAAATGTATACAAAATATAAACGAATATTTTTTCTAGAAGAATGTTGATTTTGTCAGCGAAGAAATCATAATGAAGGGAATATAGTTTGCATTGATTCCGTGTAAAAAAAATATTTTAATTTATCCGAATATGCCACCCGAGGTGGTCCACCCCAGTTCTTGATCGATGATCATATTACACATTTTGTTACTACGTCGAATTATTATTTACATTCTGAACAGTTATTTGAATGGTTGCTATGTTATATGTATATTTATATAAAATTTTACGTAATCCCCCAAGAAGATGAAAGCCAGAAAACTCATTAGTCTCTAGAATCTCCAAAACTCATTTAAATATTTCACCTGACTATACTAAATGACCTCTAAGCGATTAATTAAAGTTCTGTGATGGTTTATTTTCACACAGAGTAATGGTCTGCAAACAATTTCTCATACGTCTCTGCCTACACTAAACGTGAACGAAGGAAGACCTTGTTTGTTTATTACTTTGTGTAAAAGAAATTTTATTTTATTTGAATTTACATGACGCAAGTGAACAAAGTGGAATGTAGCAGATGATGAGGGAATAAAAGATGAAGGCTACATATTATATAATTGAAATTTTACCGCACGGCTTCACAGGTAATTTGAATTTATGACAATTGTATACTAAATTCACATAGTTAATGTGGGCTCAAAAAAATTGAAAGCCAGTTCATCTTAATATTCTCTTTCGAATTATTATTCCTTTTGAGACATTCGTTTTTACACTGATACGATATTAAAAATATAAAGTCTTGAAAAAATCTAATAATAAATAATATTTGACAGAATCAAGTAAGTCTTACTGTCAAAATTTTAAATGAAAATAAATTCAATCTTTTTTCCCATGTCCGATCCCTATGTATAGTATATGGTCTTCTAATGGAGGTATCTCAACATAAGTTTTTTCTACGAGAACTGTTTTTCACTCAGTCACTCAACCTCTCTTCTTTAAAGACGAGAGATTGAGCTTCTTAGAAGTATTAAGCCAGGACAGGATTAGTGGCTATGGAGTCGCGTGAAAAAAATACGACTCCGACTCCGAGGATTTTTTAAAATAATTTTATTTTAACTTATATATATGTATACCATCAGATCATCTTTAGTCAACCAAGCATATAATGTTAACACTTTTGACTATTTTGTTTAAATACACATCATTAAATATATTTTTCAAAAAAAAATCGAGCAGCTCATTTTTCACGACTACGACTCCACAGCCCTGATTAGTGGTTAACTAATCGCTCTCGCTACACGCCCAATTATTTATGGATCGGAAAGGGTGGGAGGAAATTTTTAGACATCTTAAACACCCATGACTCCAGACAGAATTCGATTAATCTATCAAAAAAGTGCTGTTCATACTGCGACTCGAACCTGTGAGATTCTGCATGGAAGTCCACAAAGCTAACCACTGCGCCATAAGACCATTTTTAATCATACCAATCATGAAAAACGATTGTTTTATATTAAAATGGCTTTTCACGTAAACTTTATGAAAAATGCATTTCATTAACATTAAAACATTATTAAATAATGTATAGTCAGTAACGTAATACTGAAAATGATTATATTTTTATGAATTTTCGAGATAATTTAGGAAAAAAAATAGTGAAAGCAAATGCGAGTTTCTCTTTCATAACAGATTGTATTAACTAAATAATATAAATGCAATCAACATACGTTGTAAAATTGGATCATTACTGACATGAGTTAAAATTTCTGTACGAATATATACATATATGCAACAATGTATTTAAAATAAAACGATTTCAATTGATGACCTGCACTAACTTGTATGAATTGGAAATACAGCATGCGGCTGTTTATTAATTCAATGACTTTCAAGATCAAGTCACGTCAAAAGTTTGACCATCACTGACCACACACACAAGACCAGTAGACCAAGAACGTTTACAAATGTGATTGAAAATGTTTGAAATAATGTATTATTTTTATTTATTGATTTGGCATTTACTTGGTAGAACTCCATTTTAATAGGGTAAAAATATCAACGTATTTCAGTTCTAAAATTTTTTTATTATTATTATTTTAAAAACTGTAATACGTTGATATTTTTACCCTATTATTATTTTTATTAAATTCCCTTTGTATAATTACATTGCTCCAATATATTAACACGATTTACTGCCGACTTCTCGATTAGTGTTCAAAGTCTGTCTTATAATTATATTAATGTTTTAATTGGACCTGAGTTAAAGATCAATTAATTTGTATGTTCAGTTCAGGAAGATCAATTATGCATATTCGAATGGAAGTTATCATTTATACGAAATCTTGAAAATCTTGTAAATTCAATTAGTGGAGAATAAGTCGAATTATTTCAATCAAATAAAGTGTATCTATCATTCGATCCTCTAAATTGCTTACATCTCTCTTTTAACTCAACGCACACACACGGGCATAGAAAATAAGTAAATAATAATAGAGGTTCGAGGTTGAGCGGTCGACGTGATTGGCTTCGATTGCAGTGAGCAAAGATTTGGACAGACGCTTGAAATGAATTCAATTGATTAATGGATTACTATTTAAAGACGTGGATATCTGAGATATCAAAAACTCTCTCTCTTAATCTTCTGATAAAAAAACGGGATAATGCGAAAGCGATTAGTTAGCCATTAGCTCTGTTCAACTATTTACACTGTTTTTGAAAAATATAGAATGAGTGAATTTGTAACAATCATTGCTTAAATAAATTAATATTTAGTGGAGTGAAAATAGTGTAAAACAAATTATTGTCTCGATTTTAAAAATTATATTATACGGGGAAAAATATGGTGTAATTCTCGAGTTAGCTATATATCCATTTCCTTGAATTATATGCTGTAGTGAAGCAATTCTATGTCGAGATGTAGTCTAATATCAGGAGAGTTACATTTTTTTAAATTATCTCTATTCGACTAAGTATTTTATATTATTGAAAAATCATAATATGATGATAGAGAAATATCGCAACATTTTTCGTGATTGATTAAGCCCAATGTTAGACTTTTGGTATTGGTATACAGTACTGAATATTTTATCCCTGTAATGCTACTTTCAACGACAACATCAAAATGAGAAATCTGATCGCGCTTTTAATATTATTGGAAAACTGCTCCTAAGTGCGGAATACATTCATACTTCTATGTTATCCACATAACCAGATACTACATAAATTGATAACCAGTATTGCCTTTCCATACCTTTTACAATAGCTACCACCAAGAAGCTATTTTCAATCTGAGTAAATAATATTTGCTTGTTATAAACATACGCTGTTAAATGGCTAATTATTTGAGCTTAAAAGCTTATTTAAAATCTTCATTATTACTAATAAAGTATGAAGGTTGATTTAATATGCGTATTTAAATAATTATTGATATTTCTTATCAGCCGTTAAAAAAAGAAAACCTTGAGATGAAATTCTCATTTACTTTATTAAAGTGTCTTTAAATTATTTTACTAGCACACGTTCTATGATACTACGCGCAACACTTCATAATAAATATGACCCTGCAAGCATGTATCATAATTATATGTTAGGAACATTCGTTTCGCAGAATCTCCATGTTATGCCTGAGTGATAATGTCGTAGTAGAAAATCGATTTCTAATCACATTGTAGAAAAAGATAATGACGTGAGAATTTTTCGCACTATTATTATAGCCCCTCGATGTGTCATGTATAATAATTTTAGTATTAAACAATAATTATCGTGCAATATCAATTTGATATTGTACGTCTCAATCTTCAGCAAAAACATTGTAAGTAAAAATAAAAAAACGACAGTAGTTTGCAAATATGAAGAACTGAGCAAATTAGTCATATTTTAAATATATAATATTCGTACTACTGAAAATCTATTTTCTCATTATACAAATTGCACCCTCCACCGCCCTCAACGAATTTATATGTCGTTATACAAACTGTACGGAAAGCAGAAGCGTAAAAATGCGTATTGTGCTAGCTATCTACGTTATTTCAGTTCAATTTTTATTTTGGAGGTCAAAAGAAAGTCGTGCAAAACTCTCGTATACCCTTAACCGTCTTTGAATGATTTCGTGGGATGTGTTTGTAACTGTAATATGTATATCATAAATATATTTTGAACTATTTTTATTTGTTTACAATATTTATTATTGCATATCTTTTGTGATATGTCTATAAAGTAAGATATTTTTTATTTAGAGAGTTCTCATCCAAATACTTGTAATTTCACGTGTATATAAAGATAAGTTGACGTCACACCCACATTTTTTTATTGACATCTAACACACATAAAATATATTCACATTTTTAGCTTCCACTTTTTCAATAAAAAAGGATTTTTTATTTTAGTTTTTTATAAGAGATCGTAGCCTCAGTATCAGTTTGATTGAAATTATATTTCAATTTTTATTAAAAAAATAAATTTCACAAACATTCGTCTGTGAAATTTATTGGTTTTCTGTTGCGATGATTGAAAAAAAATTCATATCAATTGTTCATTGAACCATTATCGTTATAATATATACTGTACATATTATATTATTGTATTTAACTAACATAAATCCTTTTAACCATGTCCTTTGTCGTAGTTTTGTTGATTGGTAATTAATTATCAGAGACTTTTCTTAACTTATCGCAAATGCGTATATTTTTACAAACTCCACTTTGCAAAATAGCTTCTTGCTTAAGAAATTTTGATAGTCTCAGGTTACTTATTTCAACGTCCCAGGACTCAAGATTCTCGAGTAGGCTAAACACAGAAACTGTTAATAAATAATACCCTCTAAATAATTCAAAGTATTCTGTCATCATCTTGAAAGCTTCTTGATAAATTGCTACGAGAAATATTTTTTTTCCTTCTGACCCATCTTATTGGCTGCGAATAATTGCTAGCGGACTTTTGCTATGCGTCCATATCCCTTGGGTCAACTGATTGACTTTTCTTTTCCGGCGATTTTTCATTAAGCGAGCGGCGTGTACTCTCTTTCATTTCTATTTATATCCGATTAAATTTTTTATTTTATTTTTAAAGCACACTATCAGTTAAAAGTAAATTATTCAATCAGTACTGTATAAGCCCGAATATAACGCTACCTTAAATTTAATGAATTGAAATATTGAAAATTTCTATCTGGCTTGTCACTAACGATCCTGGATTCGCTTTTCAGCATCTTCATCTTCGGGCATTCAAGTTTACGGATGACTTAAGCTGGCACGTCTTAGTCAATGGTTTTTATTTAGTATATACAAGAATAAAATTACTATCATCCCATAAGAATAATAAAAATACTATGTTTCAGTGCTAGCTTTATTGACGATGAAGAAGACTCGAAGAACTTTGACGCTAACGTGTCCTAGTACTTAAAGCTCCATAAATTTGATATAAAAAACCTATATTGACGTTGATCTGAATTTTTCAACTTATATGATATTAAAAACGACTAATCTTAACCCTTTATCCCTTCTCTCTTTGAATAAGAGAGGTTGACCTACTGAGTGACAAACAGTTCTCGTAGAAAAAAATCTGTTGAAACACCTCCACTAGGAAGTCATATGCTCCACATTGGGAGCGGATATGGATTTAAAAAAATCTTAATTGAGGAAAATAAATGATTTAAATTTTACATTTAACTCCCATCAATAAAAATTCAGTCGATATCCTAAATTTTCTCAAAATGTATAAGCATTAGTAGAAAAATCACCTTTCTTTGTAATTATTCCACTGTAAGAGACCAAAAGCATATCATTATTCATTATTATTCTCAGGTTAAATAGAGAAATATTTGTATGTATTTGAATAATCCTTTTAATAAAAAGGATAAGGTAAAAAAAAAATACTTCTAAAACCATGTCCCTGTTAAGTTAACCATGAAAAGCTATTCAAACGAATTTTTTTCATAGTTATTTCCACTCCGTTGAGTCTGTACAAATTGTATTTTTCCGAAATTAATCGTAAGGCTTCGAAATAAAAATCTTTCATAATAAATTTATGACCATTAAATATTTTTGTTGGTTTATTCATCGTAAACACCAATGAATTTCTTATCTTCGTGTACTTATGATTATTTATACATTAATAGGTAACTAAATCTTATTTCTAGTATTAAAAAATATATATGATTAACTCTGTCATTATACTATTGCTATTGTTTTTGATTAAAAAAAAAAAAAGCATGATCAACATAATCTTATCCTTTTGGTCATTACTATATTAATTTATCATCAGAAAATGCTACTTTCACATTTAAGGTTTTCACTATCAATACTTTTTCTAAAAATCCATATCTGCTCCAAATGTGGTGCATATGGCCTCCTAATGGAGCTATCTCAACAGAAGTTTTCTACGAGAACTATTTGTTACACAGTGCCTCAACCTCTCTTTTTCCAAAGAAAGTAATAGGGATAGAAGTATAAGGCTAGTACAAGACAATTGGTAAACTAATCGCTCTCACTACGCCCAGTTATTGAAGGATCGGAAGAGTGGGAAAGAATTTTTAGGCCTCACAAGCAGTCATGTCATCGAACAGAAATCGATAAATCGATCGAAAAAAAAATCTGCTCGTGCTGGGACTCGAACCCATGGAATCCGGCACCGAAGCCAACAACATTAACCCCTGCTCCATAGGCAACAATTCCTGTTAATACTTGGTGTAAATAAATTGTATTCAAAGAATAAAAAAACTCACTTGTACTATCTCTATTTTTATTTTATGATCAAAAGGGTTTTTAAGGTTGAATAAGTATAAATGCTACTTTATTTATTTATAAGATTGAATTAGACATTTTTTTTATAAATTATTAAAAATACGTATAACTTACTTAAACTAAAAAAATACGTAAGCATCTTCCTACTGTTTAATATTATCGGTCAAGTAAAGTATACCATCTACCTCGACTTTCAGCCAACGATTGTCAATATAATCCCTCAAATGGCAAGTAATTACTTATTATATGTTATGAAGGAGACTGGAAGAACCTTGGTGCGTCCTGGTACTTGAAGCTCCATAAATTTGGTATCCAAAAAAAAAAAAAATGTTATATGGAATGAATATGTGTATTATAGTTTGGAACGTTTAAGGTAAAGTGTTTTTCGAGCGGTACCAAATTTGATTATAAATTTCGGTCATAAATTATTTATTCAGTGACTGCGAAATATACACCGCAATAAACATGACGTACATACAATGCATATGGAATGAAGAAGCGAAGCCATAGATCACGAGAAACCGCGGGAAAAGGCAAAAATTATTGACAGGGATGTATTAAGATAATAGGCATTCGTTCGTAAATGGAATTTATGTATATTGCCTTATAAATAACCGAGTTATTGATGATATTATTTTGCTATGTAACAATAGACAACCTAAACTAAAATAATGTCACGAAAACGTTTATACCATTTGAGTTAAATTATATTTACATATATTAGGATACGATTTTATAAAAAAATGTACAGATTACAATAAAACATATCCATTATCAATTAACCACCAATTAAAGATTGGCTTTTTTTTGGCTGATATACATACTTAGATTATTATTTTATATACTTATATTATTATCTCCATACGATATTGCAATCTTATCGTATGCCTTGAAATTGGCCTTGGTTGATATCAGATCGGCGTAATCTATTGCAGTGCTTCCCAACCTTTTTCATTCTACGGCCCCCTAAATGTAAAAAAAAAATCCGCGGCCCTCCTCAATACAAAACATGTTCTGCGGCGGCCCCCGGAGAAATTCCGCGGCCCCCAATGTGGGAAGCACTGGTCTATTGGATCCGTATGAGAGCAGACCGCAGTAAACAGCTGTGTCCGACCGGCATTCATCTCAGGGCAATCCCACAGTCCGTGATTGGCATTCTGATGACTGTGCCCACAAGTGCAATCCGGCCGTTCAATCAACTTGCCCACGTCACATAGTTTACCGTTGAATTTGCCATGGCCGGTTACATTAATCTGACAGTTCGTTTTACTTATGGACATCATTGTTCCGGTTTATCCGTAACATTATTATCAGCTGACAACTCACATTTACAATCACTCGGATTTACAATCTTCAACCACTGGCAAACAACTTTGTTGTCCCGGGGTTTCGAGGTGAAGGTTGGTCTCAAATAGCCATTATATATAACCCACAATAGCTCTAATGAACCTAGTTGCAAGGGTGGCTGCGCGTTTATTTGATAATGATACCACTTTGATTGACCACTGACATATACATTGTTATCGGATACCAAATAGTGAATGGAGCTATCCTGAGTTTTGACTCCTAATTGATACAAAACCCAATTCATAACTGAGCACTAATTATATGTTCATTTTTTTAAGTATGTAAATTCAACTATACTATTTATACTATGTAATGATATTAAAATCAGTCCGTAGAAAAGCAATGAAAGGTACGAATGAATCAAGTCAATACAATATATTCCGTTTTTTATGATATTTTTCTTCGTAATGAGAATTTTTCAAAATTATATTGGTTGAGTAATTAATTCTTACAAAAAAAAATTAGATGGGAAATTTCTATTTTTCTATTAGCTTTAAATAAAGCTTTTAGAAAACATGCTTAAACCTAAAATAAATTGTAGCTAAAAACAAAATTAAATATGTTTTTAGGTTATATTATGTTTCCGTTCTTTTTTTGAATTCGGTCCTGCCTGTGCAAGGACCAAAATAAGATGGCGCATTTTGCTGACGTCTTTAGATCCCTCGAGGACTCTAAGGAGATGGCTATATCTTTACGTGAACATGCGGTGTATTTATTATAAAGAGCAATTTCTGTTTGTGCTCGTCCTTAGGGTGGTCTCTGCGCAAAAATAAGAACTTTTTTTATTTGTTACTATTTGCTAACATTGTAAATAAATCACAAATTCAGACACATCTCTAGCGACCTATATAACTTTTAAATCACTTTTCGATATGTATGTATATGTACATTAAATGGTAGAATAATATTAGCTAGAAGAGGTGTTGAAATACTATAAACAAACCATTTAAAAAATAATTCAAGTTTTAATTATTTTTTTAGTCCAAAGGCCTTAAGCCAAAAGTTAAGCTGAGGATACATTCGAATAAACTAATTATATGGTATTGTGCATGGGGCACAAGAAATAATTGCTATATATGGAGAAAAAAGTAATGAATGCTATTAACTGACAATACAAAATCGAAAAACAGTTTTTCAAAGATTTTGTATTATCATATAAATTCAAGATTTTTCAATCATTATTTTGGCTTTCGTTTTTTTTATATTCTCTGACCTACTCAAAGTGACAACAAATATTGTTATGAAAAAAAGTAATTTTGCTATAAAAAAAAAATTACAACAAAGTAATCATATTTAATATAAATATTGAAAAAAAACTTTAATTAGTTCTATGCGTCATATTTCGTGACCCGAGAACTACAAGATTCTAAGTGTAGATTTTTAGCGAAACAAAAGTAACAATGATATTTGGACTCCTCATTGTAACTTTTGTTTCTGAAAAAAATACAATTTGAATCTTGTAGTTCTCAATTTGCTATTTGTCAAAGTTTATGTAGTCATGTGACATCAATTTTACTAGAAAATACATAATAAACACTTTCGTTTCGATCATTGGATATATGTTTATAAGCTTTAGTTGTTTACGAGGAAAAATGAAAAATACACCAACAAAGAAACATGGAGGCGAATGGAAACAAAATTGACGAGGTAAAGAATCATTTAATGAACTGTTTCTTACATTCAGGTAAGTAGAAATGATCTTCACACCTGTGCAAAGTCACAAAGTTGTCTTCGAGGACGTTTTTCTGCGGTGTTCGAGGAAACCAGTAACGTCCTCTGTATTTATTTTTTCATCGGAATCAATATTAGTAGTTTCCAAACAAAACAATTGATAATACTACATGCCCAGTGGCGGATTAGGAACATGGGAGGCCCCAGGCGCAATAAAATTTGGAGGCCCTGTTTTCCGGATTACATAAAAACGTCAAAAAATTACATGTAAAATATTAAAAATATAAAAGAAATCTAAACAGTAAGTGTATGGGTTACATAATATAAGCTATTTTTGAGTCCCTTGAGATTCGGAGCCCCCAAGCACGTGCCTCATTCGCTTATAGAATCATCTACCACTGTACCTGTATGTTTAATATAAACGTAAAGCAAAAATCCATTCAATCATAAAAAATATTTATTTTATATTACATTTTGTTGGCATATAATGTGTCTTTATATCTATTGCGTTTTTGTTAATATTTATTTTACGAGACATTAAAACAAAGCAAAACTCACCGGCGCTCTGCTTGGACGACCCTGCCAGGCTCTTGAGTGAATTAAACAGCCCGCTCATGTGTACGAGCGCTTTTCCCTGGCGGCCATCGGCGGCCCGCGGCCCAGCCTTAGTCCCTGCGCTACCGCAAGCTCATCGCAAGACTCCAACCCCTCGTCGAGAGCCTTTGGCGCCGGTGAAACGAGGACAGATATGATTTTGCAATGTTTACGCACTGATTACGCACCATTTAGGGGTGAATCCATCACTGCCTCGTCCACTTGTATAGACAAACAAGCATCCGAAAACTTTCTAACATCACTATTGAATCACTTTATATGACGTCTCTCCGCGAAAAGTAATTACTAACTGCAATAAAATACCATATAATATGTATCCCAATCGTGTACATTAGTTGTATTTGATCTACAGAATCATTTAGTATATAAATACAACATTTATGTATTATTACATTCGTCGTTTATAAATATTCAATTAGAAAACTAGGCATTACGATCGTAAATTATATAAAAAATCTCTATGAGAATTTCAAGCCAAATATACGGTTTTCAAGTAAAAGTTATTTAGTAGGGTAATGCGTATTTTTTTTCATAGCCTAATCCACTAACGAATTATATAAAAACCGACCTACAAAATATCAATTAAAAATTGCTCTAGCATGTTCCACTTTACTTCCTAAAATAGATTAGTATTTATATTGATTTTTAAATTCTATGATAAATTAAAACAGAAAATTTGTTGAAAATAAACTCTATTTAGAAGATGTTTTATACATGTAACCATAATTAAGTGAATGTGCAGATATTATATGTATAGTAAGTCGTATTTTCTTTATAATCACATTTTTACACTCACAGTTGTGTACATTGAAAATACGTTGTTAACGGTCAAACGATGGTCATTTTGAAATTTTATTTATTAAATTATACCTTCACTACTCGTAAATAAAGTGAAAAATTAACAAGAACCTTGATTTTAACACATAAACATCGCGAATACGCGTTAAGCTATCACGGTTTCTTTATTGACACTGTTTTTGAAAACTCACAAGATTTCTAAATGAAGTTTGCAATTTAAATATAACTCACGGTTAGAGAAATTCAATGTCTGAAAGTATCTTTGACAGATACGAGTAATTTTAACAGAATTTTGTAGGTTGTGCAGCGATTGAAAAGAGTTTATTTTTGGTTAAAGCCTGCAAGAATCGTTCGAGCTTCACAGCGGTGTATAGAGAATGACGTCGGTTGCCCAAACCAGCTGTGTAGATGAAAATGTGGGCGGGCGCCGTATCGGAAAACAAAATACAGCGGCAGCGCAATCGATCCGCCTTCAGACTGTCAACTAATTCCGAGACGAGCCCCATACGCGAAACTCTCAAAAAACAAACATCTCTATACATCCACCACCTTCCAACGAGAGGGGAGAAAAAAGGATGGACATCTAACGTGTGTCTACTGCTATTCCTTCGAGTTGTTTATTTAAGGGTGGACTAGAAAAATGAAATGCAAGATCGCGTACAAACATCGCTTTTCACGTGTGTGTTTGCTTCGTCGAATGCTGCGAGAGAGAGGGAGACACGGATATCTACGTTACGGAAATCACCGTGAGAGTTTTCACTGGACGTTCAAGGCCCGAAAGAGACAGGCATACTGGTATTGAAGATCACGCCATTTCCCCTCTAGCGGTAGTGCGCCTAACTAGTCATTGTAATGAATTTTATAAAGTTTATCGAGTTATATCTCTAATAATTGAATGTAATAATTTAAAAATATATATTACATGACAAACGATTCCTAAAGGTTTATAGAAAAAATCTCGTTATTAAAGTACCGTGATGCTTTATTTTATTTGTATGCCCGCTAGCATCAGCGGTAATATTGCGAGAAAAAATACACTAGGTCTTTTCCTGTATACGGGAAATGAAAGAGATGCCACCAGAAACCTGCAGTATTGATCTCATTGGCGGGAATATAGTTTTTTTTTATTATTTAACAATTTCACTTTCGGCGGGAAATTTCATATCATTTAGGTACGAGAATACGCATGTCTGGAATCGAATGACGCAAGCAAGCTTAACTGCTGTTTTAATTTGTTTCATTTTAAAATATATTTTCAATGTACTATATTCATATTATTAACATACAAAGGGAACATGAGTCGCTTGTAGAGCTTGAAGTATTCTTTTAAATTAAAAAAATACTTCAATATACTTTCAAACATTAATGATGAAGACTTAATTTCACAATATTATAAATTATATTTTTTTGAATAAATAGGTTGATTAAATTGTTTTTCCTGTCAAAATACATTCTTTTTAGAGGCCAATTTCTATGGTAAAAAGACCATGTTCTAAATATCAAATAACATATTTTGATCACTCTGAAATACGACTTAGCGACGACGAGTACTCTGCCGAGAGAGTGAAATCGGACTAAAAAATCTGAACGAAAAATACAGTACTGGGTCCAGTAATCCGACGACTGAAATGAGCGAGTGAGTGTATATAAACCATTTTTATGTTGTCTGCAAAATGGTATTACTACACTCGTTTATATACTCGGCGTGTTTGAACAATTGTTTGACGTTGTGTTTAGTGAAGGATTTATTGACAACACTGTGATTACGCAATGTAATGGTAACCAAATGGACTGAAGATACAAGAAACATGAATATTAAATGCATGAATGCTAATGCAGTTATAGGTTATTGGCATTTAAAATAATCATATGCACGGAGTCTCGCATAAAAATGAATTATCAATCAGCTTAAAGGGATTTGGTGATGGAACATAATAAAAAATGAACGTTAACATACACACATACAATTGAAGAAATGGACGAGTCTCTTCGTAATATCCATTTTTGTCCAACTCTACTCTCCTAGGAATAATTCGATTGACATATTCCTAGGAAAAAAAAAATCGTTTTACGACTTCATTTTGGAACGATGTTAAATTAAACGAAAGACACGTCAAAGCGAACCGACTAGCTAAAAAATCTGATGTGCGTGTAAACGCTTACTCGGTCAATATTGCTGCCCGACCAAGTAGTCAGCCGAAGAGTCTCGGCAGTGTACTCGTTAGTTGTAAATGAGGCATTAGTTAGGTAAGTGACTAGCAACTGTCAGAAACAGTACTCTAACCTAACCAATATTTTCATGGAATGTAATTCTGATACAAAATAATTATTCCTTTTGTAGAACATTTTATTTATCACATTATATTCAATACACTATTTACAGCAAAACTTATTCTCGTGATTGGAAGGGCTCAACAGCGGAAGACATTAGGAGGGCTTCAGATATCAAATGTTTAAAATAGCGACGGCACTAATAATGCTGGCTTAATAAATCCGCGAAGCAATAAAAGTCACTCGTCACTCATAGAAATGTATATTGTACTGTTAATGTATATTACTGTTTTGATTAGCAAATCATGTAATATATATAAACCCATCCCTCGCTTAACACGGTACTCGCTTAACACGTTTTTCATTTTAGAGTTTTTTTATTAAATCTTGCATTGTAGTGTTCACTGTTCCATTCAGTTATCACAGCATTTTCAAACTTGGACATTTATTTATAAGTCGAGGACTACCTATAATTAAAGGTACGATTAGAATTTTCATATTTCTGAAATTTGAATACTGAAAAAATTGAGTTAATTTATTGAGTTAAATACATTTAACTATATTTTAGCCTATGATGTCAAAGTAAAGATTGACAATAGAAATATAATAGAAAAGTAATTTCTCAGAAGATAAAAATCAAAATTTTGGGTCGTTATAGAAAATCATTTTCTAAATAATGATTTGGATATGAATCGAGCTATCAAATTTTATCGAGAAATTAACAATGCATTGCTAATTATGAAGAAATTTACACGAATCTCAAAACAGATAGATAATCAAAGATTACAAATTTTTTGATAAGGCTGACGGAAAATGACGGAATTTAATCGAAGGCATTGATAAAGGCACTGATGATGACATTTAGCCAAAAAGAAAAAAAAACCTCGTGATAATTTCTAGTGATAGTGAGATCGAATAATATTTTTTCATAATGTTTCAATAAATTTTCAAAAGTAATATGTATTTATTTTATTAATATTTCTAAAAAAAGAACCTATAACCCTATTTTCCATACATTTGTTAGTCTCGATTTACATACGGTGATCTAGCAGAACCTATCTTCCGCGTTAAGCGAGGGATGGGTGTATATATATATGTAACAAAATAGCTCACTGAAAAAGTGGAAACATATTTTTAATACTATCACATCAATAATAGTTTGCACGTTTTTGCCTTACCTTACGGAATTGAAACATATGTACATAAATATGTTGATATAAGATTGACCGTTTCTCCTATGTAGACTCTTGTTAACAGAAATAATATTATCAAGAAAATAAACAGGAGAATCCTAATCCTGAATTATCAGGCATATATTCTATTCACACTCTTGCGCTCTGCTTGCTGCCTGGCACAATAGAGAGCAAACATTCCATCTTTACAAGATACGTAAAGTGCCAGTGTTCATTTACGAAAACCTTAACATTACCTTAACGAAACGAATAAATAGGGGTCCATCAGTTACAGCAAACATCAAGAAAACAATTTAGCTCTGACCTCTAGGGATTGTCGCTAGGGCATCCGATCTCGAGATCAGGCATTGCGAAATACCGGGAACGTCTTAATACCAATTCCGGGATTTCGGAATTTACTTTAACACGTGAAATATCTTATTTAATTTACTAACATATATTTTAATAATAAAACAATTTTCGACAGTGTACCTCAGTTTGTTGATATACAAACATATTTTTGTACAATATCGACAAATAAATAAATGAATTGTGGTCTTACTCCATCTTATATTTTGTAGCGTTCGTTGCCAGGAAAAGGCAGTTTTTTTCGTAATTTTATAAAAACATCAGTAGCAATATTTTTTTTAGTGCGGGATAAAAAAAATCAATTTCAATTTGAGATTTTAGACACGGATGTTTGTGATATATTTTCGATTCCAATTCATTTTAAGAAACTGAGATTTATGAATAAAAAATCTATCGCCAGTTATATCTGTAATGAAAGTTATTTTTTATTTTAAAATTAGGGATAATAAAAAAAATTAAAATATTAAAGTATGGTAAACGATCAATCCCGGGATCAAAAAAGGGTCCGGTATTGGATGCCCTAATTTTCACTGCTGTTCAATCAATAAAGATTAAGATACTGTGTTTGTTGGATCACGTTCAACCTAATGTTAAATTATAATGAGCAAGGAAGTTTAACCCATCTTACTGTTACTCACGGCTTTTGCTATAATAAATCTTAATAATCAAAAACTATTTACTTATCGACACATTATCGTTTTCATAATTAATTAAAATTTCAGAAAAAAATAAATAATGACTTTATATAACATATATATAGGACACTTTGTTAACAATAAAAACCGTATGCACATGCTAAAATGACACTCACTTTTTTGTTGATAATTTAATTTCATGGAAATATCAATAATCTAAAAGTATGTTAAACCAGAATTCGTATTTTCTCTACTCCAAGAGTTCACGTGAAACTGTAACGTTGCTTAAAACGATATATTTTCATGTTTTATGTTATGCGTACCTTCTTTTTGTTTGCCTAACATATATAAGTATAATTTATAGATCAAGACTGTTGCGCGAGTTAAAAACGTGAAATAAAATATATTTTGTTGTGATACAGACCTCCATCACTGAGTTTTTTCAAAGCTGCTGTGATAAGGCTGCACAGTCTTCGTCTTCTTCTTTTAAGGGTGTCTTTATTGAAGAGTCTCTTCCCCAACAATCCTCCCATTTGCTGAGTGCGAATCCGGAGCTTTGCAATCAAATCACATAGTTCATCTATATCTACAGCAGAAACGAAAACGTATCTGAATAAATATCATTTATTAACAACAACAAAAATATTGTAAATTCCGATTATAATAAACATATGTATGGGTTCTATTAGTGTTTATTTTTATCAGTTAAGTTATGGCTTTGAAAAGATTAGGCACATAATACTACATAATCAACATAATACTATCATTGCAATCTAGACAGAAAAAATCATTATAATATAAAACTTCGTGTGTTTATTAAAATATTGAAAAAAATTGTACAAAATCAAACATAGTAACAGTTAATCTTAAAACGAATTAAAAAATAATTATAAAAATAAAAATTATTTCATTGAGAAAACTACACACATGGCGCTATCAAAAACGAACGAAAACGAAGAGGTGAAATGAGCCAAGTGGTATTTTAGAAAAAAAATATAAATGCGTTGGAATATTCTATACGTCTTAAAGTATCGTAAAAGTGAAGTAACCTCAGTTATTAATATACAATTCAATAATGTTATCTCCGTAAAATAAAAATACGCAATCCACCAAAACATCAAGTAAAGACGTAATTGTACTCGAAAGTCCAAGAAAAGGTTTTACCATTTTATTAGTTGGCTCACTTCACCTCTAGAGGGCTCAATATTCCATTGTTATTATCAGGAATTAATAAAAAATACTTATTTTTTTAGCCAATAATATTATAAATATAATGTTTACTTACATTAGGTAATGTTTTGTATAAATTGACCCAATGAATACTTCTGTACAATAAGTACTTCTGTCTAAGCCTTAGTTAGACATTTTTTTTACTTATTTTAAGAGTATTAAACACTTTTTAGGTCTACATTAAAAACAATTGAATTGGATCTGATGATGGTGGAATTATTGTTAACATTATATTGCACTATATTTACTTAAATATAATTAAGTTCTAACAAGTTAATATCAATTCAATCAATACAATGTATGATGTCTTCCCGTTGACATTGAAAAGGAGGCTTCTTTCTGCCAAAGAATAAACTGTTAAAATGGCTTATTTCCTCGATATCTTCAGCTAATCCAAAATAACTTAACCATGCATTCGCCTTTAATTTTATCTTGAAATATGAGTATGGCAACAATTGAGACAAAATTGCTACACGCTAGTAAAAAAAAGCTAGCGTCACAAAAAAAAACACAGAAAAGTGAATTATGTGTATAAGAAAAAATACTGCGTGCAAAAACTTCCTCTCTTATCACGTAATATTGTTGCGGCTTATCACGTTATGCACACAAAAATAAACAATTTAATATGGTTATATCCATGACAGATTGTTATCACAACGCACATAAATCATTGCATTCGATGCATTTATTTCTACAATTTTTCTTTTCTAATCAATACGGTTGTTATTTATTAAAAAAAACCTATATTATGAACTTATGAATAAGAAGCTTTTTTTTTAGAAAGATTCTATCATTTAATAATTCAATATATTGAGATGTAATTATAACTGTTTCGTCATATCGTGTGTGACGAGAACTGGGTATAAATACGTCGATTAAACTATATTGGAAAGGGTAAGAAAAGAACGATGAAGTTAAGAAAATACAAGTACATAGTTGGTAAGTCATTTTCTCTGTAACCCGTTTTTAGGGTCGAACAGAATGAGTGTGGGAAAGAAGGAAAACATCACAAATATGTAAAAATCGATTGAACGATGTATGTATGAATGTTTTCATTCTGAGATTTAAGCCTGTGAAATCCCAACAGAGTGTACCGAGTGAAGTTATATATCCGATTGCACCAGTCGGCTACAGGACTGACATAATAATATCTTGTACATACTTAGTATATTTTATATCTTTTTAAATTGAAAAATTAAAGGGATTTGTTAATGGGTCTGAGCACTTCATCGTGTTATTGGTTACTTTCATTTTTAACAAAAAAATGTTCTATGCAATATACGAGATTATGATTTTTATGAATTCTTGAAAAAGTTCTTAGGTTTTTCCGAGCCAGTCTGATTATGAAAAATTGATTAAAACTGTCATGTTATTTGAAAAGTACCTATGAATGCATTTTCAAGCCTTAATTTGATATATAACAGTTAGAAGTAGCACTCGTTTCAGTTCCTAGGTGAAGCACCAATATGTACATCGTAAACACAAATTCGAAAGTAAAAATATTTATTTACCCATCTGTTTGAGGTCTGCTTCTCGTCTGGTTCTGTGGTCTCGTAAAGCTTGATCAGATGCACAGGATGGTTCGCTGGCTATTGTTCCTGCCGCACTCTCTGATCTCCAGCCATAGATCTCAGCCAGCAGTTGTTCCACCAGACGCCTTGGTTCTTGGGGAGACACCTTATAAAAAACCGACAAAAAAATGACTAGTGAATTTTATTTTCATTACTGTGCTGTTGATTATTAATGAAGTTTGTAAAAAAGTGTATTAAAATCAAACCATTTTTATTTTGAAATTATTTATTTCCGACACAAGAATGGTATTGTATTTCAATTAGAATTGTATTACTGTTTTACTAAAATTATTGCTGAATTTTAAAAAATACTTTTTTAAAAATCTTTTTCTATCGTTTTACAAAATACAGAAAGATAAACGTGTCATATATGAGCCCTAAAGAGGTGAAGTGGGCCAAGTAGTAAAATGGTAAAAAAATCTATTGGACTTTTCAGTACAATCACAACTTTACTTGGAGTTTTGGTGGATTGCATATTTTTATTTTGGGAAGATAAAACTATTGCAGTGTGTATTTACTAAGCTCACTTCACCTCTACGATACTTTAAGGCGTGTAGAATATTATAACGCATACAACTATTTTTTTCCTAAAATACCATTTGGCTCACTTCTCATGTATATAATATTGTTATATTATTTTCAGTGCTTGTCATGTATTATTCAAGCATTCAGGTATTATTTATAAAAAAAAAAAATTAAGTTTGCATTATATTACTGTTAATTTTATTTCTAAAATGACTTACCTTAAATGTGAAATTGGGTATGATCTTTGATGCAGTTCTTGTATTATGAGCACCTCCTTTTGAAACTATTTTTTGCTGTGAAGGATATTTCTTTCTTTTTGGTGTATCAAAAGAAATGACAGGAATGTTGTACTCCATTCTGACAACTTTTAAATTTATTTTACAAGAACTAGACATTTCTTTACGATACATATCAAGACGCTCCGAATTGTTTATTTTTCACTGTTAAGCACAGATTCTTTACATAAAACTTCAGATCTCGTTTAATACTTAAATAAGTTATCAACTAATTTAGTTGAAAAATCGATTTTTAACTAATGTACATAAATCACTTGTTATATTTGAATGCACGATATTAAGTCTGTTTATTAATTTGTAACGCGTGAATGGCAGCAATCTACAGTCCTATTGTGTACAGTGCCGGAAAAATAATTAAAATATCAACTGACAGACGATAAGCTTTGTATTGGGTTAAATGAACAGTTTGTACAATAATTGCTTTGAGCACTCACATTATCATACTGTATGTATGTCACGATATTACCTGCCATATTTATGTTATGAACTATTTTCTGTTACCGCAAAAAAACCACAAGCGTCTATCTCAATTCGATTCAAATATGTTTAAAACAAATGCTTGAGAAAATGTGTTTTGTTTTCATGTTCTACTCTGAATTTTACACACAATTTTCAAAAATGGAATAATCCCTTGTTTAACAAACGTCAAATAAATTAATGAAACACGTTATGACACTAAATTGAATATCATAAATATTGAAAATAAATTAACAAAAATAATATTCGTCATCTTTGTAGGAATGTACATAATAAATTCGGTATGAAATAGTTATGGTAGAGGAAAATGATAAAAACAAACAAATGAACAGCTATCCTAAAAAATCTTTAATTCATCATATTAGTTTGATGTGATATGCGTTAAGTATTTTTCATGGATTAGTCATATTTTTGATGGATTCGGTGGTAACATTGAAATAAAAAAGTTATCAAATTTAATTTTATACTAAAAAGTGATATTTGCTCTAAAAGATGACAAACCTGATATTTATGACTCGATTCATTTAAAAACTACTCAATACAACTGGTTCTGGTTTTCTCTAGTGTCTTTCGAATAGGGATTAAATTAAAATAAAAATAAAAATCTTTTTATTTTACTTGTTGCATAGCACGTGAGATGCTTCTTAAGAATTATCTTCAGACTAAATGTATCGTTCAAATTTATCATAGGTTATGAATTGAATTTAAATTCTTACCACATTCTGAAATAATGTGGTAAGAATAAAAATTCTGATGAGTGGACGTACATTGGGAAATGACTTTACACTTATATTATAAATATTTTCTGAGGTGGGAAACGTTAAATAAAAATAAATAACTACTTTTAGTGATCTAATCTATTTCTAGAAAATTGAAAAATATACCATAAATTTTTAATAAATGTTTTTTTTATATCTAAAATTAAAACATGCCTTGAAGGCGCATAGTTATCAAAAACTAACAAAAAAGAAAACAATGGTTAGCCATAGATATACCGTTTCATACTAATAATAATTGTCAGCTGTTTCAGCCAAAGTAAGCGATAATGACATATCAGAGTACAATGTTTGCATTTAATTAATGACTATTTTCGTTTGTACTTGTTTCTGGTTGCCCGTATGTTATCAGTAGTACACAAGAGTACTTCCTGCCTTATCCAAGAACTCCTTCACACTTTAAGCTTAGCAGAATTAAACGTGTTTGTAGGTATCTTGTATTCTTAAAATTACACATAATTGAATACAGCACAACGGTGTTATGTTTACTAAATTGAAATTTATTTATTTATAGTAAAAAAAAAATACTAGTTTCACATTACTTATTTATTGATCAGGACCGTCTTTTACCAATTGTTTTTAATTGCTTGCTTTTAGTCTTACTTAATTTTCTATAGATAACCGTGTATCATTTTATAATTTTATCAGTTGATAATGCTCGCGATGAGCGAAACCAATCACTGGAATAAGTACAAAAAAGTGTTTAAATAAATAATGCATCTTCTAGAAGAGTTGACTATGAAAACATGAAAAGTGATAGTAATTTATATGCAGTATTAAAAGAAACGCTACGGGTGTTCAGACTGTTAAACGAATTGTGTCTCGTTACTCAACAGTGTTTAAGCGCTTTCAAATAATTACCTGGCAGACCATATTGTATTATATTACTACTCTTTTGAAAAGGTTTTATAAAAAGTATTTCCATTCTTCTCTTCGTTTCATTTGAATTAAAAATTGAGTGATTCTTAAAGTTGGTAACAAAAATTATTTATCTAATATATAAAAATGAATGTTTGTTTGTTCGTACATTATGCGTTGCCACACCGCTCATCCGATTGCAATAAAACTTTGACACAAACGTTTTGCTTGCATTTCCGGAAAGGTTATAGGCATAGTAAAATTAGCTTACAGTAGGTCTTGTATATAAAAATCAGTGTTTGTATGTCTGCCATACTGTTCATTTTGACAATGTATGCTTGCACTTGCGCGAAGATTATAGTACAATTAACTTACAGTAGGTGGCGCGTGTGTCGTACCATAGAAAATCGGCAGCAAACGTCAAACAGACAGAAAAATAAAACATATATTTCAATAAACACAATTAAAACACAAACACTTTCTTTCTTTGAGTGGCATTGCAACGCTTACCAGGATCCTGTTAGATTATTATAAAATTGAATCGGTTTGTTGCTTTTTATAGAAACATTGATAAGTATTTAAAAAAATGATCTACAAAGAGTTGTCGATGATGATAAGAAAGGACTTACCGTTTCGCTGACCAGTTGTGATAGGACGCTGGCCTAGAATTCTCGTGATATATTCAACAAATTACATATTACAACCAATGAACACCAGCTTCCAGCTCGATAATAATTGTGTGGAATTTTCTAAGCACGTTTTTACCCATAAATAAACATTACATGTATTTTTAGTGTAAATATTGCATAAATCATTTCCTGAGATTTTCTTTTACTAGTGTAAGCAAACACCAAAGGCGATTGACCCTTTCATTGGAAAGTTCCCAAGTTTGTAAAGGAGAAACCTTCCAACGTGAAAACGCAAACATGCTAAAAAATATACAAGTCCCCTACACTTGCAAAATAATCAGGTGTTGAAAAGAACTTTTTAGAGTTTCGTAAAGTGGGAAGTAAACACCTCCTTTAATGTAACAATCACTTCAAAAGCGCATTTATAACAAGAATTAACAAGAAAAGTTTTTTTGTTATTTATTACGTATAATAACGCTCAAATTGTTCTCAAACTTCATATTTTAATATACAATATTTACATATGTATTACATACTCGAAGTACCTTTAGAGAAGCATTAAATGAAAAATTAATATTTTTACGAGGTATAAAAATTATGTAATGATTTTTCAATTGATTTGTAAGTTTTGTATAACATACATATATGTATGTGATTTATGATTTAATCAATTTTTTCATATGTGTTATGGCATTTTTAAATTTATATTTTTTCCCTTTGTACTATTTTTTTCTTTTCATTTTAAATGGAATATAAATTTTGTGTCATTGAAACGAATAGTTGTTATCTCATATATATCTCTGTATCTCTGGAAGGGGGGAGGAGTTGAAAAGGAATGAAAATATATCAAATTAATATTCATTCTTTATGAAATCCACTGAAAAAACAATGCTTGAAGATAACCATACTAAAAAAAGCTTAAAGCATTTCAACAGAATATTATAATATTTTTTCTTTTATATTGTGAGTGTAGAAAAGTATTTATGTTCACAGTTTTCTTTCTAGCTAATATTCAGGCTATATAGCATATCGACTGTGGAAAGTAAAAAGGACGTAACCCACAGTTTTTTCAAAACAGCTTTTTTTCGATAATCACTAATTCTATCAAAAGAATTTAAGCTGAAAAGGCCGAATCAGTATCTAAATTTAGTTTTTAAGGTTTAAAAAAGAAGGACCTGTGAAAATTGCGGTCAAGAAAAATAAATAAAATGTTTTTTTATATTAAATTAATATCAGATAAAGTCAATTAAAAACCAGTTTATCAGTCTCCATCAGTGTTCCCTCTAAGCCTCGCACATGCATTAGAACAGAGCGTACAAAAGTTACACCAGCTATACCACCACCAGAATAAATTAATGGTAATTATAAAGTGTTGTTAATTATTGTCATTGTGAAAAATAACCATTTCGTTAAGTAGGTCTAAATACCGTTATGTGGTGTACAATTTTTTAAATTTCCTTTAAAAGTTGCACAGCCAATGTATTTTGCGCACATAACCTTCGGAAAATTAGAGAGAACATTGGTCTCCGTGCATTAAAATTTCATAATTTGCCTTTGGCCCAAAATCACCAAAAAAAGTTTTTTGTGTCTCCTGTAATATTTGTTATGTGTGGGTTACGTCGTTTTTCCTTTCCACGGTCGAATTATGTAACCAAATATATATCGATAAACTAAAAGGGTAGTAAAACTAATAATTTTATCAATCGAATTTCTGCAGTAGTCGCTACCGCCACCATAGCAACAAGCATTCCGGTTTTATTTTGTCGATTCGTTTCCTGATACTTGCATTTTCCGGCATTGTAAAGTTTGTATTTGCTGAAGGGCGGAGAAGTATTATTTCGAGCGAACAAAAGAAAATACTTGAAGTCGCCAAAAGGGCTTACGCTTAAGGACGAAGATAAAGCTGACCCGTGTCATTTTACAACGAGAGACAATGAATTCATGTCAAGTGAATCGTAATGATCCGGTATCAGAGGTTATTCAGTCAATTGAATCCGCAAGAAAACCATCTGAAGGATACGAATGCCCAAGTGAGAGAATTTCAATTAATAATATGTAGTATTAATCAATAATATATCTTTTTGATGAATTCGGCGGTAACTTAATTCATTTGTAATATAATCTTAAATTAAATTTCGTAACTTCGTTACTCTATTTCAGTTCTACAGTTTTTTATTTGTAACAGATATTTCACTCTAATTAGAATTTGAATAAGTATGTTAGAGTGAATAATATGATGCATTGTGTATCTCTTCTTAGCCAGTATATATAGCTGAGCAAATTTACGTTTAAAGCATAGTTCTGACGATGGCGAAAGCCGAAATGGCTATCAACGTATAATATATAAAAAAAACTGTAGAACCGAAATACTTTGATATTTTTACCCTATTAAAATGGAGTTCTACCAAGTAAATGCCAAATCAGTAAACAACTATTTTTACCCTATTCCAATTTTTGTGCTACAAATTGTGACACGTACTTAGCTTCTTTAAAAAGTATCATCAGATTCGTCGCAATGTTTACAAATATTCTAAAAATTGTTTCTTATTCTGAAGCTATAAATTACAAAATAAAAGTCGGGGTTTTTATCTATATCTACTGGACGCAGGGAGGAGGTAAAATACAAACATTGATAGTACTAATCAGTGCCGACGCGAGGTTATTTGGCGCCCTAGGCAACGATTATTGGCGCGCCCACTTAAACAAATATTCTTTTTTTCTAAATAATGAAACAAAACAATTCGAGATCTTTAGAATTTTTTATTTGTATTTACCCATGTCCGCTCCCAATGTGGAGCATATGGCCTCCTAATGAGGGTACCTCAACAGAAGTGTTTCTACGTGAACTGTTACTCAGTCGCTCAACATCTCATTTTCGAATCACATAGAATACGATACATAAATAATCATAACGAACAAAATAAAATAAAACGTACTATTATTTATTATTATTAGAGTATATAAAAATAGTTTGAATACTCCATTTATGCGCCCCTTAATGGTTTGCGCCCTAGGCGGTTGCCTATTTCGCCTGTATGGTGGCGCCGGCCCTGGTACTAATTACTTACATTATGTAAGGTAAATCACGAATGTGACCCGCATAAGTTAAAGGATACAAAACCGAGTTATTTAATAGTTTACTGAAACGTTCATAAGATATTTGTAGATATTATTTACTCGAAAATTGGATTTGCTATGAAATGTGACAAATGCGAAATAATTTCGACCTGAAAAAAATAATTTAAGATTTCACAGAACGAAAATATTATTGAAATATGGCGGTATAAAATCATGAAAATATTTAAAATTGTATACATATGTACGTCATGGTGCGGTGACCTTTGCGCGCCGAGGTTTGCGCGCAATTTATTATTTTTATATATACATATGTTAATTTATTATGTACATGAAATTTGTTGTATTTTATTATATACATGAAAAAAGAAAAAAAAAACTTAACTTGTTAATTTTTTTTATTGAAAATGAAATTAAAAAATACAAATTTTAATTTCATTATTATTAGCGATTCTTCTTTAAAAAATTCAATTTACTGACAACATTGTAAGTTGAAGTTATCGCTTATAATCTTTTATTTAATCTGGCGTATTTTGATTTTGAGCAATTTGGACGCCTGAAGGGTAGGTGTCACGGTCTACAGAGACACCTATAATTAAAAGAAATTATTAAATTGCATATTTACAAAAATTCGTTTAATTGATAGAATCTCACTTAATAGAATTTTAAAATCATTCTTTACTATCATATTGTAATAAAGTTTGTTCATAAAAAAAAAACAGGAAGTCAGTGGCGTGCCTAAGCAGAGACCTCATATTTTTTTTCATTAAAAATTTGCACCTCAACCAAAACGCATTATTTATTTTTGAAAAAAATATCAAACATTAGTAAAATCAATAATTAGATTCAGTTTTTATTTGAAAATTATATTAAGCTAGATTCTATCAACTAAACGAATTTTGTGATTAAGCAATTTAATAATTTCTTTCAATTATAGGTGTCTCTGTAGACTGTGAAACTTACCCTGAAGCCAGATTTATATCTTTGGATTATCAACTCGATATGGTATTGCTCCGTAAGAAATTACTTGCACAATTTATATATTGTAGGATGCATATGGTTACAAGTTTGTTGAAAAGCAAGGTGCCAAGCTTCCACTGAATTGAAGATAGGTAAATTACTTTGAATGAGCACTCAACAATACAAAATAATATTATTTTGCGCACTACTGTCGGCGCGTTAAGGTCCCACGCGCTGAAGTCGGGGTTGTACTGCGCGCTAATCCCGGAGCGCTAATGCCGGCGCGCTAACATCGGCGTGCTAAAGTCCCGCACGCAAAAGTTTCGTTATAATATTAAATTAATTGGTATAATTTATTATTTTTACAATTATTTGTTTGTCTTCCTTAATTTTGACCTATAGAAGCATTTGATGGGTATGGAAGTCAATCTTCAAACCAACATCCATTCTACAGAACTACATCTAAAGAATATGGATGGTATGTTCCAGGTAACATTGAATTATATTCATATTGTTTACTTTCGATGTATTTCTATTTTACCATTAAATATTTAATATAAAGTAGGATCCTTAAATTGGCAATGAGTTGTCTTATAAATTAAATTATAAATATGAAAAATTTTCTCAGGGGTCGGCAAACCTCAGACATTAACTATTGAGCTTATCGTGTTTTTTCAATGTATCATAATTACTTTAATCAATGTATTATATATATTGTGTATGTATGGTTCTCTGATATCTTTGATGTCATGATTCCTTAAAAACTTGGCTCTTCTCACTTAAAAAAAAGTAACTGATTGGAAATTTATAAATTATTTATACTATGTTAGTACATACTAACAATACATAATTTACAAATTAAATCTTCGCATAATTACAAAATGGTAAATATTGTAAATGTTTAAAAAATCATGATTCTGACATGAAACGGTTGGTTTATAAGAAAAATTATTCATTAAAAAAAATATTTATTTTGTAAAGAGATCCAGTGCTGAATTGGTAATATAAATGATGCTCTTGCTTTATCATACTAGGTTATCACACAATATCAAGTGTCTACTTTCCAATGCAGCAAAAGTTTTCCAATCATTTGGCAGCAGCAGGGATGTACAGGAATCATTCCCTAAATACTGTTATGGATCCTCCCCCATACAACTAATTGAATGATTAGTTAACGAATGAGAAGCTCACCGTGTCTGAGAACATAACGATCATTATTGATTTCAATTGCTATACAGTCAACATGAGAATATTGTGAATGGATTGGAAACGAAATCAAACTTCACAACACACTGTGAACAAAGAAGTATATCCGTTAAAAATAATTTTATGACATTCTGAAAACAACTAATTTTGAAAATAATAATACATTATGACAAACTCCAAAAATGACTATTATTTATATTATATAAATAGGGAGAACTAAAACCATTTGTAAGGCAGCACACTGTTGGAACTGGCTAGTGGCTCCGAAGTATAGGCTGCCAATACATTAACAAAGCGCTCACTTAATCTCAAAGCCACTTACAGTGATTCTAGGAAGGGGTGAACTTTTTTATTACTCATGTACAATTATACGCAATAATTATTAAGGCAATTAAATATTGTTATATATATACTTATTTTGTATACCAATATATTCAGTAATACAATTTATATCAACAGCTGAAAAATATATTTACCTACATTGGAGTGCATGAGTGAAGAGTTCCAAGATTGACACAGAAAAAGGTTCTATACTTTTTATTCCAAATTCATGTTTTAATCTTAATCAGTCGTAGATAATATATCACAAAAACACCAAATGTACATCACTGCAGTCTTCAATTTGATTATAATGCATATTTAAAAATTACATGATGCATAGATCTGAGAATATTGCAATTTTATTTAAAAAGGAGATCGCACGAGCCCCATCAAGCCAAACCTTTGTATTAATATGTATATTGTCTGTAAGAAAAATTACTTCCTTATGATAAACCATCAAACGTTATTATTATTTTTATAATGATCATAGATTAATTATTGTTTTTGGTTAAGGATGTGTATATTTTATTTTTTATATTATGCAAATATACATAAAATACAACATCTATGTGCCATATTAAACCACTTAGTAGATAGTGTGATGTCAACGTTAGTTCATTTGACTATGTACGAATAGATGGAGCTGTTTTATTTTAGAATTGAAGCCAGTGATCTTAATTATTTGATAAATTGATAGGTTGGTTACAAAAACAACATATGTCAGAACTGAACAATTTTACAGGAGAGCAAAAAAACTTCATAGAATCTCTCTCCCTTGTGAATTATTATGAATTTGATTTTTTAATACTAAACAATATGTGCGTTCTTTTCAATGAGAAATAATAATCATTTCACCTTTTGTAGTAAATTTGTGTCATATGACATACATGTCATTGCGTTTTCAAAATCTGTTATGATTTTATTAAAAACATTGCTGTGGTTTTAAAGCATGATAAAATACAGTAGGAATTACAATGTCTGTCTTCGACATAAGATATGTTGGTTTTGTAATCAACCCATCAATTGTAACAATCAAAATTAATTTGAATCAAAGAGAGTAAATAAAACTATGGTTTGTAATATTGCATTTATTTCATATCATATATAATTTCAATAGAATATATAATGTAACATCGACTTACTTTAAATCATTTATAATGGTTATAAAAAGGCACAGAAAAAAGTTTCTGAGAATGTTTTCTTTCAATTAAGATTTATTAAATCAAAAAAAGATTACTTGAAAAATCTTATAAAACTCTAAACACTAATCTAATTATTGCCATTACAAATAAATCCAATGCAAGATATATAATAGAATATAAAAAATAATGATTGCTATAATAGGTAATATTGCATTATTATGCTTCTTACTACATGAATTAAATTACGCAAAACTAATAGTAGATAATTATTTGTTTTCGGTATTGTATATATATATATTATATTTAGTTTGGTATTTTGTGGATTATTTCGCCTTTTTTATATGTTTTCAATTATTTCCAAGCTGACTGAAATTTTGTTTTATATTAATGATAATATGGAATATTTTATATTGACTAACATATGAATATCTCAAAAACTTATTTCTGCCCTTGTCGCGAACACTAACAATTGCATACACATTTTAAATAGCAACAACAACAACAGCTTATTCAATGTCTTTTTAATTTCATTGAATATTATATTGTTCATCTAAAAATCTACGCTAATACTATTTATTGAAAATATCAATCCTTCAAATACAATTCGGGCTCCAACTTTTTGTATGACTGTAAATAAAAGTTTTGAGCCATAAATATGTACAAAAAAAATATTTTTATGATATATTTTTCATGATGAATGATTTTAATTTTGAGAATTAATAGACTTAGTAACTATTTTTGACATACAGAATAAAAATCAAGCGTTGCTTCATTCATCTAAGGATCTGAAAAATGGATAGAGTATTCTTCTTCTTCTTCTTTGGCCATATTCGCTCCCTATGTGGAGAATATGGCCGCCACGCGGCACCTCCATGTTTCCCTGTCTCCCGCCAATTGCTTTGCTTCCTCCCATGACATGCCAGCATCCCTCAGTTCCGCCGAGTACATCCTATGGATAGTACCCTACGGACGTCCGGGACGCCGGAATTCCACCGGTTGAAAGAAAAGGCAGGCAGGATTGAGGCTTTCCGGAGGCATCCGCAGCACGTGACCCAGCCAGTTCCAACGTCTCTCCATAACCACTGACGTGACGGGACGCTGTCTTGTACGCTCCCTTATCTCTGATAGAGGATAGAGTATAGATTTAATTAAAATAGAAACCGTTAATTATTTAGTTTAACAAGAATCATAAAACTAAATTAATACTGTGGTACCTATCATTTAGCTAAGTGAATGTCAAATGAATCAAAATGTATAAATTTTATATATATTTATAATAATCGGATACATATTAATTTCATTAAATCGTAGGTAAGCCTATTAATTCTCATTTTAACATAATAATAAAAATAATGACTTTATAATGTACAAAATTTCTACAGATATTTTGTATAAAAGCTAACACATTTCAATAAAAAACATTTCGGTGATATGTAAAATCACATTTTCATTTATTCAATAATGTAAGGAATTTCAACAAAATAAAATATTTTGATCTGTAAAATAAGATTTCAAAACGGCTCTAAAATAACATTAAAATTTATGCAAAATAGTTTAGCTTAATGAGTATTTTTGAGTTTAGTAAACTTAGGTTTATGGATATATAAATGCGAGATGCAAAATGTTATATATTTCGTTCAGTATAGATATTATCTGCCAATGGGAGATGCATGCTTCATTTTATTCAACATTTCCTATAATATTGGTTATAATCAAATACTTGGGTACCACTGCCATATCCTTAAATTATACTATTATTTTATAATCATTTGAAATATCAGTATAATGAGTTAAATTGAACAATGCGATGAATATTTTCTTGTAGGTACGAAATATTAAACTTATCCTATAATAATTACATTAGCATTATTTTAATGAATCGATTTTCATTACACATTTCGTTGTAAGAAATCTAAATGGAACAACATTTAAACTAGTTTTTTTGCTAAGCATCGTTGACAAAAACCAACATTTCTAATCGATGGACCGGATTTTGAGGCCTTGCAGGAAATCTTGACTGAAAATAAAATAAAAACTCCTAACACTTATTAGCTTACAGTAAAACCACTGACCAAACAACGCCATAAGCAACAGAAAAATCTCAAAATAATTGAAATACAATTTATCAGACCAAATACGTCAATATTTTTGTCTCTAATTAGGAAGTATTCTTCAATAATCTCAGTTTCAATAGTCTAATGACCATTCATATCATCAGCTGAAAGGCAATTAAAACAGCAGAACAATATAATTCCTCTTAGTCCCAGGACGCCAATTTATATTTTACATGTGTAGAATAACTGTTGTAACATGATTGTTAGTAAACTACTTCATTCAAAACTATTCATAGAGCATTATTTCAGTAGTATAGTCTTGCCTCGACGGTAGTCAATATATACAAAATAAGATTTATAAATTTTCTAGTCTATCTGTCGAATCCAAAATGTGAATAGAATTAATCCAGTATACATATTATCTGTTTATTTTCGTTTATTGAATATTGTATTGAATAGAAGTGTCTCATGAAATAGCGAACAGTTTACATTTCAATACAATAAAAGGAACATTTTTTCATTCAATAATCCGGCCCAACCTACGATAATACTACATAATATTATAATAATGTTAAAATTCACATACTCTTGTGTTTTTGTTTAACTTAATATTTATAACAATTTACTCGTATATAATGCACATTTCATTTGGTTTGTCACATAATAAATGTGGTTCTTGAATTATATTATGTTAAATGAAGTCAATACTAACGTATCGAATCTTCAATTTTAATCCTATTTCAATGTAATTAAATTTCTCTAGAGGTTAATTAATATTGACAGTTTCATATGAAACAGAATCTGGGAAAGATTGAGTATGGATTAATTTGTAAAATTTATCTAGGACGTTTAATATCTATGAAAGATTTTTTATAAATTATATTTTTACAAAGACAAGTTTTGGTACTGCAAACAATGAAAAATAATTAATGCCTTTAGGACTCAACTCTTTGTACAAGTCTAGCTCCGATGAGGTTTATGTATTTTTTTTTATTAAAACATAACTTGAATCTTACATTCGAAACCTGTTTAATCTGAATCTAGGTCCAGATTACTCAAATTAAAATAATATTACAGCTAAGTACATAAATGTAGTTTTTTAAATCATTAATAATAAACATACACAATGCTCAGCACATTGATGATGATGACTAGTTGATGAGAATTGTGCACGATGAGTTTTTATAATCTTGAATTTAAAATCATTTTTTTTATTACGATCTAAAGAAAAAATTTACAACAACGTTACTATCCTAAACAAACCCTAAAAACTAGATAAGTAATGTTATAAAAAAAATTATTAGCTTTACAACTGTATTGTCTGTTACATGTATTATTTTAAGCATAATAATACGCATTTTTAATGTTCTAAATATCAAATGGAAATAAATATAAATTACATTATAGTATGAATCATCCATAAATGGCGTCACATGTTATGGGATATTTTTTAACCGCTAATCGTCTTATTTTGTCAACTTATTTTACTCGCCCCGCTTAATAAAATCGCATTTCTGAACCCGACCTACCTGTAAAAGCTTGTTTTTTATTATATAGTAATACTTCATTCGAAATATTGTAGTGTTGTAAGTTTTGTGCCATTAAAATTCTACACCATATGACCTACGCCCATTTTTCCCTTTGCCATAAACAATCACACTATTTTAGAACTTCTCTTTTCTTATGGTGTGAACGACATGTATGGATGGTCTATAATAAAAAATAATTATGTCTAGGGTACAATGCAATTTTATCAAAGAAATAATGTTAGTATAATAAAATAATGAACCGCTAACTAGAATGATATTAGCTGTGTGCCTATACAATAAGTATGTGATTGATTTACACATAGAATACGATATTTATACATTATATATGATTTTTAATTGAACTCTACTGCAGTATATGACAAAACTTGTCTTCAGGGTAGTTAGTACATAATCGAAAATGGTGTTTGTACTATAGATATTTTTAATTTCAAATTCTTTTCTATTATATTGATACAGAATAATTCAGAACGACAGTTATTCATTATATCCTTAGTAAATATCAACGGTACACAGACTTTTTTAAATACTGCATACAATATAAAAATTGTAAAAACATTTCCTTTCATTTGATTTGAAAAATTAAATCATTTATACAGTAAAGTATTACAGACAATCATTCGTAGTATAACAATAACGCCACAGTCAAAATATTCATTCAAATGCTGCAAAATTGGAGTTGATATATTTACGTAAATATTGACAGGTATGTACATATATCATGTTTACATATCACCAAATATACCAGCAAAAGTTTTACGTAGATTTTTCATTGTATCTTCTGCATCTTCAGCCACAGAAGCTGAAAGAGAGCCTTGCCGCGAAAATCCTGAACGCTGCGGCACTTCTGGTACACGAGGTACCGATGTCGAACTAACGGAAGAGCTTTGTGAAGCTGAAATACACAAAAGATTAATGGTTTTTGTATGATATTGGGAATATTTAAAATATGGCAACTGTTCTACTATATATTAATGAAATAAAACTTCATTAGTTGTAATTTATTTACAAACATTTGTGTAATTGATAAAATCTAGCTGAATAGGATTTTAAAAACATCCCAGTTGAAAGCATTCCTATATTTTCTATTTCACTAGGAGCCAGCGCACACACGGTCACCAAATTCGACCGCTAGTGGCCGCGATTTTTCAATGGGTTTCAATCAATGCATTGCACACCAGGTGCTCGAATGGTCGTGTTTGTTTCAGAATCTCCGGCAAACGGAAATGCTCGCCTCTAGTGGTCACGTTATTTATTGTATATAACTGATAAATCAATTATTGTATAATTTATTTTTATTAAATAACCTTGTGAATCTCTCCTGCCGACTGCTGATAGAGGTGGATTGGGAGGAGGTGGATGATCAGGTTCAGCTGGAATCGGAGGAAGAGGCCTTTCTCCAGTACTACCGGCACTTGACATAACTCCTCCTGGTCCTGCAGGTGGAGGTCCTGCTGGAGGACCACCGACGGGGACACGATCTTCACTTGGTGATGATACTGAACTGGTTCGAGTGCCACGACCAGAAGCTGCAGTAGCAGCAGTTACCCCTGGACGACATGTGCTCTAGAAATTTTAATATTACATTTTTTAAAAATCATTTCAATAAGCTACCATGAGCAACCATTTATAACCTTCACTTATATATTGTAATAAAATATAATATTGCTATTTATGATTATTTATGTTAGTTTAAGTGAAGTTAAGAAAAAACTTTTTAATTCACCAACACCACCTGTGTTAGCTTCAAAGAACTACAAGAACTTCCGAGAATACAAATTTCAATTCACAGAGGGCAGCAGCATAGATAATATTGTTCCATAATTATCAAAGATGGCATTAGCTAATAAACATTAACTTAGTGTTATATACTAAAAACAGATGACAGTATTTTAACATTTCATGATAATATCTTTAAATCAGATATAATCAATCATATCAATCATAAATAATATTGATAAATTAAGAATTATATATAATAAAAAATAAAATATTGTAAGTAACAAAATACGAAAAACACTTTGATGATACAGAAATTATTTCAGATGTAATAGTATTATTTATACCTAGGTTCATTATAAATATAATAATAGCTATTTTTTTCATTTATTGAACTGTAATTTCAGCAGGTATAATGAAACCTTTGCCCTTCTATTCTGGCCTTATTCACCACATGATAATTCTTTGAAAAATTCTACACATTTGGGGATTTCTAAAAACAATTCGGCGTGTTTTGGGATTCTAAGCACTTATAAAATTACCTGCATTCTTTGTGTAACCAAATCAGCAATGTGCCGTCGATCGTCTTCCTGAGAGTCTCCCATGAGTGATAGGGCACTGTCATTCACCTCGATGATGTACTCCTTTCCATCTCGCCCGACCACCACTTCCAGAGCACAGATTTCGAGCCCTCCGAAGAGCTCGCTCACCTGGAAAAGGATTGAGGTAAGTTAACAACGAACTTACTTTATATTTTGTTCATATTAAATTTCTCCATATTAGGTTGGTATATCGAACTTCATTTTATATTAATATTGATTTGAATTATTTTGTGGACCAAAAGCAAATTCAAATATTAATGTAATTTTATTTGGTGAAAAATACACGTCACCTCTTCACGATGCAGAACATCAATCCCACATAAACAGTAATGATGAGCAGTTTTCTTTTAGTAAAATATTCAGAAATAAGGCTGGTACCTTCTGGGTCAAATTTAGTATTAATAATATAAATATATATGCCGGGTGTGTGTTCGAGTGTTTACGTTCTTGATTTAGAACGGTCACGGGCTCGAATCCCAGTACGGACAGTTTTATAAAATGATCTATTAATTTTTGGATTTCTATTCGAAGGCATGTATGTATATGATGTATTGAATTCCCTGCCACTCATTCTATCCTAAAACGAGCGTAGCGATTAGCTAACCAATTGTCACGTCCTTCTATCCCTACTCTTTAAAAATAGAGGTTGAGAAACTGAATAACAAACAGTTCTCGTAAAAATATTCTCCATTAGGAGGCCATATGCTCCATATTGGTAGAGGACATGGATTAAAAATATGTACATATATCACTAGATTTTTTTAGTGAGGCCTTTATCTACCAACACGCAGCAGACTTTCACGAGGATAACATTGCTTTTATAAAATTGTAGTTTCAACTGAATATTTCATACTTCATCAACCCAAGTCTTGTAACGATCTGTCATGCCGAGCTGCTCCAACATTGCTGATCCCTGATTCGTCTTCCAGTTTCCAGAAATGGATTTACGCCTGAAAATATAACCAAGAAAAAGTATTATTATAATAGCAGAATTAACCATAAAGTACATGTTGATTACCGCAGACGCAATGAAATTAGGAGGTTCTGTGTTTCGAATTACTAAAACTGAATTGAAAATATTATAAGGGTTTTATAGAATATATGCTATTTTGAGGCCCTTAAATCCGCCATTGATTAACACCCACACTTAGTTCAAGTGAATGACCACAAATAACAGTAAAACAAAACAATCATAACACACATTTAAAAGCAATATTTCAATGTTCAAATTTAACACCATAACGTATTTAAGAAGCGGAACTATGCAGTCGTTTAAGCCCCCATATTGATATTGATATCAATTCCGACACTTACGTTAACAATTTTAAATTACATATTGTCGTTACTTTCTACAAGAACGTACCTAAACTTTTGTCAGTTTTGAGTTTTCTGCTGTAACGAATTCAAAATTTCAATGCACACATATCTTTTACTCGACTCGTATCCCAAAAAATCATGCTTGATTTAACCTAACACAAAACGTTAGCAAAAAAATATTTTGTCAAATCATATGGTCATGTCAGCGGCGGATTAAGCACTTTGGAGGCCACAGGCGCAATAAATTTTGTAGGCCCTGCTTTTCGAATAACATAAAATCGCTGCAAACCTCTTCGTAGAATAATAATGAATATTGAAAACTGAAATTAAAATGTAAGGTTTCATATAATATATGCTATCTTTGAGGCCCCCAAGATTTGTAGGCCCTAAGCGTGCGCCTCTTGCGCTTATGGCATAATCCGCCACTGGGTCATGTGCTAAGAGCAAGCAAGAAAGAGTGGCATGGATGGAAACCTCTTCGGTTTCTTCCTTATTCACTTCCTCAAAGATATTGAGGACAAAACCATTCCAGTGGTGTTAGCGATGGGAAACGATAACGGTAGAATAAAGTACATTTATATGTCTCCAAAAAACTTGTTCTTTTTGAGATACGAGGTTGTAGACAATTAACGACGATGTGTATTGGTAGTATATGATTAATTTAATCACTACTATACACATGCCTACTTTTAATATGTATGACGTTTTTACATTCACTGTAAAACCGGGTCAGAATATTTATAGTGGTATCGGCTTAAATCAGAGCTGTGGAGTCGTAATCGCGGAGTCGCGGTGTTTTGACCGGAGTCTCGGAGGTTCATGCTTGGCTGACTAAAGATGATCTGATGGTATACATATATATAAGTTAAAATGAAATTATTGAAAAATTTCCTCAGAGTCGGAGTCGAAGTCGTAAATTATTTTAAAGCTGGAGTTTGAGTCGGAGTCGTTTTTTTTTTACATTATTCCACAGCCCTGGGTAAAGTACAAAGATATATTTGAATACAAACGTGAAATATTTAAAAACATATACATACATTGAAAACAACCGATTTATGAAGACTCCGACTCCGCAACAAATATCAAATAACATAAATCACAACTCCAGCTCTTTGGCAGAGCTACCGACGTTATTTTACCAGACAAAAATAATCAATATGTGTAATATAAACAAGCAAAAACAAATACGATACTTTTCCTGTTATAATACGAAAAACAGATTGTTAAAAAGTATTTACTAATTATGCTGATGGCTCATGTGCAGCAGTAAATTATGGGAAATGTTTGTTTAATATGATGCAATGAACAATCTTATACAAAACGTATTATGCATGGCAAAAGAGTAATATGCGTCACAGCATCGCCTCACCTAGAGTTTATTTTGAAAGCATGTAGAAGTGCATCGAATGAATCATAAAATGCATAAAATATGCAGAAAGCATCTGGCAAAACTCGAGATTTTGATAACAGCGTGTTTGAGGAAATAACACGTGATGTTTATGCACTATTAGCTCATTCTATGTTCGTGGAATTCGTTTGGACTAGTTTTACGCATCTACATAACATCAAAGTTATTGGGATCTGAGAGGAGCGCAGTGTAATGATTCAGGGTGACCCCATACTTTCGAAGAAAATACAGGACATATCGAACTATTTTTACATATCGAATAGTACATCCAGTGTCGAAGCTACGTTTAAGCGGAGCAGGCGACCGTATCAGGAGAGGCGGCCAAATGCCTAAGCGCCTAAGGGAATTTTTAAATAGGGCAGAAAGCCTCCAACTGACCAGTATTTAGCGGACCGCCAACACAACCTTCTGATAAAAGGTCCTTGCTTTCGCACCTGAGCTACTATCAAAAGTCAGTTAAATGGCGACCGGATAAGTTACAGTAAACTCTTCACGTTAAATATCACACAACAAACTATCCTTGATAACCAGGACCAGTATTCGAAAAGGGTTTTTTAAAAATAGTTTTTCCCCTCTAGTATCTTTTATATCACGGAAGTTAGCTAGAATACATGCGGGAAAGGAATGAGGATAAAACAAAGGCGTCTTATGGATACAGTCACTTAAATGATATTATTTTTTACTGGTAAAAATGTACTATAATTTTACACAAAACTGAAATCGTCAAGTATAAAAGAATTAATCACTCGTTACTTTGTAAAATTTTCAGAATGTTATTCCTCAATACCGGTTTTTTTATTTTCGCGATGAAAGGTATTAACAGGCAGGGAGGTATTGATTGAAATTTTGCAAGCTCATATTATCCTTGTCGGTGATTAATTATAACGTGCAGAAAATTCGCAGTATTAGCTCTAGTAAATTAACATCCACTTTCTATGCCTACCAGCTTACCTACAGCACTGCTATATACCAGAGATCATCAAATATTTTAATTCTGGTAAAAAAAAAATATGATTGTGAATCCGATTTTTTTAAATATGTATCGTCAAAGTGAATGTTAAAAAAATATACGTATTCAGTTTAGTTTTTCTCCGTACGAACGGAAAAACGAAAATTAAAAAATGCATGCAGGTTATTGAAACAAAATACAAATGCGAATTTATTGTTGGATATTGTAATTTCTCTATAGTTTTTTCGGTTTATTTCTTTTTAATACGCATTGCATCCGCAACCTAATTTATCGTTACAGTAACACAGTTAAAGATCATGGGTTATCCTATCTTATGGGCCTTTTTATTCGTCCATTTAACCGATTTAGAATGCCCTTTATAAATTAAATTACTGAAGTTCTAGGGCGCGTACTAACGCGACATTAGTCAAAGTTTGGGTCTTCGTCATTGCTGATGTTTTGGTTAATTGCATTCCTTTTGCATCGTTGCGAAAAACGAGCGTGATCGTTTCAGAGGTGAGCAATTCATAGTGAATCCAGTTCACGTGGATACTATATTGCATTCATATGCATCATATACTCCCTATATACTATACATATACATACATACATATGTACGTACAATACAATTAGAAGTTAACCGAAGAGAGTCATTATCATAAAATTTCATTTACTCCACATTGGGAGAGGACGTGCTAAAAAAATAAGCAGTAAAGAAAATATAACTTTTTTTAAATTTAAATATTTCGCAGAGGTTTCTAAAGATCGCTAAACAAGCTTTACGTATTGCTATAAAACAAGAAAATAATGATGATTTTTTTAGTATTTAATTAATTGATAAAATTACAATAAAAATATTTTTAAAGTATATACATAATACATTCTTACAGTGATTCATTATTATGAAATATTGCAACAACTTCTCAACACAAATGTTTAGAAAGCTATTTTTTAAAAATAACAAGAAGTATGTATAATATTTATCGTATAATAAATGTTTTCCTGTTTATCCCTTGTATAATCATCGGAAGGAGGCGGACGGTTTTATTATACAATTTTCCCTTTAAATTTTAACCGCTTCATAATAAGAGAGTTGAGTATACACCAGTAAATTAGTATAAAGCAAAATGATACTAAAGAATATTTTGAATAAAACTACCGACTGAATAAATTTCCACGCAAATTGAAATTTAGTATTGGAACGAAGAAAAAAAGCTTTACCTACATTTATATCCATGTATGTAATTGAAAAATTGGAGCACTCACTTCACATTTGGAGCGGACATTGCTTAAAAAAAATACTTACACTACATAATTTAATACGGACAAATAAGAAAAGAATTTGGGGAAACTTTCATTATGCATTATATTGATGATGGTTGAAATTGTTGACATAATAATTGCAAAACGTATAATAAATAGATGAAGTCGTTGAATTGCAATATTTATAACGTTGGTCAATGTCAAAATACCTGATTTAAAAATAAAAAATACTTATATATCGGTAGAGTTATTATATCGCTGATTATTGAATCTAAAATGGCTTTTTATACAACCGGGAAAATCATATGTTTGCGCGAAGACCCGATCATGATTGCGATTTCAACGTTGATTGATTACTTTGAGGATGTTCACTGTCAATACTTGGTGAAAAGACATTGTATTATAAAAATAAAATACTCATTTGTACTAATTCCCCTTTATTTTAAATTATCAGAGCCGGTATCGCTCATGATGAGCATTATCAACTGATGAGTCAATGCAACAATAAAATTACGGTATCTGTCAAAAAATAATCCTTTGTTTGATATTTTTTATGTCGCTATTTAATAAGATTATTAAAAAACCGGTATTAATTTATTTGTTCGGTATTGAGATCTAGTATACATAATTTTGTAAAAACGGTATTTATATTCATCCGGTATTGCAATAATTAGAAGTGCGTTGTACCCCTGCATTTTCTTGATAAAAAATATTACCCTCCAAGAAATATTTTTTTCTTGAGCTCATTCATTTTGAAAATAATGCCACTTGTGAGGTCCGATGTAAAAATTAAAAAAAAAAAAAAAATGTTGTACTTACATAAATGCTTTGTAGTTGGAGCCGATTTTCTGGACGTGGATATCAAATTTGGCGTCGATGTAGGGCTCTACAGTGCAGTATGAACCTGATATGGCCACAACTCCGGCCATGTCCTGCAAAAGTTTTAACAATTTTACGACTCTGTTCACCCCACTGATGTTAATTATAACAGGTTCTCAAAGTATTCAACAATTATAATTATATTACTATAATGAAAACATTTGCATTTTTAAGAGAGTGATAGACAATACAGTCAAAATAACACTGTATTTAGATCTACATTTTTTTAGTTGATAGCTGTTTCGGCGTCTTTACCTTTAAAGCTTTATACGTACATATATGGACTTAGAAATGATACATAATACATCATCTCATCAGAAAATTTATGCAATTATCTACTACTTTCAGGGTGAATTTGACTATGTATGTGTAGTGTGCGTCTTGTGTTAGCATCACTTTATAATTTTATCTATAAACTGTAAATTAAAATACATAGTTTGCACTAGGGCTTGTCGGTTATCAAAAACCGGTTTTTTTGCTATATTTGTGACATTCAAAAAACGGTTTTTCAACTACGTAACCGGTTGTGCTGAATTTTCCATAAACGAGTATATAAACAAAAGGGCAGAAAATTTGGATCTTTTATTTGATGGCTTAAAGACCATATGCCTCACATCATTACCCAGCGAAAGGGTATTTTCGATATCAGAAAATTTTGTTACAAAACGATCAGTGGACGCTTTGTGTTTTCTCAAATCATATTTTCTGAAGAGTAACACCAAATAATTTCTTGTTGTGTATTATTATGTATATTATATAGATAAACAACATTTAAAAAATGATCATTTTCTCGCTATTTTAATTGAATTATCCATTTTTTCTGAATCTTCGAAAACCGGATAAAACCGGTTTTAGAACAATATTGATATTCGAAAACCGGTTTTTTTTTTAAATTCGGTTTTTGTATAAGTATTTGCACCGTTGCTTTGTATCATAGTATTAATCACTTAAATAGAATCGCCTAAGAAGCCATATCGGCTACTTTCAATTAATATCACTGCATTTAGAGATACACTTTTTTATTTTAGTTGATAGCTATTTAGGCTTCAGGCCCTAGTCAGAACAATGTTCAAACTCAATCTAGGCTTCACTGGCTTACAACAGATACTGACCATATTTTTGTTTTATATAGTTTTACCAACTTAATGCTAACTTAATGCTAATTTAATTAATAAAGTGATGAATTTACTTAAAACGGTTTACACGCCTGTATGTTGGTATGTAATTTCAGGGATGGGCTGGAGGGGGCTCGGAGGGACTCGCACGAGCCCCTTGCTAAATTTTAGTAAGGCTTCCTTGTTAATTTAAGAGAAAAGAATATTCTCAGATCAAATTACTACATAACTGCAATTTCTGACATATATGTTATATACGACAGCTTCAGTAGACACAGTAGTATATTTTTAAACAATTACAATGATTTGTTTACGGTAAATTGCAAATTGTTACATATTATAAGTGTATTAAGTGACAATCGATTGCTTATTCAAATATTGGATATAATTGCATAGGAGTGTTAACAAATTCACTCCTTCCCCGAAACACCGAGAATTGCTTGGAGATTAAGCGAGCCCCTTGTTAACGTATCGGTAGCCCACCGCTGTATGATTTGTTCACACACTTAGAAATAGTTATTAAAGTAAATCTGTATCTTTTTAGTTAATATTTAAGCTGGAGTGAGCTCTGGCTTTCATAAATAACTTATATATTATGTATAGATAGCTAGATAAAAATAACTAGAACTCGACGATCCTTTTTTAATTCATACATTAATTGTTTGCTCTTTAAAATAAAATATATATGTACATACAATATTAATTTGACCGAAATATGGTGTGTATACATACTACCAAATTAAACAAGCAGAAATTAAAATGAAGACAATACATATATTTATACAACTTCCATGTACCAAAATACATTTTATAATATAACAGGAAAACAGAAAAGCACGATGGATAAATGAATAATGTATTTACCTGGAAGTCTGAGATGTTGTCTACCTTCACTTTGCCGACACCACCGTGTGCGTGACCGACTTTGAGGACAACTGGAAAGCGCGGCACAGTCACCTGAAACAATAAATAAAATAATGCATTATATTAGGTATGTATATTTTCATAATAAAATAATATTTTTTTAACAATGAAAATAAATTTATCGAATATGTCGCTTACTAAATATGAACAATACGGGTAATTTGATATCATTTTGAACCAATCAAATCTTTTGTTTGATAGCTGGAGTTTTGTGTTTTATTATTATAAATCATAAATAATAGCCACCTCTTGATTTATTATACATTGTGATTTTTTTTCTTCAATAAAGTGTTTTAGAACTGTAAATCAAGCCGTGGCTAATATAAAATAAATGCAATAAAACTGCAGATTCCTTTTTGTTCAACTGGAATTCGTTTACTTGATCCTTCCTATTACTAGGGCAGGGCTGTGGAGTCGGGAAAAAGGAGACGACTCCGACTCCGAATTTTAATTTATTTTTTGAAATAGTTCCGTTCAACTAACATATCTGTATATCATCTGATCACTCTAGTTACTAGAAAAGATTTTAGTAAATTTCATCAATCAATATGATGAATAGACAAATATGTTTTCAATATCATTAAATTATTTTTCTCTGGTTTTTCCGACTCCGACCCCGACTCCACGTACGGAAAAAAACACCCGACCACGACTCACGATTCCGACGTTTACTCAAACATTGATATTATAGCCCTTTAAAGCATCAAAATCATATTTTAAATTTTGATGACAAGAAATATAAATAGAAATACAAAACGGCATTTTGCTATTACGAAAGCTTTCATCCGGACGCCGAGACGAGATGTTTGAAACCTGAACAACCCCGGAATACCAGGAAGTCTGGCAACCCTATTGTCTCTAATTGGGATTAGGGTGTTTATTGTTATTTCAACGAGAATTGTCAAATATTATCGATAGCTATTTGACAATCCGTGGATATTTTATTACATTGCTATTTTTAAGCCATATCATACGCATACATAATAAACCAAATCGGAATGATGTCAAAAAAACTAAAACATTGACATTAACTACGATTTCAACATTAAATTAACTATCCTAGAATGTTTATACAAGGCATTTTTATGTTTTAACTGCTGACGAGTGTAATGTTTTCAGCATTGGTTTTAGAATAAAGTATTTTGGGCTGGTTGCAACTGTGGAATTTATAATATGACAGCAATATTATTTCAACACATGTGAGATGCATAGAAATATATATTTTTAAAATTATTTACGATGCATTTTTGTTTTTACTGTCGATATATTTCGCAACGCATAGCCAGCTGGCATTAGACAGATACATATTTTTCATCGCTGTTAACATAAATATATCTGTCGACTACTAGGTGACCACTTACTTGTCTGGTATGTGCATTATAAACAAATGAATGGATACAGTCGTATGGAATTTTATCGTCGATTTCGAAACTAACTTACGGATAGAAATCAAGTTGATTACCTACAAAATTTGCTCATCCAAATTACAAATTCTGCTTATCTTATATTCAGTACAATTGGTTTCTTACCACCACCACAGCCAAAATTGTATGGACACCTTCCACAACACTATCGAAAAAAAGAGACTACCCATCACCATAGTTCGAGCAGAACTGTACTGAATTTGAACAATGTACTAGTGTGCTTGATTTTTTTTTTAAAAAGAGTGACTAGCCCAGCCACTTAAATCTAGTTGATAAAAAGTATCCTGTGTATAATCCGTATAGTGCGGGAGCCCGTCTCTTTAGACGTGTTTATTGTCTTCAGTCAGGAATCAAGGTTATGGCGATCCCCACATAAATTAGCAAATTTTTCAAATGCCGTGAAGTTAGCTTTGATTGCAATCAAGACAGCGTCCGGACCGCTGCGAAAATGTCTGCTCGTTAGCCATTTATCTCATTGCAGTTTTACAGAAAATTGTTGTTAAGCAGTGAGACTACGATGTCATTTTTCACATTTGTTTACATAATTTGTCCTTTATACCAGTGCTTCCCAACCTTTTTCATGCCTCGTACCCCTAAATTGGAAAACAATAATCTGCGGATCCCCGATTTTTTTTTATTTCACATGTTAATATTTTATCACAAAAAATGTTGAAAGAATGAAAATTTTCGCGAACCCCAGGTTGGGAAGCACTGCTTTATACCCTAATTCCGTTATATTTTATACCAGTGGAGGGAAACCTGCGGCTTCTTGACTACTCTGATGCGGCCTTCTCTTCAATATTCACTTTGATCAAAAAATTATACGCATGTATTGGAGAAAGAGCTTAATCAACCCATTATATGGTCGACGATCGAAAAAAAAGGGAGGTTGTAAAATTAACTTTTCTAATGAGTAGCACTTTACAAATTTACCTTTGGAAAAGTGGCACTTGGCTTTCAAATGGTGCGCACCACTGGTATAGACCAAGTAAATAAATAAACAGTGGTCTATTTGATTTGATTCGTGATGCAATTTTAAAACCAGACAGTTTTAGAGTTATCAGCAGATGCCTTTTGAAGTATATCTACAGATAAATTAGACAATGACCCAATATTACACTCATTTTAAAAAAAACTTTAAAAGGACCACTGAGAGACATCATTGAATTGGGATGAATGATAAACCATTTTGCATACTAAAATTAATCCCATACAGTCAAATGGGTGCGGTGACATTTACGCGCGGGGCCCTAGCGCGTGAACTCTAGCGCGCCGATGTTAGCGCGCAATTTATTATTTTTATATATACTATTAATTTCTTATATACATGAAATGTGTTACATTTTATTATATACACTAAAAAAACCAAAATACTGTATAATTTAAGATTTCGACTGAAGGTGCTTGGTGGAATTTCAATATTAAATTTGAATCATTCAAATTATGTACACTCCCACAGATTTTGTCACTAACGACCCGGGTTTCGCCATTCGGCATCTTCAGGCGTTCAAGTGCACGGATGAACTTGAACGGATGCACGGATGAACTCAGTTCAAGTTCATCCGTGCACTTGAACGCCTGAAGATGCCGAAAGGCGAAACCCGGGTCGTTAGTGACAAAATCTGTGGGAGTGTACATAATTTGAACGATTCAAATTCAAAAATGCTGTAATTTTTAAATTAAAAACACAAAGTATTATAGATTACACTATAAAAAAAGCATAAGAAAAATTAAAATCAAAATAATACATAAGTATAAACAGTTTAATAAAACACACACACACATATATCTAAGACATGGGTGTTTGTGAAGTTAATTCTCCTTGAGTTAATCTCATGTGGCTTTCAAAAATTCTCATCGAATATATCTCGTATGATCTTTCAACTTCAAAATATTTGACGCATTGGCGTGAGCTGTAATGTCAAATATTTTTTTTTAATAATATTATTTTCCGCGCTAATCTCGGAGCGATAATGCCGGCGCACTAGAGTCCCGCGCGCAAAGTTCGGGTGCTAGTCAAATGATTACATAATCATAAATTTCCAAAACAAGTACAGTTCTGTAAATGAAAAAGATACATTAAAAAATGTAAATTAAAAGTAAGATGTTTATCTTACACGAAAGCAAGCGAAGTTATTTGATTTTTTTAAAAATATTACACTCGATTCCTATTATAGACAATTGCAAAAAAAAAATTGCAGTGAGCATAGAAATGAAAGGTAGGTTTCATTATACATATTTGGACTGTGTAAAAATAATTTATACTACTAGTGTTGTCGATAATACAATTTGAAAATTATCGCTTCTAACTGTATTAATTGTTCTGTATTTATATTTTCTACATGTATCATATGAATAGCTGTCTTAGACGATTTATTCAGTGGCTGTCAACGGCCGATTACCGTCCCTAATTGGTTTCCTGAGCAAGCGCAGGCAACCGGTAATTTGACAGGTTTAAGTGTCTTTTATCAAATAGGAAATGTCAGATACATTTATAATTAGAATGAGGTATCTGGCTGGAAGGTGAGTGTAACGGTGCTAATGACATTCGAGTAACAATATAATTTAATATTTCGAATGAAGATGCTCGGTGGAATTTCAATACTAAAATTTATCGTTCAAATAGTGTACCACATGTTCTAACGACCCGGGTTTCGCTTTTCGATCAATTCAAGTACACCCGTGCACTTGAATGCTTGGAAATGACAAAAGGCGAAATCATTTTTTTTATTATTGAGACAGTTTTTAAAACTCAATTGTATCGGCGATCTTTCTAATGACTTGATCATATCGAATAATTTATTATACCCCAATTTAACAATAATTGATTGATTTTCTTGGTCAAAAATAATATTAGCTGTATTTAAACAATATTTTTTTTTCAAGTTCTTATCGTGCAACAAATTATTTGCAAATTGCAACAAATTGTTTATGAATGGTTTATTTCAATAAGCAACAGCAAAAACAAAGATAACTGAACATAGCATAACACATGGCACCGGGAAAAACCTGGGGAAATTGTATTTTTTACAGTCCAGTCATTCTTTTATTAAATTGATTAGACAAACGGCCACAAGGGTTGACTAATTGTGCGATTAAGGGATAAAGTATAATTATATGTATAATATAGTCACAGATTCTACGTTTTTCAAGGGACCTTAATAAACAAACGAAAAATGCGGGAAACCGATAATGCGGTAAGTCTTAAAATAATACCAAAATAAATGTTTAGTTTAAAAAACCCCATTTGTTTAGTTACACTTTTTGTATTAAAGAATATATATATTTAAAATGATCGACGAAATCGGTAAATTGGGAAACGATAATGCGGAATTATTTAACATTGTTTTTATGGGTGTTTGGCAGGGACAGTAAAAAATAAACGATCCATCCGGGAAAACGAATAATGCGAGAACGGTAGATCGGGTTCCGATGTATATATATGTAAAGCCACGATACTCCAAATAGGTAACCTGATCTTCAATATTTTTGAGATAACTTTTGAATATGATCTAGCAATCTTCATTTTTTTCTTATTATACAATATTGAATATACCATTGTTATTTTCTATATAATAAACGATGATGGTAGCTTGGAAGTTTTATCAATTAAATAATGTTTGAATTTCAGTTTACCAACAACGATCAAATCAGGGTAACCTAGTAAAGTTGTAGTCTTGAGCTAGCTATATTTATATAGTATAAATAGAGATACTGTGTTGTACTGTTAACTTTACAGTGTGATTCTTACTTGCTGCTGGCGCCAAGACCCCACAGCACTGCTTTCCAACCGGTAGTCCGCAGACTAGTGAAATTTTCTGTCGGTCCGTAAATGGTTAGGTATCGCCCGTTTTCAAATTCCAACGTCGAAAATTTCAATCTCATGTTTTTTTATATGATGTTGATTATTATATAAGTTTTTTTGTCGAGGTAGTAAGTAAAGTATTCACATTGTGGTTTTGTTCTAGAAAGTGATTAAATTAAAGGTAGATTTTTTTATGCTAGTTATATATTAATTGTATTTTCAATCCGCCTGTTGTATAATATAAGATTATATAAAACAATAAACAACGTATAACATAGTAAATATTATACATTTTTGAGCAAGCGTCCGCTAAATCTTTTTCTTATTTTTTATCAGGCCTACAAATTTAATAATTCTGGGGAACATTGCTCTGCAGTACCAGTTCCATTACAAATTAAATAATTAATATTAGCCAAAAATGTAATACAAATGTGATTCTTTTTTCAGCCAACTATTTGACTAAGCCTAGAGCTAGCTACATACGACAATATCATATTATTTAAAAATTGTAGTATCCTGAAGTTTCTCGTAGTCTCTTGAGATTGGTCAAAAATAAAATGTCTACATTTTAGTTATAAGTAGGACTGTAGAGTCGTAGTTTGAATAAATTAAAATACATTGCATTTTAGTAGATATTAAAAAATGTAAATAACATTTTACATCGTTTTTATAAATCGGAGTCGGAAAGACTCTAAATAACAGAGTAGGTGTCGCGCTATTTTTTCACAACCTGGTTATAAGTCAATATTAATTTTTGTATTTAGAGTATCAATAACATTTTTGATGCCAATTATCTGCAGATTTGCAACTACAGGCTTGGTTGAATCGGTTAATCAAGATTGATGTGAAATCTGACCGCGAAAGTAAGATATAAAACCGACAATAAAGACAATAACAAGGGAGAGAGAGGCTGATACTAAATAAATTAACCGGTTATTTGCGTGTTCTCTGTAAATCGTTTTGCTTCGGTTCGCCGACAATTGCCCTCCCACAGAGTCTTGTGGCAATTGAAAAAAAAGTAATCCCTACAGAATATAAAGTCACGATAAAAGTGCACTGTTGATTTTGAATGAGTTAGCAAATTTTCAATGAAAGATTACGATAGATTCGATACGGTCTCAGCAGTGGCCGGGAAAAAGTAAATAATTGAAAAAAAGTATTAAAAATAAATTCCATGTATTATTTCAATCAAATTGCTACTTTGAATATATTTTATTGAGAAATAATTTTAATTTTTCTCTTCCCTACAACGTTTATGTATTAAATAAATATCTGTACAAATAATTTATTTTCGAATTTTAATTTAATCGAAATCAAATCGACAAGAAGATCACTGATCAGTGATCATACATAAATTAAATAGTAATCCCAGTATAGCTGTTTCTTTGCAGATTCAAATCTATATTTAATTAATGATGAAATAACATTGTTCAAGTAGATATAAATAATCAACAGTTTAAGTTTTTTGCTATCTTGCGACGATGTGAAATTACTTAACTTCCTTAATCCATCTACCGAGGAAGACGACAATAATAATAAAACGTCTTCAATGTAGTTATATATTAAGTATACCCAATAATAGTGATTATGCATCAATGTAGTATCCTTTTTTGGATTTAATTGTACAAGGAATCTACGAACGAGATTCGGCACAACAAATTACTTGACGATTTGCATAACATTATTGTGATTCAATGTCCCCCCAGGCACATAGACTGTTGAGGAAAAAGCGATGATCCCATTTCTGAGCAGATGGAGTCCCGACATAATCTGCTTTACATAATTATCAAATAGAATACGTCATTCGTTGAACATGAGATGTTTTTCGGGTAATTTAAAACAGAATTCTTGGAATGGATGCCAATTATCGCGGTTATTTAAGATATACTTAGGTTCCACGAAAACTCTTGAAACATTGTATTGAGTAATTTTGAAGTTATGAAACAATGTAATCATTATTGATAGAGAATAAATATTAAATAAACTTAATACAAACTAATTAATTGACTTCCCAATAAAATGAGTAGTAACAAATGATCGATATTCTATACATATTAAAAAATGGAATTAGTTTAGCCATAATATACTAAAATTTTAATATTTATCATTATTATTAATATTAATTAATTTGTTCCTTTTATGTTTTTAATAAAAAAAATATCGATACAACCACGTATGTAGTTTTGAGAAAAATCATATAGATAAATATCGATTGTGGAAAGGAATAAGGACGTAACCCACACATAACAAATTGTATAGGAGACACAAAAAACAATTTTTTGACAATTTATATAATGTACACAACCTTGAAGTGCATGGAGACTGATAAACTGATTTTGTATTGATTTTATCTGATATTTAAGTTTTTTTTCCACATGTACTTCATTTTTCAAACTTAAAAGCTAAATTTAAATATTAATTCGGCATGTTCAGCTGACATACTTTTGATGGAACGTGTATCAAGTTGAATACGAAAAAAGCTGTTGTGAAAAAACTGCAATGTACTAAATTTGAGCATGCTTCGTTGGAATATTACGTGTTTTAAAGATTTTAAAAATTCACATAAAAGGGCACATTTTTTTTCATTAGTTTGATTTTGCAACAAAATACAAAAATAGATTCTGTGGTGCATGTATGAAAATGGTTGACATTCTTCTGATATCCGTTCTTCAACCAAAAATATTATTAAAAAATATTTCGCGTAAGATATTTGAATAGCATACATTATAAACAATGTCAATAACTTTTGTATTTAATTGCGAATTTGCAGAAAAAGTTTACGTCATATCTTAACAGATTTGACTGTTAATAGTAATTATTTATTACTATGGATTTGGTTTAACTGAGTCAGTTTCCAATAAATTTATCACAGGCCTAGTCTTTGACTCATTGATTGTTACAAAAAACATAAACATGACGGAAGACTGTGACATTGCTCATAGAATATGACTAAGCATTTGAATAAATTAAAACGACTAATCTGAATTTGCAAGAATTAATCGGATTTATTTGTTTATTAAATTTGAATAAAAAAAAAATGACATTTTTTAAAATACATATCCGCCTCAAATGTGGAACATATGGTCTCCTAATGTAGGTATTTCAAAAAAAGTTTTTCTTCGAGAACTGCTTGATACTCTTTTTTCGAAGAGATTATAGGTATAAGGGATAGGACAGGACTAATGGTTGGTTAATCGCTTTCACTACACTTCGATATTTTAGGATTGGATTGGTGGAGGGTTTTATACATCACAAATATCCATTACCTTCGAACAGAAATCAATATAAAAAATGTGAGGTCCAGCATAGAAACCAACCATATTGACCACTGTACCATGGACCCGTCAATATTTGGCATTACAATTAATTATTGTCAATGCGCCAACTATTTTGAACTTTTAAATCACATGAAATATACTCGATGTGGCTTTTTTAAGATCAATCAATAAATACATTACGAACACGAATGTAAAAAAAATCTAATCTCAAACAATTTCTAATGTTTTCTAGTGAAAAGTCATTCAAAAGAAAATGTAATATAAATAATAAAACATAATAAACCGGTATTGGGGATGACGAGGACATATAAAACAACACATACAGCACATATTATAAATAAGCAAATATTCTGCGCATGTTTAAATAAGTGCATGTGTATTAATTTAACAGTGCACCACTGAACGCAATTTTAGCATGCAGTTGCAATTCGGATATAGTTAGTTATTCCTCGAACGCCCACCGCCGCCCAAATTGCACAAACGGTCATCAACAAGTGCACGATGCAGTTCATGCATTCCAATTATTTCGATCATCATTGCTATATCTGAAACCAGCCGATTTATTCATTCTGAATGCGGTCGACACATACCAGAAAATGTTAAAACCCAGCTATGATGGACGATGGTATCTGCTAATCTGTTTTACATAAAATATGTTTTGATGAAATTATAGATACTCAATGGTATTTATTTAAAAATGCAAATAAAGTATTTTTACGAGAGGACATTATGAAATAATTCAAATGGCATTCAAGCTTATACATGCTTAACTTTCCCAATTATGATTCAATTGTTTACTTCAATTGTAAGATTACTTTTATTACAGAAATACAATAAAACATGTTCTAATTATTATCTATTAATTATTGCTTAATTTAATATATCTATAAATAAAAATATCTATCTTATCGTAAAACGCTAAAATGCTCTTTCATAATAGTGCTAATAGGATTATTCCGATAATCATGTTTAAATTTGAAACAGTGCTGTCAACAAATAAAAATTCAAAAATAGTTATGAATATTTTATGAAAACTGCAGCGGTAATTGTGAAAATTTATTTTTTATATACAGGAAAATTGATAAATTTATTTTTTCAATGGTAAACAAAATACAGGAGAACCTCGTCTTTCGCACCTTTGACTTTCGCACAATTCGCTATTTCGCACATTATTGAAAAAAATTTTTTTTTTTTTATAATGCAAAAATGTTTTGATTCCGTGCAGTAATTTCCCTGTCTTACAACGAAACGCATATGAGCTAAGTTAGTACTATCAAAAGTGTTACGTACTGTTCGCACATATGCATTGACACACGAACGCGAGCGGGTCCGAATGCATCCGAATGCATCTGAACGCATCCGAACACTCCCGCCTAATTTTGACAGGTTTAGTCTTGCGTCAGTGCACGTACAGGTGCATTGTTCCGCGAGCTTTGTCACAAATATTTCGTACCCACTTTAACATGAATGGGAAACGAAAAAACAGTGAAGTAGATATGGCAAAAAACAAATTAAGAACCCATTAACTTCATACAATCGAAACGAAGATGGCTATAATAAAACGATCTGAAAATGGAGAGTCTTATGCTTCAATTGGTCGTTCGTATGATATGAACAGGTCTACGATATGTTCGATATTAAAAAATAAAGATAAAATCAAGGAATATGTAAAATCTTGTGGAAATGTATTATCAAAAGTTCTTTCCAAAAGGCACGGCATAGTGTTGGATGAAATGGAGAAATCTTTGTCGTATTGGATTAGTGACCAAAATCAAAAAGACGTACCTCTGAGTACTTCGATGATTCAAGCTAAAGCTCTTAGTTTGCATAAGGATTGGAAGGCTAGACTAAAAGATGATTCTCACACGGTGTTTCATGCAAGTAACGGCTGGTTTTCAAATTTTAAAACAAGGTATTCTTTACACAATGTTAAATTCACTGGAGAATCAGCTGATGCGGATAAAGATGCTGCAAAAGACTTTATTTCCTCATTTTCTAAAATTATTGAAGATGGAGAATATACCTCTGGTCAAATATTCAATGTAGATGAGACCATCAAGAAATCATCAAGACCTTAACAATAAAAACCATGAACGACGCTTTTATGCATCTCGAGACATTTTTGAATATTATGGAAGAATGTGATCCTAATGGAGAACGCATATCTCAAGTGCGTAGGGCGATCCATAAGAGTACGGCATGTTACAGAACTCTCTACGAAGAAAAAAAAAGTAGTAAAACACAACTAACGCTTGACAAATTCATTAAGAAAATATAATTTTTATTTAGTATGTACTTAGTACAATTTTTGGTGTTTTTTTTTACTTCCCTCGGCTTTCGAACATTTCAACTTTCGCACAAAGTCCAGGAACCAATTAGGTGCGAAAGTCGAGGTCCTCCTGTATTCTATTACATCGGTGTATAAAATATTTTTCAAAATTATTAGCTTAATTAATGACACACATTTTATTTCACGCTTTCATAATAGGTTTTTTGTCATTTCTGGACGTTTACAATGTTCCATGGTAAACATTGTAATGGACGTTACAATGTTCCATGTTCCATAAATTGACAAATATATCTCACCTTCTTACTAAAAAATCAATTCTGTAAGTGGATAATGGAATGCTTCCATGTATTGTATGAAATAAGCGGGATCCAATCTGAATTGAAGCAAATTGTACGATATGTTTTTTATTTTTATCGAAAATACTGATCCAGTACTGATTTAAAATGTTAATTTGAATATCATCTTTATTCAAATGCCATTCAAAACACAAGGTCACCTTTACACAGCGAATACATATCAATAATATTTATTCTGAATCCGAGGTTAGTATTAATATTTTAAAAACAATAATCTGATTTTTGAAATATTTATTGGTATGCTTCGAGGAAAAGTGGAACGTATTAAGAATGAAAATATATTGTTTGACAAGAATTGTCTACAAACATCACAATTAATCAGCTTTAGTTCTTTGTTAAAATTATTGACAACCGAAAAGTATAATCACTTACAACAGTATTTTTTTTTCTATTTCTTGCATAATATAATAATATAAAATGTGTGAATAATGAGATTACACAGGTTATTTCATGAGAAAAAAGCCATTATTATGAACGTCCTTTCTACAAATCGGAACAAGCGTGTTGCTACATTCTTTGAAGGCAAAAAAATCTGTCAGATTTTATGGCAAGAAAGATATCGCGTTAATAATTTTTAAAAATGAAAGATATCGCGTTGCTGCATAATATGTAACTTGTATTTTAAATTAAATAAGAATAACTTTATTTAAACATATGTAGGTACAGTTATATTTAAAAAACAAGCTCAATCAGTTATTCGTCTAATCTTATATATATTAAAAGACAGTTTAGAACTTATACTTGTTTAAACTTCATTATTTTTTTTTTACTTTAAATAATACAATAAATTCTATAAATTTTAGCTTTGTTGAGAGGGCATTTGCGCAAAATTTACTGTGTTTAAAAATCATTGTACCTGGCAGAGTATTTAGTTAATAAAATTTGTGACTTGATTGTGTGCCAAAGATTTCGTCAATTCAAATAACTTCGAAAAGAATGAGGTAAGCGATTATTTCCAACTTATTTATTCACAATGCGTAAAGTTTAAAGCATAAAAAGTGTCGACATAATTCACAGAGCTTTATGTCCCTTTCGAGGAAACATCTGCTTCAACCGCCGAATTACCAAAATTAATGATATAAAAACAATGAGCTTCCGAACAAACAGTTAGCTGCTTTCTGTTGAGCTATTTATTCATTAGCTGTATCTAAATTTATTACTCGTTCATACTTAATTTTATACAACAACGACAAAGATTTTTTTATTATATTTTAATTATAAAGTTTAATGGCGATCTCAGCGTGAACCATATAATAACCAAATCGAGTATTTTAACAAGTTGGGCTTAGCAACAATTGGTTGTAAGTCAATCGCTAAATCTCTCGCTTGAGAGGCATTAATGACATAACGACTATAGCGACTGGCTAGTATAGATAAACTGAATTATTTTTAATGATTTTAATTTAATTTAATGCGCAAAAGCATTGTTAATGATTAACAAAAAATATATACACATTACACAAAGAAAATTGATTCGAGCAATTTGTAGTATTTTTAATCGGTCAAAAGCTGTGATAAGAAAATCGTTACTAAAAATCGATCTTTGAAGGTGGATTTAAATATAATAATTTTTATTTGCAGCGTTCATTTATGAAAAATTGTTAATTTGTAGCCGCGGAACTCCACCTGTTTTGAACAAAGTATTCCGGAACATTCTATTTTTGCGATCCATGAATAACTTGCTACTATTTTGTTTGTTTACATTATAATAGTAGAAGGTGTTTCAAGATCGGAGTATGGTATTCCTCATAATACAGTGGGTGTTAATATTCATATACCTACTATTATGATGATATCACTATGAACAACTGTACGTTGTTAAAATATTACTATGTATACCATGAATGAAACTGACGCAAATGACTTTAATATGTACACTCATATTTACTTACTTGAGGGACAACTCGCAAGCGTGATTTCAACATAAAGCGAACGTTATTCTATTGAGTTTTACGTTTATTTCAAAACTTTGGAATTAGTGTTTTTGTCAATAATAACAACTTTGAAACGAATAATAACTGCATATTGGAAAATAAAATGCACGATCGTTGACATGATTGTTATCGTGTCAACTGTCAACACATTTTAAAGGGTAAATCAATATTTTCACTGCTCGCGCCTCCCTTCCCAGGTTGGAAGTCGCTAGTGTACGGAGTACGGACAACTTACTGTTGCGTGGAAAATTGCTCACAGAAGATTTTGAATGTACGATTGTATTGATTTGTGTGCTACAAGTTGGTTGTTGATTAACCCACCAGTAGCGGTGGCCTGCCAATACGTTAACAAAGGGCTCGCTTAATTTCAAAGCAATTATCGGTGTTCTGGGGAAGGAGTGAATTTTTTTATCACTCTTATGCAATTATATGCATTACTGAAATAAGCAATCGATTGTTACTTTATACACGTATGATATGTAACAATTTACTATAAACCAAATCAATGTAAATGGCTAAAAATGTATTACTCTGTACACTGAAGCTGTCGTAGATAATATGTAAGTCAAAAATTGTTGTTATATAATAATTTAATTTGAGAATATTGGTTAACAAGGGGCTCGCCGGCATTAGTACAATTTAACAAGGGACTCGCGCGAGCCCCCTCCAGCCCACTCCTTTCCACCACCACCCGTTATGTGTATCCAGCCGTTGTTTCACGACCGCTTTCCATAACACAAACAACAATCAAAAAGTGAATAAAATAGCTAAATATAAGAAAAATTTCCTTAAATAAACAACATTTAAGATTGTATTCAGAGAATTTTCAAATTTTTAGGGCTAAGATCAGAAATACCATTAAATTCGTTGATGTTTTAAAATGACTTGCTTATTTAGATTAAACATATGGTAACATTATAAATCATTTATCACGCGTAAATTTTAAGCGATAAAAAATAGAAAAAACATAATTTAGAGTTTAAAGGTTATATTTATAAAATCTACATGATAAAAATACGTATAAAGTCATTGACGCTTTTAAAGAAAATATTGTTTATTAGTATTTATCTGATACAAATGATAATACTCACAATAAAAAAAAAGCAAATTGATTTAGTTATGATATATTTTTTTGATTTCTAATAAGTGTGTAAGTATAATACATAGATTAGAGATTTTCGTTAACACACATTACAAATTATTAATTGAAGAAATGAAGAATGACTTTGGTTATCAACATGCTGAATGTTGAGTCATATTATTATGATTCCATAGTATGACAATTCGTATTTACTGATGTTTTAATAACTAATATTTTGATTAAATAAAAATAAACAAAATTATCTTGAAATTACTTCAGAAGATGACTTCATTCGAAGTTGCGCGCTAAATTCATGTGCAATGTAAAAACTTTTTTCAACATTAAGCTTGCCTGTAATCTATTGTAATTAAATGTTGATTGTAATTATAATGACCATATTTGTGACATAAAAACGTAATTAAAAGTCACGGATCATTAATCATTTCATTACGGTTTTATTTTGTTTTATAGAAATATTATTGTACAAAAGAACATTCTTAGAAACTTCAAAAAAATATATATCAGTTATCCCAATGGTCCCAACCGTTGGAGAATCGTTGAATCGCTAGATTTTTCTTTATTTTGCAAAGTTCTTAAATATACCAATGTTCATCAATCATTATTCATAAAATCACTTCACATGCAGATGAATGACATTTTTGAATACCTGTACTTCTACTGAAGTTTTTTTTCATTGAAATATGCCTCAGTAATTTCAGTAATTAGTTTTAAAAAAATCATGTCAATAAATGTATAGATCATATCGTCGATGCATATCAAATATGGTCTATGTGACGAAAGTGCATTCCGAGATAATCGATAAAAACTGTTTAAAAAAATAATGAAACGGAAAATAATACTTCTATCAATGGAAAAAAATCCAATCTTCATTGATAGAAGTGTTATTTTCCGTTTCGTTATTTTTTTAAACAATTTTTATCGATTATCTCGGAATGCACTTTTGTCACATAGACCATATTTGATATGCATCGACGATGTACATACATTTATTAGCCGCCTGTGTGGTCGAGTGGTCAAAATCGTTGGCTTCGGTTACGGAGGTCACGGGCTCGAATCCCAGTACGGGCAGTTTTATAAATTGATTTTTCAATCAATTTATATATTTCTGTTCTAAGGCATGGATGTATGTGATGTCTTGAATTCCTCCCTCCCACCCATCCTATTCTATAAACGGGGTGTATCGAGAGCGATTAGCCAACCACTAGTCCTGTCCTAGCCTTATACTTCTATCCCTACTCTCTTTGGAAAAAGAGAGGTTGAGCAACTGAGTAACAAACAGTTCTCGTAGAAACACTTCTGTTGAGATAGTCCATTAGATCCATTAGGAGTCCATATGCTCCACATTGGGAGCGGACATGGTAAAAAAAAACATAAATACCTAGACATTAAAAAAGAGTATTAAAAATACGTATATGTATATTACTTTGGGTAGATGGAGAATTTTATTCTGAAAAATGGTGAAAGTGGGAAATGGGGTGCATAAGGTTGGGAGCCCCTGAGTTAGCCTATTCTTAGATTCTTTATAAAATAAAGTCACTATTAATATTTTTTATGTGTTCGCAGCTAACTTCGTGTTAATTTGTTTTAATTTTTATATTCAAATTATTTTTTGTTATTCCACTGGTTGCAACTTCAGCGAAGACGCCTTAAGCTTTCGAATCGCGCGTGAAAATGAAAACTTAGATTTGACGCTTTCGTCAAAGCGATCACAAAATGACGATGTGCTTCTTTCAGTTACCTACGTAATCGATGTAAAATAGTTATAATAGGTCAGACACGCCATTGTTGTAGTGCACCGTGTGGCAAACGCTATTTCTGACACAGGCAAGACGTAAATAAACATTCTGCAACAACCTGTCGTGTTGGCGATCGAACAAAATGATGCGTCAATATTTCCGGCGCCGGTACCAACGCGTCATCTGTCAGGCACCGAGCACATGAAGTCAGTCGCCAGTTTATCCAACGATTTCTCAGATCTATCTACTCAGGAATCAATCCATCATGATGTACTAGTGAATCAGTATATTTTGGTGCCATCGCACGAGCTTTTAAAGCAGTTGTTTACACATCGCTACTAGGGCTTCCAATTAACCGGACATTTAAACTAACCGGTTTTCGGTTTTTTTCAAATAAATAAACCGGGTAACCGGTTTAAACCGGATTTATTTTCAAAAAACTAATTTTAGTACTACACTAACCCATGTTTCAAAAAAAAAGTATTATGATTACTTAAAAACAGTCAATAAGTGCATACAGTTAGAAAGTAGATAAAATATATCGCTGTTTTCGTTTAAGAAGGTCACGGGTTCGAATCCCGGTACAGACAGTTTTATATATATTTTTTAAATTTATAAATCGATTTATGAATTTCTGTTTGGAGGCATGGATGTTTGTGATGTCTTGAATTCCCCCCTCCGACCCGTTCTATCCTGAGCACGGAGCGTAATGAGAGCGACTAGCTAGTCACTTGTCCTGTTCTAACCCTACCCTTCGATTTTTACTATCTTTGGAAAAAGAAATGTTGAGCAGCTGAGTAACAAGCAGTTATCGTGAAAGAAATTGAAATAAACTCCACCAGGAGTCCATATGCTCTACATTGGATGTGTGTGTGATTAAAAAAATATTTTTATTTAAAGAAAATATTTATTTTTAAAAAATCTTGTCATTTAAGTGTCATCAAATAATGATTTTTCTGGTGTTTAGCTATTTAATACTTCAGCTTATAAATGGTATTTTTAAATAATAAAACACTCTTTTATACTAATTTCACATTTATCATTTTAGAAATCAGTTGAGAATACTCGTCATGAGTGATTGAGTGAAAGATAACTAAAATAAAAAAAACATTTCTTATTGAATAACCATGTAGTACATATTGTATATTAATATACCTTATTATACAGGCTAAGAATTAAATGAACTTTCGGTTAGATCATTTTCACTTATATGTAGTGTAGCTCCCCATAGAACTTAGTTTGGCTACAATATTTTATTTTTGAACTAAAATAAAATATAATACGCACAGATGGTTGTGATAGCATATTTAAAATATATTAAATATGTATTTTGTGATATTTTCAACGAAATCAAAAATCAAGTTCACTTTGTACCAGTGAAAACCATCCAATCTACAAGCGCAATTATTTTTAGTATAATATATATACCCTATTATAAATATTAGTAATTTTGTCAGTAACTACCAATTTCCTAGTGTCCTAACAATTGTATGAATAACATTGTCACATTTTTAAATAATTATTGAAAAGAAATGGAATACATGTTACATCTAGTGTTCAATTGTATAACACTTCGAATACCTACTTCCGCGTCTTTATTTTTTCTTTTGTTTGCCGCATGTGCATATTGGAAAGACATGGACCCTTAAAAGTAGCCGACGATTTATGGCACCGATTGTTTGAAAATAAAAATAAAAACATTTTAAAATTGAATTGTTTTATAACTTGAAGGAAGTAATAAAACATGGGTTTGGTCACTTCAACCTTTTTATGTGTGTATGCTGCAAAAAAAGTGAATACAAATTGTCATCTCTTTAAGTTCAGGTACTGTTCGTTTTCGATTCGTTCACGTTCTCGGGATAATAGCAATCGTATATATTATACAATATTTAAGTTCTATATCCAATATTATATTGTTAATAATTATAAATAATCCGAATTATAAAAATCAAATGAATACGTGAAAAAAATGTAGATTATAAATTTGTGTTTACTAATATTTAAATTACTTTGTATCAGTACAAGTTTTCGGTTCGGATATTTTTTTCATTTAAAAGATATAATGATGAACGTATTTATGTGTATTTTTGGTTCAATAAGGTTCACTTGTTTTATTATCATTGATATTATGAGAATCCTTTCGTATTACAGATATTTGATTGAAAGCAGTGTAGTTGTCTATGATTACGACTACATACTTATTATTGATATGGCACAGAAATTAGACAATTGAACAGTACAATACTTTATTATATTGTACTATCTATAATACTATTATTACATACAACATTTTTAAATATTTATACTCTACATATGAATAATCACTACGATAAACGCTGATCGCGGGTCCAACAATTTGTGTCCTTTTCACATATTGTAATTTTGTAAACAAAGTTCACTCCCACTTGAATCATTATAAACTACTAACATAATAAATCAGTTGTTGGTAATTTATGAAAACTGGTTACGATTAAATCACTCAAATTTTATTATAAGATAAGATATAAGAATTGCGAAAGCAATACTATGACGGATCTGTAGTACGTTGTACACTACTTTTCTCAAATAGCGATTAGTCAACCACTAGTCCTGTTCTAGCCTTATCCTTCTTTTCCAACTATTCACTTTGAAAGAATGTGAAGTTGAGCGACTGAGTAACAAACAGTTCTCGTAGAAAAAACTCATATTGATATACCCTCCATTAGGAGGCCATATGCTCCACTTTGGAAGCGGACACGGATAAAAAAAAAGTTTAACAAAATTTTTGAAAATAAATAGTGCGTTTTAGTTTTGACATATGATTATTTATGTCGATGCTTATGCATACCACTAGTTCCCTGTTTATACTTTACAGAAACATGTAATTGGAATAGAATAATAAATAATGCTTAACTCAACCAGTATGTTTTGAAAAGGTTGGATTTTATCAATTATACGTATGTTTGTAACTTAGTAACTTAATAATTTATCTTAATTAAATGTGTCTACACCGACACATACAATAAGATAAAGACAGGGGGTGTGATTTTGATTCATGTTATGTTCTGGGATATGCAATACAATGAGAAACTGCACATAGAACAATCATTATTGAGATTCATCACTACTAAGACAGTATTAAATATAATTCCATGTGATATCGCAAAGTATATTCGTTCTGGCATTATAATTATAAAAGAGTAATATTTTTAAGATTAATTCATGATATAAATATATATATGTATATATTTTTTAATTTAAAATATCGACCTTCTACTTAATCATGGTAGTTGATGTAAGATAATTGCGTTATCTTACGAAATTGTGAAATTGTCATTATTTCATTGAGATTAGAGTGTATTTATTTAATTCTTGGTATACGAGAGGATGTTAGCAGATTGATAAAGAAATTCGAGCTATGACGATAATTTCTATGAAATGAATTATTTGACGCAGGTGAGATAAAGGACAATTTTATTAAATATTATTTGCCTATGTATTTTCCTAATAGCTCGACAGATAAGGGATTACAGAGTAATGTTTAATGAAGAAAATAAATTCTTAGGATACTCCCCAGCGGGATATGAATCACTTATGTACCTCGTTATTATTATCATTAAAGTCTTATATGATTAAACAATATATATTTTTAATTATGTTGTTGCCATTATTTGACTTCACTTTTTATAGTAAAGCATGAGTCACAAATTTGTTTTTAAACTGATAAAAAAATAATATACACACAGTTGATGTGAATTATTATTGTTTTTCAGCAAGAAATGTTTTTACGTCATGCAAAACTTCTAGATCCTTGAGCAATTAAGTTTTTTGATTTCAATACACATTTAATTATTTTTTGACAACTGATTTTCAATTGAAAATAATATGTAGTAAAAGATTTGTCAAAGCGGACATGCGGGACCGGGTTCAAGTCCTGAATATGTTCAATGTCAAATTGAGATTTTTTATATCTTCCATGTATGTATGTGTTATTGTGATCTCCTTTCTCCTCAAATTCTTATTTATTTATAAAAAATATCATTATAAAATATTTAGTTGAAATTTAAAATATATTTTTTAGAAATTGACTCAGCAGTTACCAAGTCGGGCTTAAAAATGCAATGATAAAAAATAGCAGCGTATTTATTTCCATAAAAATATTCAGATATTTTTTATTAACTTCTTCGACAGCACTATTGTTCTAATGATAGTGTGATATCGAAATTAGTTTTTTAGGTATTTAAATAATTAACTTTAGCTTTGATTAACATTATTTGTAAAACATTTTTTAATCAGTGGTGGGCATAATTTATCGTAATTTAGAAAACCTAATGATCATCATCAATATTATAGGAATATTTGAATAAATTACTTGAACTTAATTTCCTATAAGTTTTAAATGATAAAATACTTTAACTATGTATTACATATTAAACATTCAGTTTCTTAGGATCCATGTGAATATTTTCAGGTATTTAATAGTTAATCCACCTCTTATTGATATCTTAATATTTAATATTACATTTTTTTGTTTGCGAGAATTAATTGAAACTCTGCGATATCTCAGTAGCTTTCCATCGATAATAATATGTATTTTTTAATTCGTTACAGATATCCATAGCAATCCAGTTACTAGTTAATTATTTAATTTTTAATTTATAGTCAATTTCGAGACATTATATTATTATTACTATAATTATGAAACACTGAATGCAGACACGTAAATATAATTTTTTTAAGTGGTCAGTTATTATATGTAGTTAATAAATATAATTTTCTGAACTTAATAGTTATTGTTCGTTGCATAATATCCATTAACTATTCTAAATTACATTCGTCACACTAATAATATAATTATACTAATTGTAGTAACTAGTAATACATATTTTAAATTGTGTGACCAATTTCGTTAATTGTACCATAAAAGTGGACTTACATTTTTTTATTAGCATTACGAATTTCATTTTCATAATATTAAATGTGAAAAAAAATTGAGGATTGCGGGATTAAGAAATTTTGGTATTTCGTCGGTTATTTTGCAAGACAATCTAAAAACAACCAAATTATAAATTCTATTTCTTGATGACTAATTAATGAAGAAACATATTCCACATGTGTTTCGATCCTTGTAACGGCAGAAGGTTTATACACTAATATTGCAAAATAAATAGTTTTACTTAATTAATTACAGGCATAATACTAGTCATGATAGAGTTTTATTTGATTTTAATTTGTGTATACTTTTTTCCTTCATGTAGATTGTAGAGCATGAGATGTTTATAGGTGGTTGTAAAGAATATAGGCGCCAGTGCTTTAATTGAATCTAGATACCTTTATATTCCAGTAACAACTCACAAGTCACACTAGCATAGGTGTTGGTAATCCTATCGACAGCAACAAGTATCTAACAACCAACTAAAGCGTGTAGCTGGACAGTGAAGTATTATTTATCGTTGTATACCACGATTGAAGAAGGATAAGTAATGTTTGTAAAACTTAATTTTATTTTTAAGCAATGTAAAATTGATAAAAAAACCTTTAAACTTTAACAGGACGCAGAATTTTATTATTAATTTATGATAAAAGCTTAAAATATATTAATTTATAGAATGTTTTACATAATTTTCTGTTTTTTTACACTTCATTAGACCATACCATACGTGCTAATGCTGACACCCTTAAAAGTGGGGTAAAAACTAATTTAAATTGTCAATTATATCCAATATGATTCAACTATTCCAGTCTTACGTCATGACAGAAATTTACGACATACACATCTACAATAGTCTACACTCGATAAGAATAATTTAAAGTAATATTTGTATATCAACTGTGGAAAGGAAAATAACGTAACCCACACATATCAAATTTTATAGGAGACGCAAAAAACGTGTTTTGATGATTTTGGACCATATGCAAATTATGAATTATACACAACCTTGAAGTGCACGGAGACTTCTAAACTGGTGTTTAATTGACATAATTTAATATTATTTAAGAAATTGTCTAGGAAAAACCTTTATTTCAGTCTTTTTCTTGGTTGTAATATTTTACAAGGTCATCTTTTTCAAACTTAAAAGCTAAATTTAGATTCTAATTCGGCATTTGCAGCTTGCATTCTTTTGATAGAATGTGTATCGTTTGATACATTGTGATTATCGAAAAAAGCTGTTTTGAAAAAACTGTGCGTTACGTCCTTTTTCCTTTCCACAGTATATATATATATATAACAGTGTTAAGCTCATTATGACAAAACCAGCATATCGTATAACAAGTACACTTTGTATAGTTTGTGTTGTTACATTGAGCTTAAAGCTTGGCTGCAAATAACTGAAGTTTGAGTGCTTGATTATAATACAAAAAAAAATAATATGTAGACCGAGATATAATATAATGTATGCATAATAAAAAGGCAGTCAATAAACCACTTTAAAATCTAGAGTACACATTATTAGTCTCTTTTTATGTTTTTTTTTTATGTTAACATTGAAAGTTTTAGCGTCTGACACGTAGGAAGATACGGCCACAACTACGCACAATTTTTATTTTTTTAGCTCGTTTGGTTAGTATATTAATTACTCACTTAAATGACTATATTTTTTTTAAAGTAAAGCTTTTATTTATAGGACATACTTCAATGAGTGGAAATTGACTTACGTGTATGGATCATTTGAACCGGTTCACTAGGCTATTATATTGTAGGTTAAACTCGTGAATAATCTAACGCGGAAGATCGCTGTACATCAGAGCTTTACTTAAATAACTAGGCCCATAATGCACTTATGAGCTTTATGAAATACGAGGCTCAAATTACATCGTTGCGAGAAGCTTAAATACATTGATCATAATAATATATTAAGCCTATACTATAACATAGAACTCTGTACATATTTCAAGGAAGACTGATCAATAGTTACATATTATAAATTTTAAAAAACTTATGTATCACCTATAACGTGATCAAAAATTGTTTTTAGTTATGATCGCCTGATCGAGTGGTAGCTTAATAAAAAATTTCTATTCTAATACCGTTTCGCGATGAAGAATTGAACTCCCGCAATCTCTCAATGATTTTGAACCGCATACCGTTAATCTGGTAACTTCGTTGTATTTTTTTTAAGAATACGCACATAAAATTTATTCAAAACTATTGAATCATAAAATGGTAGTGAGAACAGAAACTTAAAATAAATTAATCATTAAACACTGAAAGAGATTGCATTTTTAGTAAAAATGTTCTTTGCAGTGTGCAAAATTGTTGAAAGAGAGATTCCCCGAATGGATATTTCAGTTGGTTTGTGAGCACGTAGAAATGCGGAAGTCATGTAGGGACGTAAAACATTTTTAGCGGTTTTCGCAGTGAGATAAATATTTTTCCTGCTTTTAAAGAAGAGTTGGCGAGAATGCAAAAATGCACTCAAGCTTTAAGAATATGAATACATATTTAAATTTGAGGTTAACTTGTAACTGAAATAGGTTGGCTGAATAAATAATAGTTAATTTATAAACATTAGCAATACAGTTATGTATATGTACATTGTACATATATACTCGATGAGAATATTTTAAAAGTCACTCGAGATTATCTCAAGAAGAAAAGATGTTACAAACACAAGACATTTCCTAGCTAGAGTAAAGCTGTATCCATAGACCTCAAAGGCCATCTAGTATGTAAGTAAGAGCAGCGCTATAAAATAATATCTGATAGGTGCATCCATTTCTTTTTAGACATATTTTTTAAGGTTACATAATATATGTAAATTTGACTGAACATTTGACTAATGCACTTTCCTGCGATACACCTCGGGATGTGCTTTGTTGACAGTTGAATACAAAGTTTCCGGAGAAAAATAGTATATTACATACGAATAAATCTACACACATGCATCGAGATGATCACAATCAAAACGTTAAATTCGATTAAAAAAATATGTATTTTTTGCGTTTAACCCAAAACTTATTGGTGTGCCACAGGCTATTCATAATCGTACCGAAGACGCGTTATGGACAGCTCTGGTGTACAACATTGCAATGAATCTTTTTTATTATATTAGCAACTAAATTAAAGTTTTCTTGGTGAATTTGACTGATTCAAAAAAAAAATATATTTTGTTGTATGTTTATGTTAATATTTTTATTTGTCAGCTCTGTGTAGTTGATTTTAAAATTCATTTATTACTATATTATTGGTGACAGCTTTTATGCCATGTTTTTCGACTATTATGATCATATGTCATTTTATTTAACATTAAATATAAATAACGTATAATTTTACAAAAAATACTATATTTACTATACCCGACTGAAATAATTTAAGATAGATGATATTATATAATGCTAAATATTAAATTTGTATCAAGTTGTAATATCCACATGACATGTACTAACATGGTTTCAATATAGGTTTTGTCAATTTTATACCTTTACAATGACAATATAAGGGTTAAATGCATTTTTAAAGGTGTGTCATTTTTGGTTCACCTACTAAATTGTGTAATCGAAATGGTGTTTAATATGTGGAAATATTCTTTAATATCTTGTTTTACTTTGTTTTTAAAGTGTGACTTCTAGTATGCTAAAAAATAATTGCCAATGATACATTTTTTTTTGTTCTATAATTTGGATACGCTTCAATCTCTTCTTATTATTTCTGTACGCGTGTATTCAGTGGAGAATTTACATCATTTTGTTGTTTCCTGATCATCATATAACCTATAATGGAAGTCATGTTTAATAAATTATTGTTTTTAAATATACACGAATAGTCTTAGAAGTTTTATCCTTCCATAATTAATTGAAATATGATAGACAAAAAGTCCAAGCATGCTCAGAAAAAAATCTTAAAATATCTTCTGTACATACAAAAACATATCGATCCTTGACATTACTTTGCGAAATTGCATTTTTGAATATAAGTATTTATGTTTTAACATTACATACTTAGTTTGTAAAATAAGTAAATTTACCTCAATTTCAAAAAAATAACCATTCATTACTTCCGTTTTGTTCGAAAATGTATTCATTTTAAAAACAATTTAGTGTGGAAATTTACTTTTAAGCCTTGTTCGTAATGAAGATATGTAACATAGTAAGTTTATAAGATCACTTGTAAGTTGCATGTTTACTTAAATCATTTACCACATTACTCTGGGTTGATCCTGTCCTTCTCTAGAATTGATATAATAATAAAATGATGTAAAATAAGTTCAACTAAAATTACTCTATCAAAATTTAAAAGTAAAAAAATAATAATGAATTGTTTATTTATACCGTGACAGATCTGGTAATAAATCACTCATCTTGTCGTTTTAAAAGTATCTAAATAAATCATTTACGACAGTATTATGACAATATAAACAAAAATATCATTAATATTTGTAAGTTCCTTGTGATATGTAAATTATCAAACTGACAAATGGAATGTGAGATATGTTGTCATGGAATTGCACTCCGATGAATGAAGAGCTCTGTTTTTTTTTCTTTTAATTACTTCCTTGAGAAATATATTTTATTTTCTGACCACAGATTCGATGCGCTTATCCATCTGCTAATTTATTTGATCTGGGCGTTTCGTAAAAACACATGTGATATAAATTATTCTTGGTGAAAAAGTTGAATTCCTACGTATATTTTTCTACGACGGAATACAAAACATGTGACTGCCTGTGACGAATATATGTGTATATTTGGATATAAGATCCTTGTGCAATCTTTCCAATGAGAATATTATCATATAACTCAAAATTTCTACCGGCTTCCTTTTATGCTTAATTTAATTTCAATTGATGGTTTAAAATTAATGTTTTAGTCCGAATACAAATTAACGTAACTGAATATAAGTAAATGTGTATTGTTTCAACCTGGTAAAGAGTAATGTATATTTACTTTATCTAAAGGAGAAACTTATCTTGACTACATTCCTTGTGAACATATTGTGTATGTAGGTCTTATATAAAAATCAATGTTTGTATGTCTGCCATAAAGTTCATTTTGAGAATGTATGCTTGCACTAGTGCGAAGGTTATAATACAATTAACTTACGCGTGGCGCGTGTGTCGTACCATAGACAATCGGCAGCAAACGTCAAACAGACAGAAAAAGAAAAATGCACTTTAATATACACAATTAAAAAACAAACACTTTCTTTCTTTGAGTGGCATTGCAATGCTTGCCGGGAACCGGCTAGTGTCTTATAAAATTTAAAAATAGCGCTTTCTCAGAATTAACATAACATTTTTTGTAGAAGGTCAATAAAGTATTTTCATCAACGGAAACATGTTTCACATGGAATAACCTTGATTACAAATTATTTTGCAAATGTCTGCCGAAGAAATAATCAGTGGTTAGCAAAAATAGTTTATTAAGTCTTGCAAGATATTCAAAACATTTTTTTATGATTTGACTTTGGGAATAAACAATAGGCCAAAAAATTTTTGGCTCTCCGCCAGCTTTTGCAAAAAAAATAAAAAATATTTTATTAATCCTTCGCCGTAGTTTCTTCACGAATCTGTGAATGAAATACAAATTACGATAGCATAACACAATCTTTTTTTACATCTCAATTAAGTATTTTTTGTTTGTAAGAAAATCGTGCAAACAATAAACATACATACATAGAATTACATACCTCAGGAGAAATAAGTAATGTTTCTTATCCACATTTGCTTAAAAATGTAATATTGTCAGAGAGGGAGGCATTTAATTCATTTGATTACATTTAAAAAATATATTGAAATCTAATAAATTTCCCTAATCAATATGATGAATACACTATTTTTTATATATCTTTAAATTATTTCCCTCCGGTTTTTCCGACTCCGTCTCCGTAAATAATACCCAACTCCGCGTCTCCCGACTCCGACTCCACAGCCCTGATTATTACAAATAAATATAATAATTTAGTTTATCGAGTGTTGAAAAAAATATGTTTATGTTGATAAACGTATTATAATGGTATTTTTATTCTATGTCCACTTTAAAAAAACATTTAATTTACATTTCGTATTATTTTATTTTTAAACTCGTAAATTTTGGATTAAAATATTGGTCAACGTAAGTACATCAAAATAAATATATAATGTTGGCTACAATACTTCAGTTCGAATGTTCGCGTAAATCATTCAAACACATAAACAATAAAATATCTGCCAAAGAAAATGATGTTGAATCAAATATGCTCTCCATAAAATTATTTTTCTGAGAAATAATAGCTCATAACCTGATAAGGTAATCCATAAAAAAGTGCATTCAATAACAAACTTCAGTCTAGATTTATGTAAAATTGAAGTTAGTTAAATATATATACAATTTATTTGTCTCTTACGAGCTCATGATAAATCCATGCGACATGACAAGGAAAGTTTTTTGTCTTATTGAGTGATTAAATATATAAATAGATTATACATAGTTTAAAATAATAATAATCATGCCAGAGAAAATTTAAGTGTCTGATATAATGTCTGTTTTTTGTTTTAGATAAAATATGGCAGGAATTTAATAATGATGATATAATTTATAACGCCACGCCGGTGACAGCAAGAACTATTTTTGAATTATTATTCTCAGCAAAATTTATCATGGATAATTACGCTTGTTATATTTTTCTCAAACTTAAAAGCTTACTTAGATGAATTTAAAAACAAACTACCATAAAGGAGTGGGTATAAAACAGGGATGGATAAAACGAAGACCGCGGTCGTTCTGTCACTCTTGATGCCATAAATGGCCGATCGCGAGAAGAAGTAAAAGAAAAAAAATGACAAATCAACAACATATTTTCATGTTTTTTTATTATATTCAAGTTGCTTTTGTTTTATAATTGTTGAAAAAATAATTGTACAACTTATATTTCTACGATTTTAATTTAAGCGTACCGATACGTACGATACGTCAACTTTAAAACAGTTTTTTTTATCCATTATAACCCTGTGCCTTATAACCTTAAATATTTATTATCTATTTAATTAAGTATTGTGTCGACAATCATATGTTACGTTAAGCTGCAATCGCCCGATGAAATGAAAAGTGTGGTTATCCCTGCTTAAAATGTTTCTATTAAAAATTTCCCGATTTTTTTTATGTTTGATGTATAGGTAGATATCTAGTATTATTGTTGGCAAAACTTGAAAACTTTTAGTCAGTGGGTTTCTTATTTTTCTAAAAGAAAAAAATAATTCTAATGCTACAACATAGCTGTATCACATAATTTATAAATACGCTTTCAATATGAAAGGAATTAACAAAATATTCTATCTGTAATATAGAGATGGTGAGTTGCTAATTAATAAAATAAAGACTGGTAAGATTCATAATAATCTTGTGGTAGAATAATCAGTAAAAATGTTTCAATTACTGTCATCAAATTATAGATGCGAAATGCCGCATATGTATGTCTTGCAGTAACTAATAGGTAACTAATTACATATTTGGTGATTATGTCGGCTTAACAACAGGGTTCTTGTGGTTTATGTACAAAATATGTACGTTAGCAAGTAATTTCACGCATTTTTGACATGTGCATCACACTTCTAAAACAACACCTACGTAATGTAACTAAATCGCTCCTTCCCGTTGAGTAACTATCAGTTTGCATATTATTATCTTTATCTAACACTCTGAAACCTGTATGGAATAAAAAAAATTGTCTAGCCATTTAATTCTTGGTATAATTAGTAAAACAGATTAACGATTTTTTTTAAATTATCAGTGTCACGTTTTTATGCGTCTTTTATTGACACCTAATTTTTTCTACATAAGAATTTCATTCTTCTATAGATAGAAAATTATTTGAAAATAAAAAAAATATGTTCAGCATAATGTTGGTGTGTATTATAACTTGATATCATTAATCAGTAAAGAGGAATTATAAATAATATTATGAAAAATGCAGCTTGATTAATACGAACACAAAACTGTTAAATTGTAACGTCGAAAAATCTTTCGAAGGAAAATTATTATTTAAGGTAAAGTACAATTTACAGCACTTTCATAATCTTGCAATTTTACCGATTTTGCTCAACAAAGTACCATTTTATGAAGGTAAGTATGTTTTTTTTTGTAGAATTTAATGCCGTTCCACCAAAAACTGATCGTTATTATTGTTTAATTGAATAAATAAGACAGTACCGCTAAACGCATATTCTTTTATAAATATAAATATTCTTATTTAAATTACTTCATACTCAAATATTTTATAAGAAACATATATGCAATAGTTTGTAGCGATAATTATACATATTTCGTCGTTAATATTGTAAGAACACGTAACTGATGTTTCTTGTAAAAGTACTCTTTTTGTTTGTTGCAATCTCTTATATAATATCATTAGCTCATTTTTGTATTTACACATATCTTTATTTTCAGCGAGGAAAGCATTAATTAATTAATGCAATTTGCAATACCAAGCATAAGTATGTAAAAAGAATTTTATTTTTTGCAGTAATATCGTTTTTTGTATTTCCTGTTAAATTTACCAAAATTCACGATGTTGTGCTCTTGCGGTATTGGCGACGACTTATTGATCATAAAATGTTTTGTCATTTCACTACAAGAATACTTAGTATAAGCATTTGGATTACATATTTTATTATGATGTTAATCGTTGACAACTTGCTAGTGAAAGTACTAAGCTATTCATGGAAAATATTCAACGTAAAAATATGGTCCATTATCAATCAAGATTCACTTCGTTATAAGTACTTTAATACGATTTCCCTTCAATGGCGTCAGTGCTCACTAAGATTTTGTAGTGAGCGGTCGTGCAAGGAAAGCGAAGTGTCAGAACGTCTTTGAAATTTAATAACATCGCGTGCGCGCGGAAATCTCAAACGTCAAATAAGTAAACAAGTGCAACTCTGTTCCAATTTTGAAATTCAAAAGAATAATTCTGTGCAAGTATTTTGTTGTTTATATAAGGCTGCCGAGTGCATTTTTAAGTGTTCCGTATGATTTATTGAAGAGGAAAAACACAAGGTATGTTTGTAGCATATTTTTTTATTGCATTACCATTATTAGTGGTGCATAGCCTACATTTTTTTTTATTGTTATGTTTGTATTATTTTTGACACTTCCTTCAAGAGCAAAACAAAAAATATGCATTTCAATAAAATTTCCACAAAAATCCATAACCGGTTTCGCTCACTAAAAATACTTTATTAATATTATGTACATATTAACTCGTTTACCGTCAACAAACAGGTCATAGTTTTAAATTCTATATAATAATACTGAATTCTGTTAAAATAATAAAATTTTGTGTAGCCGATTTTTAAACGAAATTATTTGTATCATAGCATTTACCAGGATTTTTTTTTTTTGAAAATAATCGAAAGAAAACTGTATTAACGTATTAAAAAAATATTCGGACATGTAAATATTTCCTTATTTTTATTTCAATGTAAAAATAATCTGACCAGAAATAATATTCATTTCTCCAGTAGGTACTGGTCTCCTAAAACTATTATTTCTGTCTGAAGTCATCCACCACCGTTATCGCTCGAATTGCATGCTGATTTTATTGTACTATGACGTGATATTTTACTCGATTACCTCTTCACTCGACCCGTCCTCTTCACAATCTAAAAAATAGTGATGTAGAGTTTCATGTATGTATTCCCTATTTGATATCTCGTCGAACTACGAACTACTTACGCTAAAAATATAAATTACCTACTTCAATGTCACCTCGAATGAGTAATGTACATTTTGATAAATTTCATTCAGTCGGAATGCGAATAAAAAGTATTTAAAACATCTATTTATAATTACTAGCTGTAAGCCCGTTGACCTCAACGGGGGGATTTTTGTTGCATTTTTAAGTAGTCAGAAAATTACAAACCTATTTATTGAATAAGCCAGAGATTCTTAAAATAAAATAAATATATCGGGGCGTATATCGACAGCCCTGCCCTGTAGTATTTAAATTGTAAATTATTTAATTTTTGAAATAATGTTAAGTTTGCTAACAATTATTTTTCCTATTAGCAGAAATAGACCTCGTAAATTACCTAATTTTTGGAATAATGTTTATGTTTGCTAACAACTATTTTTCGAAGTAGCAGAAATTTCGTAAATTATTATATCTTTGGAATAATGTTCAAGTTTGCTAACAATCATTTTTCATAGTAGCATAAATCGATCTCGGCGCATATATCGACAGCCCTGCAGTTTTTAAATTGTAAATTATTAAATTTTTGGAATAATGTTCAAGGTTGCTAACAATCATTTTTCGTAGTATATATATTTTATTCAACTAATTTTCAAGTATGCTAACAAAAATATTTCGTAGAAAAAGAATAAGACCCGAGGACATCAGTACGCACACATTTGTGAATTGTGAATTGTTAATTGTGATTTGTGAAAAGTGATTATCTTATCGACTATTAATATATAGATTTTGGAATTTTTAGAATAATCTAATATTCTAATTTTTAGAATAATTTAATATCTATTGAACTTTTTTTTCACTTCAATGGAATGTGAGAAAAAAGTCGGAAAATAAATGGGCAAAGAATAAAATTATATTTATATAAAAAATGCAATTTTCACATGCAAAATATTATAAATTAATTGGACATTTTATCAAAACAAAATTATCAAAATTTTGACTTATTCTCCAAATAGAACTTGTTTTTTAGAATATATATAATGATTTTTACTGATGTTATTTTACTAATCATACTGAAACTATGCTTTCGCCAACAACTAACTATACCACGTATGTATCTAGATTAAAAACAAATTTTGAAATAATTGCGTCTTATATTTATTTTTTGAAAAACTTACTTGGCTAGTCAATCGGATTTTGTTATTTTGATAGCATTTATTTTCATACGATCAAGATGTAATGTGATTTAAAAAGAAAGTTTTCAAAAAAAAAAAATGTTATAAACCAAAAAAAAACGCTCAGGACATCCTCAGACAGACTTACTTTCAGTAAGTAAAAGTAAGTCTGTCTGAGGATGCCTCTGAAAGAGGCGAAACACGTGTCACAGTTTGTAGCACAATACGTGGAATAATCTAAGTTATTTTTTATTTTATATTCAAATGAACTTCCAAAAAGTTACCGACGAATCCATCGAAAGCATAAACAATGTATTTTAGAGAAAAATTGATTGAAATTATGCAATAAAAAGGGTGGGTTCAGTTCACTTTTTCCCATCATCCTAACTTAGCTCACTTTGCCGTATTTTAATCTCGTTGACCCCAATCTATCAAACTATTTCGCTTACTTTATTTATATTACTATTTGAGCATAAATTTACCTTGTCATTCATTATTTGACAATATTCCATTTTTGAATCTTTTATACAAACAATCGAAGTCAGTAGGAATCGCAAATATCGTTCCATTTTCAAATTTTTATTTTAAATACACTATTTTTATCGCCTTGATATTTATGACGTTAGCTCAGTTGATAGAGAGCTCGACTGGTAATCCAGAGTTCTGTGTTCGATCCACGGTCGCGGCGTTTTTTTGTATGAAATTTTTTCAGCTATTTGATTTGTTTCGTCAAATAATAAACAGTGTATTTGGAAAATATGTCTTTAGTATGAATAAAAAAAATAATTAATTGTGACAGCGGGGCAGGATTGGGGGGGGGGGGAGGACCGTCTTTCTTGACGTCATCGAAAAGGCGAAATCGCGACCATATACAAACGAAAAAAGTATGTATTTGGTATGAATAAAAAAATGGTGACAGCGGGGCAGGGGCGGAGGAGAGGGAGGGAAAATCGCGGACAATCATTCAGACGGACGGACATTATCGAGTATTAATATATAGAATGATTAACTTCATTGAACAAAAATGCGTTTAATAACTCTACAACCTTGCGAACATATTTTAATCTCTGATAAAATAAACAATAAGTTTTTAAATATTTAACTGTTGTGATGAAAAAAAAATGATTTTAAATTAATACTAAATAATATTATGATAATTTCAATGATTTGTATTGAAAGTTCAATAAACCCTGTATCGAATAAAAACATAAAACGGCGCTTATAATTAAATAATCGCGAAAGGCGTGATCGCTACAGAGAGCAATCCTTAGTGAAGCGAGTTCACAGGGACACCATGTGCATTCGTTTGAAAATCACATTATATATATCTCCCCACATAGTATATCCATACATGGACACACACATGCCTATACATACATATCATACAATACACAAGGCAGTCAACCAAAGAGTCATTTTACCCTTTTTATCAGGGCTGTGGAGTTGGAGTCGGAGTCGCGAAGTCGCGGTATTTTGGCCGTAGTCGGAGTCGTGAAAAATGATCGGCTCGATTTTTTTTTTTAAATATATTTAATGATGTGTATTCAAACAAAATAAGCCAAAGTGTTGACATTTCATGCTTGCCTGACTAAAGATGATCTGATGAAATACATATATATATAAGATGAAATGAAATTATTGAAAAATCTCCTCGAGGTTGGAGTCGGAATCGTTAATTATTTAAAAGCTGGAGTCGGAGTTAGAGTCGGAGTCGTCTTTTTTTACACGATTCCACAGCCCTGCTTTTTATCCATGTCCGTTCCCAATTTGGAGCATATGGCATCCTAATGGAGGTATCTCAACAGAAGTTTTTCTACGACAAATCTTTTTCTTAGAAGGGGTAGAAGGATAAGGCTAGAGAACAGAACTAGTGGTTAACTAATTGCTTTCGCTACACCTAGCTATCAAAAGATGGGAGGAGTTTCTTGACATCACAAACACCCATGCATTCGAACAGAAATCGATAGCTCGAAAAATGCTGTTCGTACTGGTAGTCGAACCTGTGAAATCCGGCACGGAAGCTTACAACGCTAACTGCTGCGCCATAGGACCTGAAATTTTATCTATCACCCCTTAAACAGCTGAATAGTTTCTGTGAATAATATCTGAATACGTCCCGAGGGTATAGGCGAGTAGACAGTTGCCTAGGGGCGGCAAGTCATAGAGAGCGGCAAATGATCACAGATTTTTTAAATGACTAAGTATTTTTGTCACGAATTTGGCTTAGAATGAATATGATTCCTCAATGTTTTTAATAAACCAAATACCAAATCAAATTTCATTTTAATTTTTTTTTTTTTTATGATGTGTAGTGAAGGTAATAGTTACTTTTTCAAAATTTAATTTATATTTAACAATAATATGGGCTTTTGGATTATATTAATTCGTGAGGATCTTTGTCAATAAGGTACACATGAATCACCTGAAAGCAAAACCGAATAAGTGACAAAACATTTGTTTGAGTACGTATTCCTAGAATTATGGGAAATAATGAAAACAGAATGGGCGCTATTTAAAGGCTCTGCCTAGGGGCCGCACATAACCTAGGAACGTCACTGTATATATGTATACATTTTGAAGAAGTAACACCATGCGTGGCTCGCAAACTCTCTCCCAAATGAGCCATGCGGTCATTTAGTTTTCATGTTATATATATCCATATTAATGTGACAGTAATAGCGGGCCATCACATTTTATCTGATCAGTGAAGGGAAATGTGTAATAAATATAGCCCCCATCAGAACACGGGAGCGACAGAGTGGTGGGGTGACCAATTGAGCGAGCGGTTACCGGATCGAGTCAGGGTCTGTGGACACTTTCTGCCAGACGTGCGGCGCATTATTCAATCTCAGCTGTTCGGTCCGCCGGCTGAAGATACTCAAAATGTCACTGTTATTTAATAATTAAGATAAAAATAACAGTAATCACACTGATTGAAAACAATTACGATAAGCATACACACATTACTCTTAACGTATACGTTTGTTATGGAGACTAAGTCGATTATAATACATTTATTTATCCCGAGGAGTTGATTAGTACATACATGTATTATTTGGGTAAGAATAAGTGCTATTGTCAGAAAGGAAAAACCAATTGTTATCGTGCATTAATTAGTACAAAATGTTAAGATTAAAAAAACGCTGTTTTTGATGTAGCAACGGACGATGCTATTAAATACATATATTTTTATGAAAATGAGAATAAAAATATCAAAGTGCAATTTTATTTATACATTTATAATTCACTATCAATACTTGGTGGAAAGGTATTATTTTACAATATAATAAAACATTTGTTTGAACTTATTTTGCAATTATTATTGTATGAGTGAAATCGGTCCTGATCTTAATTTAAAACTGTGAAATAAGTACAAAATAGTGTTTTATTATTTTGTAATACATTTATAAATATTTGATATTTTTCCAGTACAATGTATGGTTGCCTTTTTTGCTATTACTAAATCTTCCACTATTTTAATTAAAATTATAATTTCTATAATATATTGATATATATATTGATCTATAATATTTATATATATTGATAAAAAAACAGATACTTAGGACTTTGTTGCGTGTAATCAAAGGAATCATAACTAAATGTTTTGGTTTAATACAATATAAGCAATTTGCATCTCAAAGTTTTCTAAGACTGTGATAATTGTTCAATTCATATGTATGTTAAAATTAATATTACCATTGTTCGTCTCATAAAGAAGTTGCCGATTTAATAAAATTCTTGGAAAGATACAACATTAAACAAAACAAATAACGAATACAGTATTGCTAATTTATTCATGCGAATAAACTCTTTTAATAAACTTAAGGCTTACTATTCATGAGAGGTCCATAATCATAACAACAATGTCTGCAAAATAAGTCACATTTTTGTTGAAAAAATTGGTAAGTAATAAATGGATTATAAGATCATAGAACAGCGGTCGCAAACCTATGCCCCACTGAGAGAATAATTTTACAATCAAGGTGCTATTAAGAAAATGGTAAAAATATAGACAAACTATTTATTGATCATCAAATTTACATTCTTTACTATTAAGTCGTAGGTTATAAAACGAATTAAAATAATAATTACTATATTTTGTTGGGTATGTTTTATAAAAAAATATGAATTCTTGCCTTTCTATGACGGTACTGCAATAGCCTGGTGACCCCTAAAATTTTCTCACGTATCACCGGTTGGCGACCGCTGTCTTAACTATCAATATAACATTTTTTCATTTATACCCTTACTGAGTCATTATAATTCCAATATGCATTATTCATGTCTTAAAATAGCATCTTAGAGGGGGTGATGTCATGAACGGGTAGGTCAATACAAAACCATTTTCATTGGTTATAAACTTTAACAAAACAATAATAATATATCAAAAGATAACATTATTAAATGAACATTAATTTATTGAAGGTATAGGTTAAAAGAAGATAGCTATTTTTGTTGAATTTATTTTAGGGTTTTTGCCAGTGCTGTGGAGTCGCGTGAAAAAAAGACGACTCCAACTCCAGATTTAAAATGATTAACGACTCCGACTCTGAGATTTTTTTTAATAATATCATTTTAACTTATAAATCGACTGTGGAAAGGAAAAACCCACACATATCAAATTTTACAGGAGGCGCTAAAAACGTGTTTTGATGATTTTGTGACATATGCAAATTATGAATTATACACAACTTTGAAGTGCACGGATACTTCTAAACTGATGTTTAATTGACATAACCTAATATTAATTAAAGTAATTGTCTCGGAAAAACCTTTATTTCAGTGTTTTTTCTTGGTTTTAATTTTTTACAAGGTCATCTTTGTCAAACTTAAAAGCTAATTTTAGATACTTATTCGGAATTTTCAACTTCTATCCTTTTGATAGAATGTGTGTCAAGTTGTATACATTGTGATTATCGAAAAAAAGCTGTTTTGGAAAATTGAGGGTTACGTCCTTTTTCCTTTTCACAGTCGATATGTATACCATCAGATCATCTTTAGTCAGCCAAGCATGAAATGGTAATATTTTTTAATATTTTGTTTAAATACACATCATTAAATATATTTTTCAAAAAAAATCGATTCACTCATTTTTCACGACTACGACTCCGGCCAAAATACCGCGACTCCACAGCCCTGGTTTTTGCTACACGACGTAAATTTATGACAGAATGTTTCTGATTATCGACAATGATATATTATAGCATAATTTTATTTTTATGGTATATTTCTTATTTAATTTTCTTTGCATCCACCAGACATAAGTATATCTTCAGTGTCACCTATCTCGAAACGATTGTTTTAATGTTTAATTAAATCCTTTTACATTAAACCACAATGGTTTTCAATTTCCACTGTTGTATTATTTCCCAGTTATAAATAAGTAGTACGTAAAGATAAATGTGACATAGTAGGATTCTTTCATCTTCACTGCCATATGTGACTTAAAACCGGGAATTTAATTAAATCGTGTAATATTTTAAACTAAATAGCAACTAAAAGAAAATAACTAAAGATTTGTTTTGTTTCTAAAAGCTCTGCATGCAAATATAAAAGAAGGACGTATTGGACAACCTTATATTTCAAAGCAAAGTCAGTAAGAATTGTTTTATTCTTATCTAAATCTTAGTAGCACACACTTTAATGAGAAACTATTACAGTGTGAGCAACAGGGTTTATACACAAACTGACTTGAAAAACGGTTTTTCGAATTTAAATATTTCCTAAATCTCATTTTATACCGGCATTCGAAGTTTAACAAAAAAAAAATTCAAATAAAAAGGCGAACAAACGTTTCGAATTGTTAAAAACTTCGTTTATTAAGTATATAAACACTACTACAAAATCATACTTTTTTTTTTTTTACCATGTCCGCTTCCAATATGGAGCATATGGACTCCTAATGAAGTTTATCTCAACAGAAGTGTTTCTACGAGAACTGCTTGTTACTCAGTTGCTCAACCTCTCTTTTTCCATAGTAGGAATAGAAGGAAAGAGCTAGGACAGGACTAGTGGTTAGCTAATCGCTCTCGGTACGCCCCGTTCATAGGATAGGACGGGTGGGAGGGGGGATTCAAGACATCACATACATCCATGCCTTTGAACAGAAATTCATAAATCGATTGAAAAATCAATTTATAAAACTGCCAGTACTGGGATTCGAACCCGTGACCTCCGTAGCGGTAGCCAACGACGTTGACCACTCGACCACACAGGCGGCATGCACTTTGTTTTACTACAATTTTATTCAATATTCCTCTACAAGAAGTGTGTTTCTAGAAAACACAAACAAATGCAAACCAAAAGTATTTTCAAATAAATTTAAATATATTTTTTTCACATTTATTGATATATACTCACGATTAAACTAAATGTCTTATATTGTTTTATTTATAACCATGGTGGTTTCAAACCAAAATATTAGGGTTAATAATTAAATAAAATAAAAAAAATCAATATCATTTCTAATATTTAAAATCGGGATACCAAATAATTTTAAAAGAACCGGTTTTCTTCTGTCGCAAGTTTAACTGAAAGCTCGGTTTTTCAAAACCGGTTATTGAAAACCGACAAGCCCTAGTGAGCAATCATATTCACTTGTAAAGTGATCTCATATACCCGCACCTTGTGTTTTTGTACAACTGCATTCAATCGCTTGTCTTGCAACTCAACAAGTATATAATACCTTACATGCCCTTCAGTAAAGACATCATAAATTCATTAAATCCATTGAATGCGTCTTACTCTTGGCGCTGACACGTTGTGACCACCTTACTTAGTGCATTTATGTATTTGAACCTTTATTTTTACTTTTGTGCATTTTTCTACGGTGTACTTAATCACTAAAAATATCAATGAAGGTATGTGTATTATTCAGTTTCACAACGATTTCATTTCATATAATATATGTACATATCGATAATATTTGACAATCATATATATAGGGCAGGCGTGTCCAACTGGAATTATTTGGTGGGCCAAATAAAATATTACATGTCTATGATAGGCCAGCTTTCTCCAGAATTACGATTGTTTATCATTTCATGTAATTCTCTATCCATTGGAGCAAGAGGGCAACCGGCAAATGCCATAGCCATGCATTATGCCTGGAGTAAATTCGCCCTGTCTTGCTCAGTCGGCTAGCGTTGTCCCGCATAACTATTTCAATACTACAAACGAATGTCTGACGCCAGCATGCGACCACCCAGGTAATTATTCGTCTCTCACAATTTTTATTTTTTTTATTTTATAAATAAAAATAATTAAGAATGTAAAAAGTTGGAAAGTTGGTTTTGTGTTGCCCGAAAGAGCAACACACCTTCAATTGGGCCACATGTGACCCGCGGGACACGGGTAGACAAACCTGCTTTAGAGACTAATTGATGCTTTTTACTCAATAATATTGGAGATTTTCAAATAAACCATCTATTTGTTTTCATTTATTCAAAAAATTACATTACAACGAACAATCCCCATGATTGTTTACCCAATTTCGCAGAATGCACAGAGAGAGAGTGTTTGTTTGTGAGTGGTGAGCGATTGTTGACAGATAACACTGCCATATAGTGTATAATTATACAAGTTGTTATAATATAGCTGAATATTTATGTAACGTGTTCCAATGATTTTTAGTACGAATCATAAATGTACTCATTTTTAAATAAAATTTGTTTGAATAGTTAAATTTTAAAAACTTAAGCATTTACAATTTATATAAGTTATGATTATTTTGGATGGATATAGGTATGGATGTATGTGATGTCTTGAATTCCCCCCTCCCACTCATCCTATCCTATGAATGAGGCGTATCGAGAGCGATTAGCTAACCACTAGTCCTGTCCTAGCCCTTTCCTTCTATTCCTACTCTCTTTGGAAAAAGATAGGTTGAGCAACTGAGTAACAAGCAGTTCTCGTAGAAACACTTCTGTTGAGATAAACTCCATTAGGAGTCCATATGCTCCACATTGGGAGCGGATATGGTAAAAAAAAAGATTATTTTAATATTGGTTTACGTGATTTGGTAACTTGTTTAGTAACTGTTGTAAATTTCTGCGATGTTTTTTTAACATTAAATCATAAAATGTTAGGTTATATTGTATTTATATGCTGTAGGTTTCGTAAGATTTTTGATTTATACTTTATGTATCATTTTAAATGTCTGTAAATTTATAAAAAAATATTAATTGTGTGATTAATGTTGTGCTTAATTTATCGTGCTGGTGTCGAAATATTATCATAAAAATGTATTTTTCGTGATTTTCAGAGTTATATTAATTCATTTTGATATTTTAATAAATTACAGAATTTAGAAATATGCCTACATTGCGTCGTACCTTTGTAATATACTAACGTCTTTAGCATCGTCTGGCTTAAAATATTCTTTGAATTGTCATCTTGCTAGTTATTTAGTGAATTATATTCTTAATAAAACTTTTTAACTTGATAGTACAATATTTTTTATTTTCCTATTCTTGTTTTTTTGAGATTGATTGAATGCTTGTACAGGAATTTTAAAACATATTATCATCAATTCATTCATTACTTTTTGTAGCTCATCTATCTTGTAAGAACCAGTGTAATTTTCATTTATTATGTTGAAAAATGACACTTAAAAATACTCGTTATGCAAATAATGATAAATATTAAATTTAGTTCTCATTATAATACGTTATTGCTGAGCGTAAAAAAATATTTAATTCAAAATTTATTACTTCTATTCACTAAAATGAAATATCTACTAAATATAACGAAATGATAGTATTTAAAGTTGCTTATTATATCATCCTAATAGTATCCATTACTGATTACTAGAGACCGGTATTTTTAATTGATGTTAATTTCAAAAATATATTAATTTCAATACATGTTTATAATTTATTTACTCACAATTTAAATAAAAAAACGATATTAAAAATTTAGAAAAATACATATTTTAATACACGTGTAACAACTAATTATTTTTACTGAAGATTTTTTAAGCATCAACGCTGCCTGGCACAAAATTGCTTTAAGAACAGCACAACAGAACTCCTCCAACAATTTGGATCGGGGACACTCAGTGTGTGCTTAACGAAGTTGCCTGCATTATAAAAAAATGTGACCGTAGCGCCAATGAAAAAGCCGGAAACAAAATCTTTTATTATATTTGCATAATAGTAACTTTTTAGTAATAGTAAATATTTTTTCATGATTTTTTGACATTATAATTTATTCGCATATTTTACGATTATCGAGGTAAATTTGGGTTCCGAATAATTCTTAAACGCTAAGCCGAGTAGGACAATGACCTCACAGCATTAGATCATTATCACACGTCGATGAAACCTTAAATCTGAATTAAGATACTAATATAATATATTAAATTTATCTTAATTTTTATGTTGCTGTTTTCAGAAATCGGATGAAATAATATTTATTTTATTGTATCTATCCAAAACAAATATTTTTGAAGCCAGGTATATTTACTATTGCAATAATTGAAAAAAAATAGTTTAGTCGGTCTGAAAGGTAATTCAAAGTTTCTGTTAATTAGCATATCACTATATGTACATATGATTATTAATAAAAAAAAACCTTTAGTCGAAAATTATTACAAAATTTTGAATACGACAGAATCCGTCTCACTTACTATGAGTATTGTATATCCATACCATTGGCGGATCCAGAAATTGTCCAAGGAGGGGGCCATTCAATTCGAAAATGAACATCATAAAAAGATAATACATTAAAAAATAGATGATTTAAAAATAATATATCCATATAAAAGTAGTCAATACATAATCAAGTATGTATTCTATAAAACATCGTAAACTAAACAATTAAAGATCCCATTTCACAATAAAGTTTTATTAAAGTAAAAAAATGAAGAAAAAAAATCTCCTTAGGGGAGGGCCATGGCCCCCATGCCCCCCCCTTGGATCCGCCAATGATCCATACTTAGATGTGTTGGATCCCAATATTATATGATTGATGTGGATTGTAGACTGTGAAGTCTCCATGTCTTGCCTACTTGAGTATTTAAGCTCAAAGATTTTTTTACAGCAACTACGATCAAAATATGGACAAAGTAAGAAATGTTTACAATTAAAATGATGTGTTTTGATTTATGTACATTTACCATAATGTTTTTTTGATCCTCATAATTTTTTATATGCGATATATATAATATTTTATGTCAAAAACATGTAGAATTGTAAAAATACTACAGAACTGTGATTTAAAACAATCTTTTCTATCTAAATTGAGCCGCAAAAGTTATGTAAACTTTTTATTGATTGCGACCGAGCACACAAATATTCAACAAATATTAACTTTAAAACTATCATAATATTTCCAACATAACGTTTTTCACTAACATGTCGACGGTTAATATGTATGAAACGTTTAATTGAATAAAACAATATGTACCAGTTTTATATTTTATTCGCAAATATTCTTTTCTCTTGTCGATTCAATCTGTTTTGATGACAACAAAACATTATTTTGGTTTCAATATTTTATGTTCAATTAAGTACTAAATGCAAATTGCTCAAAATGAATTGTTTTAGATCTTTTATGATCATTGATGATGAATGATGGTACTTAAATCAATTCAGTGACACCTGTGTTACTGACTTACATCACCATTTTGAGTGCTCAAGTGCCTCTGCCGCTAACTGAGCGAGATCTCCACATTAGTTTGTCAAGTCTCGATTATAATTCATCCACATCAAACAATTTGCTATTATTACTTGCTCTTTTAACATCTTGTTGCCAGTTGATAGAATATGCGCACTGGACTATATGAGATTGTAACGAAACGTCTCTTATGGTTATTTAGATTTTCTTTAGATTTACTTGAGATAACTATATTGTAATTGTAATAAAGAAAGCAATTCTTCTTCTTCTTTTAGTTATACTAGAAATTTTTACTGTATTATTGATTTGTTTATCCCTTATCATCTAATATAAAAAATAAAACATAAATAATTAGTATAATATAATTCATCACATTTAGACAAGTGTGTTGAACGCGCCAAATATTCTACACCAAAATTATTAACTTATAACATTAAGATTAGTTAAAAGCACAATCTATTGTGTCGTAATAGTTATTTTTTTATTATGATTTTTGTGGTGGTCAGACATTCGCGCACATTAATGATTTAGCATAAAAAAGTGCGTCCTAAATTGTAAAAAAAAAAAATGCATATTTTTAATAAAATTTTCATATTTTTTATAATAATAAAATCTTAATAAAATCAATTTTTTAAATCATAGTAAATTTAATCAACCAAGAATAAATATACCTACCGACAAATTAATGTTTAAAAAAAAAATAAGCTTTTTAAAAGATAGAAAGCATTTGATGAAACTTATGAGACGACAGTTATTTGATTTAGTATGTTGCTATCAGAGCTGTGGATTCGTTTAAAAAAAGACGACTTCAACTCCGAATCCAGCTTTAAAATAAAAAAATGACTCCGACTCCGTATATTTTTAAAAAATAATTTCGTTTTAACTTATATATGGGTATTTATGTATTCCATCAGATCATCTTTAGTCAGCCAAGCATGCAATGTCAACACTGTGGACTATTGTGCTTTAAATATATATTATTTAAATGGGTTGTGTCTGAGAAGCTCGTTTTTCATGACTCAGACTCAGGGAAAAACACCACGACTCCACAACTCCGACCCGACTCCAACTCCGACTCCACAGCCCTGGTTGCTATTAACATCAGTCGACTATTAAATTTAGCTTAATTCCATTACTTACATAAGAGAGAATTAAGGTGGAAACGTACTGCCAACACCCGAAACCACATATGCGTGTTGGATGAGATAATATCTACATATTTGCCATTGTATTGTATGGAACAAGAACGCACTGCCAACATCCAACGCGACGCGACGGAAGTGTGTTCCTGTTCCATACAATACAATGGCAAATATGTAGCTATGATCTCATCAGACACGCTTACGTGGCGTCGGATGTCGGCAGTATGTTTCCACTTTTATTTGCAAACCAAGCTCGTTCCAAAATGATTGATTAAACTTGTATATCATGTTGTGTGTTATCAAGCCATGGTTGAGACTTTTTCTAAGAATAATTACAATTTATTTTAATTTGTTAAATTACATTCATGGTTTATGTTTCACCAATTTTGAAACGCGTCGGGTTTGCAAATAATAGCCTCATATAAGAAAACCATCTTTACTATATTTACATATTTAAAATATTTAAATTATAAATTTAAAATACATGATAGTTTGATAACACATTTTTTTTAAGACAAGTGTAACGAAATTACATATTTCCATAAAATGTTGAGTAGGCCTTTATTTTGAGTCAATCATTTTAAATGTGTTATATTATGGCGTTCTGAGAAAACTCCGAACATAGTAATTATATTATAAAAAAAACCTTTTGTTAAATATCTAGTTATATAGGATCATAGATCTCAATTAGCCTCGAGCCAAATCAATTATTATTCATATGTAAGGTGCGCATTGAGAATAACAATGATAAACAAACCCAAATAATAAGCCATCTTTAGACGTGACCTATGGTTGAGACGCTCGAGTACAACAGACTTTCTCACATCCGGCTTGAAAATCAGACTATTTATTTCATTAGTGGGTACTAGGTACATGGAAGGTGATCAAATGCACTTCGAAAAATCTAATATATAAAAATGAAGTGTTTGTTTGTCTGTACTTTATGCGTTGCCACACCGCTCATCCGATTGCAATACAATTTAGATTTTTTTTTTGCTTGCACTTGCGCGAAGTTATAGTACTATTAACTTACAGTAGTTGGCGCGTGTGTAGTACCAAAGACAATCGGCATCAAACGTCAAACGTGAAACAGATAGAAAAAGAAATCATGCACTTCAAACAAACACTTTCTTTCTTTGAGTGGCACTGCAATGCTTGCCGGGAGCCGGCCAGTACTATTACAAAAAACCTAATGTAGTTGTTTTATAAATTATTATATTATAGAAATTGAAATTATTACTGTAAATATCAACTTAACAATAAAAATCAGCTGCATAAATAGTTTAAAAAAATACAATCGTTATATTACAACTTTTTTCTGTTAATATATTTTTGTTTGATTGCAATATGTTTATGGAAAATAATCATGCAGACATGACTTTATAATAAATAAAATATGCACAATTATCAGTTCTTGAGATGAGTGCTGTCTCGGTTTTTAATGCTGCAATTTAAATAAATATTTATGACGTTATTCAAGTATTAATAAGCGAACCGGATAATTTGGACAAATATATATCAACTGAATCGATTCCAATTAGAGCTCTATCGGATGATAAACTTTAAATTTAACGATGATTATACGAATGTACGTGTGTAATGAATATTTATTAAAATATATATACCGTAATTCGTCTTTCACAATGGGTGCAATATTGCTATAGAAATACACGAAGTATAAAAGATTACTCTTATACTTTTCATTACTGGATCGCTTGCTTTCTATTCATGGTTCTGTGCTCATTGTAATAATCGAGTTTCGCTAGTAAAGTCCATAAGGAAAGTATGTTTTCTACATTCACATTAACATGCATTCACTGTATTGTCTGTATTATATTGAACTTACAACGTATGAGATTCATTTCCCGATTAGTAACCATAAAAATGTATAGATAAATGAGTCAAAATTGTAGTTATGTTTCATAACTGACTTAATTTCATGTTTAATTTTAACGAGTTGTAAGTAATGATGAAAAAAGGTTATAATTTGATCTTCAAAAAATAACTTATCATTTGTACTCATTCTACTTTTATTATGATCAGGACCAGTTTTCCTCATGACGAGCATTATCAACTGGTAAGAGAATAATACAATATTACTGTGTTATTTATACAAAACAAAATACAGTAAATAGGTGTATCCTGGTCTTGACAGGGCGTATCCTATGGTGGTCCTGATATTATTAAATAAAAGTGGAATTAGTACAAATGAGTTTTTTTTTTCAAAACAATTGTAAGATCATAAGCTTTTGGTATATTGACGTTCTTTTCTAATTTACTTATTTGAACTGAGGCATAACATGATTAAAATAAACAGTTAAATTTTATGAAATCGTTTTGATATATGAAAAGTTTTGGCATTGGGATTACAATTAATATTTTATGTGCCTACAATAATTGTGCAATATATAATAATAGTTTGATGTCATAGTGATTTATGGTGGTTATATTTTCCTTGTTTTTATATATTTTTGTATTTCGTATTACGTTATTGGTGATAAACAAGCGACGTTGTTTATATATTTGATCTGTTAATCAGTGTCAAACATTAATATTCAAATTACAGAATGTTCAAAAAGCTTCCTAAAATGTGCAGCTTGTTTTTTTCTGGATACAACTAACTGTCTTATCTGTGAATTGCATCAATGATATGTGTATCGGCTTAGCCACGAGATTAATCTGTCCGTTGATGCAAATGCAATATGGCGGAACTTTCAGAGCTCTGTACTTACGTTAAATTACAAGTCATGTCAAGGGGCAACATGCCTTGTAAGGACTTTATTCCGTAATGAGCCTATTTTCATACCGTTAGCGTCCAATTCTCATATTATGCAATGCCGCCCTAAAAGGCAATGCCAGACATACAAAATGGCGTACGAGAAATTTAAAATAAAATTAACAGACCGGTCGTTAAGGAGGTCGCATGAATTTGTCGCTTTATCTCGCGGTTAAAATAAATTGGTGTTTACAATTTCACCTCTTTTTTTAAGCAAAACACAGCCGTGTTATATTAATTTTTTAAACTTTAACATCAGAATAACTTTTGGTTATGTCTATAATAATAATTTTATATGAGCGACTCGGCGATAAAATTGTTGATGGTGGTTGACTAATATTGCTTGTAATTGTATAACGCAAGAACAATAATAATTATCATTTTATAGATACATGATCCATCGAAAATGCTTTCGCGATCGACACACTGGCCAACACTAGTATGTATATGGTATACACATTATTAAAATATTAGTTTGTTGCTAGTTTATTCAACACAACCGTGCTGCTGCAAGTAGTCATTTCCCACTATGATTTTTTCTCCTTATTCTCATTTTTTATTTTAGTTTTCCATAATCCACGGTATGGTTAAGTCAAAATACGTTAACGCAATGGTTTCGAACCTTTATGTTACTGCGCCTACCTTTGAAGAAAAAATATCTTCGCGCCTCCCCATCCTTTATTTCATATAGTAATAAAGACACGTTTTAAAGGGTAAATAAATATTTTGGACTGTTCGCGCCCTTTGCAATAGTCCACGCCTCCCAGGTTGGAAATCGCTGCGTTAACGTATACCCTTTGCGAATTTTACGACTACAGTACTGGGTATTAGTGCCCGCTGTGGTCTAGTTGGTTAGAGCTTGCTCTACCGATCAGGTTGGGTCTGGGTTCGATTCCCGGTAAGGTCAATGGGAAATTGGATTTTTTTCAATTTTATTTTGAGATCTAAGACATGGGTGTTTGTGAAGTTAATTCTCCTTGAGTTAATCTCATGTGACTTTCAAAAAATTCTCATCGAGTATATCTCGTATGATCTTTCAACTTATTTAATATTAATTAAATTAATATTAATAAATTAAATTTAAAACAATTAAATATTTGACGCATTGGCGTAAGCTGTAATGTCAATTTTTTTTTTTTAAATTTAAAAATTCTAAAAAAAAAATATATAAATTTCCTAGGCTGTATTTAAAACTCGCATCCTTATTTATTGATTTGGCATTTACTTGGTAGAACTCCATTTAATAGGGTAAAAATATCAAAGTATTTCAGTTCTACAGTTTTTTATATGTTATACGTTGATAGCTATTTCGGCTTTCGCCATCGTCAGAACTATGCTTTAAACGTAAATTTGCTCAGCTATATATACTGGCTAAGAAGAGATACACAGTGCATCATATTATTCACTCTAACATACTAATTCAAATTCTAATTACAATATTGCACTTATTAAATTTTTATATTTTTACCCTATTACTCGCATCCTTCTTTATAAACGAAAATTATACAATTAATGACTTTTAGCCATCGACAAACTTCTCTTCTTAGAAAGGTTGATGAGAAAATAATTGGTCAAAGAGATAATGAGTGGTTGTGAACATAAAACTCCACTTTCTATATATTAAAGAGTTTTGTGATGATGTTTTAAAAGTTATAATATAGTTGGACTATATTAAAAAAAACGTCTGAAAACTGATGTATTTTGCAGTGAAGTCGTTAAAAAAAGGATTTCATTGAACACATGCCGGTTGTTGGCGGGTCACATCTTTTTAGGATAAGAGATAGTATTATAGATTTTAGACTTCTCCTTCGAAAATTTCAACACAGTATTTATTTTGGAAACAAAATGAAATCGTGATTTATCTTTTTAATGGTCTCTCAAAAACAGTATTTTTTCTGGAAAACGATGAATGCGAGAATGATAAATCCGGGGTATAATGTTCCATTTATTACATCCTCTTTATAACCTCTTCGTCACAATTCATCACGACACCTTTGGCGCAATATATTATCACGACAGCTCCTTATCAAATACTTAAATAATAGTCACATATTTTTAGAATGCTGTCCCCTTAAAATGCACAGTCATTGTTTTTGTGTGCAAACTCTCAAAAAAAACTTGTAGAATTATCTTCGAGATTTATTAAGTAACAGGTGGCCCCACTTTGTCTGTACCTATACTTAACTTGTTAAAGAGGTATTTTTACCGACACACCCGATATGGAAAAGGGCGCCACAAAGTCATGCGTTACTAATTTTAGAAAGATAATAATATATTATTTGATAATGCTGTAATATCTCAATAATAACTGACCTCATTTGTTTTGCATACACCATAAATGTTATAACCTTCAAACATACGAGCTTGGCTTATTATATTTAGTGACATTTAAAAATAAATATCGATATGCTTCCTTGAATATACTTACGTCTTCGTAATATGAAATAGCAAAGTATCAAATCAACCTCGTGAATATTTTTTTAAGTGTATTGCATAAAAACATATTCTAAGAAAACACGATTATGAAAATTCCTATGAATCTATAAAATAAACCTAACTATGATTTCTAGTAAACATCATTATAATAATTGTATAATGTATACAAACATAAGCATAAAAACTAATTTAACCATGGTATTTCTTGTTAATTTATGAAATTATTATGGCTTAAAAATACGTAAATTATGTACTTCAATAATGGCGATATATATTTTTTAAACAGAGCTAGGACAGATAAGAAGATATTTTTTTTAAAAATGTAGTTCAGACCACTTAGCTCACAAAATAAAATGATTAATAATAATTGTTTGAGGATTGACTCGTGCTCTTCGTTTTGTTACATACTTCATATTTCTTAAAAATTAACTAGTTTTTACTTTAATGAGTAAACTTTTAGTAATACACTTAACCATTGTAATACTAAATTCAATGGTAGTAGGGAAAAAATTGATAGACATCGAATGAACAAACGTTTACAAAAAATATCGCAAATTTGCAATTTCTTAACTATTTTAGCGTTTAATTTTAATAAGGTGCCGACAACACAGTAAGTAGATTTTTTCACTGTACTAAAACCTGATGCAGGGCTTCACAACGTTTTTTTAGGTAATGCCTTTAAGTAGGTACCACGTAAGAATTTATTTTTAGTGATTTGTGAGATTACACACGGCATTGAGGAAGTCGAACGATAATTATAATTTTTCAAGTATTTATAATTTCACTTTTAGAGTTTTCACTGTCAATATTTTGTAGAAAGGCATTATATTAATAAAAACACAATATTAGTTGACAATAACAATAACACTCAGTTGACAATGCTTGCAATGAGCGAAACCGGTCCTGGCCTATTAAATAAAGTGGAATAAAGTACAAAAGAATATTGTGTTTTTATTATTTTTTTATTTCAAATATAATTATTAATTGTAAGTGGTTTTGAAAGTGACGCAAAGACTTTAACTGGAGTAGTATTTTATGAATATGGTACTATTCTTGACTATATATTATACTTGAAAGGGAAGTAAAGGTTAAGTCTAATCACCATAGCAACTGAGGGAGGATGCATAATATAGTAAAATATATTGATCACAATCAGCTATAGTTTTAATATGATAGTAAAAATTTACACAGCAATGAAAAATAAATTGTAAGGTTTAGTTTTACATACATCATTCATATAATTTCAGTTTGTTTTTTAGTTATATACGAACTCACGAAGGTCGCGACCCATCGTTTCTTAACATGAGAAAAAGTGTTCATAAAATGAATAATACGACATGATTATCGTATGATTATTAAGAGATTGTGATTTAGATAACGAGTGAATTTTGTATTATAATTATAATATGTGGAATGCCATTAAAAGTTTTTATTAAAATTACACCAGAAAATACCTGTTAATTCTAACGTAATACGCAATATTGCGGCCAATCGTTAACGAGGAAAATTAAGAGTTATTAATTACTTGTGATCATCACGTTTTTCGATCGAAGCTTGCATAATAAACGTAAAAAACGTTTCTTCATTAAAGCAAAATTAAGTTTAACTTGCCTATCAGTAACTCGTTTCGAAAATTTTCTTTTCCCACGATACAACTGTCAAAAAATAAATATATCTTGTAAAATTCTTTTACGTTTAACGACGCGGTAAACAAGAGAGATAATTAATATACAACATCCAGGCAGTAAAGGGCCTCTTTTACGTAGACCGCGCTCAAAAATAAAATGTCTGAAGTGTCCAGAAATCTGTAAAAGATTTCAATGCCCTTAAGGCTCTCTTTTGCTCTGTATATAAAATGTCATCTACTGGGCGCTTTTTAATCCAGACATACAATGAAATCATCTTTGTGGATTCGAACTGTGTTTAGCCATGTTAACATCCGGAAGATACTTATTTAAAATTAAAGTAAATTTAACACTTTATAAACTACTTTGTGACGTAATCACTATTCAATATTCGAATGAATCTGAAATACTTGTTATTTGTTGTTTTTTTTTTATATATGTCGGCATCCAATGTGGAGCATATGGCCATTATATATATGTACATTAGAAGCGGACATGGTTTATATACATACATATTATATGTATGTATATACGCAGAGATGGGCTGGAGAGGGATCGGAGGAGCTCGCGCGATCTTCTTGTTAAATTTTATTAAGATCAGCGAGCCCCTTGTTAATTTAATAGAAAACAATATTCTCAGATCAAATTAGTTTATAACTGCAATTTCGACAGCTTCAGTATACGCACTAGTACATTTTTAGCCATTAACATTGATAAGTTTATGGTAAATTGCATATTGTTATATATTATAAGTGTATTAAGTGACAATCGATTGCTTATTTAAGTATTGCGTATAATGGAATAGTAGTGATAAAAAAATCACTCCTTCCCTAGAACACCGAGAATTGCTTTGAGACTAGGCGAGCCCCTTGTTAACGTATTGGCAGCCGACTGCCGCATGTATGTTATATTATACATTTTTTTCAGGGCTGTGGAGTCGCGTGAAAAAAAGACGACTCCGACTCCGAGGAAATTTTTCAATAATTTCATTTTAACTTATATATATGTATACCATCAGATCATCTTTAGTCAGCCAAGCATGAAATGTTAACACTTTTGACTATTTTGTTTAAATACACATCATTAAATATATTTTTCAAAAAAAAATCGAGCCGCTCATTTTTCACGACTCCGACTCCGGCCAAAATACCGCGACTCCGCGACTGCGACTCCGACTCCGACTCCACAGCCCTGATTTTTTTAATCTTTGATAAATTTATGTATGGCATACATTAAGATAAAAGAATGTAAAATCCCATAAAATTAAGGTCTCGCAGCTGGTGTTGAAGCGGTTTCCGGCACAACATAAAGATCCCTTTTCAAGGATGTTTTGTAGACGAACAAGATCTATATTTCCGCCCTTACATAGCCATAATGCATAGTATTGAATCGTCTGCGAATGTGAGACGAAACAAATTTATTGCCCTGACAGAAATGGAATGAAAGATGAGAACGGCATGTAGCCAATAATAACATTGTTCAGATAGTAAAATTATTGCATTCTTTTTTATGTTGTTGTGACTGCAACAATAATACAGTTGATTCAATATGAATTAATAAAATTATTGATTGCATATTTAATAGCTTCTGCCGATAACCCTTATGCAGCGGTGGGCTGCCAATTCGTTAACAAGGGGCTCGCCTAATATCAAAGTAATTTATCAGTCATATGCAATTATATGCAATACTTTTAAATAAGCAAACGATTGTTACTTAATACACTTAAAACATCCAACAATATGCAGTTTATCATAATTTAATCAATGTAAATGGCTAAAAATGTACTACTGTGTATACTGGAAGCTCTCGTAGATAGTATTTGTCAGAAATTGCAGTTATGTACTAATTTGATCTGAGAATATTTTTTTCTATTAATTTAACAAGGGGCTCGACGGCCGTGGTAAAATCTAACAAGGGGTTCGCGCGAGCCCCCTCCAGCCCATCCCTGCCCTTATGTATTTGAGGATTGCCGCTGGTACAAAGTACTATATTGTTTTCACTGGCTGGATTGCGTAGTAAAATTGTTTGGTTTCATCGTGTGGCCTTTTTCATTATTTCATGCGAATAATAAACCTTTTTGACTATTTTTAAAAATCCATTTCCACTACCAATGTGTAGAATACAGCCTCTTAATGGAAGTTTTTCGGGAGAAGTTTTTTTACGAGAACTGTTTGTAACTCAGTTGCTCAACGTCTCTTCTAAGAAGAGAAGTAGTAGGGTTAGAAGGATAGGACAAGGTCAGGACAGTGGTTAACTAATCGCTCTCGCTACTAAAATTATTTTGATATAAAATTTATAGCTTTGTTAATATAACTACAATAATATATTATATCCAATGTCTTCGTTACGGAAATTAGTTATTAACCTATGAGTCTGAAGATGCTTCTCAAATACGTATAACTGGTGTTACACCTGTTAATTAACACAGCATAGTATTATAAAATTATAATATTTATAATAAATATGAATTTTAATAAAATAACGACTAATTCAATCGACAAAAACAAAATCTCTGTCCAATTTTCTGTTTATAATATTAAAATCAGACAATTATAATAGGCGTTAATATATTTTCGTCTCATTTGCAGTTGTTAAGTAAGTAAGTTTTTAGATACTCTAGAACAGTGGTCGGCAACCTTTTGAGAGACTGGGTAAATAAATATTTTTTTGAAAAATAGTTTTGGTAAGTGGGTAAAAGTTAAAAATATTTTTTTACCATTTATTCTTTTAAAAAATCATTTTTAGAAAATAATATATATATTTATACATATTACATAATATATATGTGCAAATACAAAACACACACATATAGTATTGTTATCGGTGGCTTCCTTTATAAGTAATTTGATAAATTTTTTTTTATCATAATTTCTTGGCGGATAACTCAAAATGTCGAAGTGGGTAATTCAATTACCCGCGGGTAGTAGGTTGCCGACCACTGCTCTAGAATCATATGGCCTTACATTTTGTCATAAGGGAAAGTTAATCCGATGTATTTTATTTACAATGTAATCATTTGTCGCTCATAAGTGATATTGGCTATTGTGAAAAACCAGGTGGGTTTTTATACTAGACAAGTATTGTTTGTGATAGTAAGGTTGCGTACGTTTTTGTTGAATTATTTTGTTCTGCATATTGTCGTTGATAACGAGACATTTAGGTGTCAAGATATTGTCTGTTAAGACTGATAAATAATAACTATAATAGGAATATATTTTTCAGAATATATTATCTCGTAATCGAGACAAGAATGATTCTTTACTTTCATTAAATGCGACTCATATTCACCTGCAGTCTTGATATTACTGGAATGTGTACGTATTTTTGGCATAACAATCGTGCTACAAACATCTTTGCCTGTAAGCATATATTATATAACATGTATTTAATACAGCTTTTAAAAATATAATAAAATATAATATTCCATTTTAATTGATGACATTAATAACTACGCATTAAAGCAGGGCTGCTTACATCGAATATACATCTCCTCGTTTTACACATCGAAAGAAATTTGACACGGTAAGGTACATAATTCATCCTTGAATATCGTCACAAATATTACGTCAAATTCTATAGAATTAGTTTTAACCATTTAGAGGAGTGAAAAGATTTATACAGACCTTACTTTAATTTACTGCCTTTTCTTAACATGACAATTTTGTGACTTTTTCCCAATGAATATATGTAATTCATACTTAGAGCATATATATGCGTACAGACAGATACACCTGTGTTGAGCTTAAACTACTTTTGTACTCATTTACAGAAAAATGACGCCGACGTACATGTACGTCCATACTCCTCCAAAGGTTAAATTAACTAGGACAAAGATCGCATTCTATTTTTTAATTATACATCTAATTCTAATATATAAAAATGAATGATTATTTTTTCGTACTTTATGCGTTGCCACACCGCTCATCCGATTGCAATAAAACTTTGACAAACGTTTTGTTTGCACTTCCGGGAAAGTTATAGGCACAGTAAAATTAACTTACAGAAGGTCTTATATATAAAAATCAATGTCTGCCATACAATTCAATTTGACAACATATGCTTGCACTTGCGCGAAGGTTATAGACAGAAAAAGAAATCATAAACTTCAATAAGCACAATTAAAACACAAACACTTTCTTTCTTTGAGTGGCATAGCAACGCTTGCTTGGAACCGGCCCGTAATATATAAATAAAACATGTATGTGCATTGTAAAATGTATGTACATGTAAAATGGTTATCCATTTTTTTCAAAACAAAACATTGTAAACAGGTACACACAATCCTCTTTTTGCACGGCTGTTTTACATGGGACGTATCCCCCGTGTAAAAAAATATTGAGTTTACATTGAATTAAATTTTTCCTGCTACCCGAACCCTTTATATTTTTTTATACGACCCCTAGAAAAAAGAGCTTGGGCATGTCTGTATTAAAAATATACTTGCGTTGAATAGTATTATAACAAGGTTTGACACTTATTATAACGGACACTTCATAATCATTCCTTTCTAGTTTCGCAAAAAATGGCGTTAGAACTAATTTATATGCAAATTAGTTCGTATGATTCACACTGTCCTCATTCATAACAATGTCTTCCAATTTACTATTTGAATAGATAATAATTTAACAGCACTGATAATTCGAATAGGCGAAATTAAAATACAATATATTCACACTATGACAGCTTAACATATTACGATAAACTAATGAATGAAGATTCAAAACTCATTATAGTGCTTACTGCCCATACAAAATAATATTAAAGCATGCCTGCCAGAATGGAGTGAGTAATTGCAATTCTGGAAGAATAAATTTATATCGGAATTTCATATTAAACACCGGTATTGGACATATTAATACCGGCATTAAATACAAAGTTTGAACAGAGCAAAATTCAATATCGGTATTTCGACAATCCTTTTTTTATTTTTTCAAATTTATGCTCGAATGTAGCCATTACAGCATAGGTTACCAACCTTTTCCCAAAGCCATGTGATTAGGGGACCCCCGAGGAATTTGATATCCTCGATTTGCTATACTTTTCCCCGGATTGTCTCCGAAAGTCCTTTTGTTGTTCAAATCCAAAATTGAAAAAACTTGGCGACCCCCCAGAAAACCCTTCACGACCCCCAAGTTGGGAATCCGTGCATTATAGGATTCGAGCACGCTATCTAAAATATGTCTGTTTGTGACAGGGAGAGAGAGAGAGAAAGAGAGCTATTTGCTGATGACTGACTGATGATCCTGTCCTAGTCCCATGTCTTTAGCTCTATCCGCTCTAGAAGATCAAGGCTTAATGATTGACTTACTAGTCTTACTACAAGCTTTTGTGACTGTTTAATTCAACAGTCTGCTGAATTGAATAACTTAAAAAATAAATGTTTTGCATACAATTTGTTATTTGAGGCTATATTATATGCAAAACCCAAAAAAATGCTCATTTCAAAATTGGTGAAACGTGAACCATCATGAATGTATTTAGTAAATACAAATAAAAGACAATCTCAAACTTGATAACAACAAAATGGAATGATACGAAATATCATTCCAAAGTAATTTAAAATGTAAAATGTATATTATTTTACAAAATGAAATTAAAGTTTTATTTTTCAACCATTTTGGAATGAGCCGGGCTTGCAAGTGATTTTTACCAACTTTGTTGTTTTTTTAGTAGTATTTCTAGAAACAAATAATAAAATAAGTAAGCCTAGTAAAGGTACACTGTGTACATATGTACACTACACAATGTACGCACTTCAGTATGGAAATTCTTCAATACAAGTTGACACAATATACTGTCAATAAGAAGTAACGTTCCTTGGGACAACATTTTAAACCAATTTCAACCAAGAGTAAGTTTGTTTATCTACGTGTGAAATCGAAAAGTTTTACGATTTACACCTTTTTGTAATGAAAGCACGTAGGTTCACCATGCGGCTGACACAAAATTCATTCTGGTATGCCGAGAGTGAATTTTAGAGCAATTAATTTATAAAACAATGATTTATGTCGTTTGTCTGTTTACACATTTCATAAAAATTTTGATAGCGATCAATTGTCATACTGAAATACGTGAAAACTGTTTTACTTACAGGCTCCATAATTTTAAGATTTCGGTCAAGGGAAATTAAGGAACGCTTACAGAATGTGAAATTATCCAGTGAAAAACAGAATTTTATTTGTATCCTAATGATTAAACCAATGTATAGATTTATATAAAAACAATTTCTTATACAGCTGTTTTTATTGAAAATCTGTGTTATGAAAACAATTTGGTGATTTTAATTAAAACACTTACAAGTATTACTTTTGACCGGTTTTTTACAACATTACTAAATTAATTGCGCAGATGTTATCTTCAAAACTATCCCAGAATGAATTGGTTGATAAATTTTGTCAGGGTATTGTGCTCATGCGTATTACATTGTATTAAATCTTATTTCCACGGTTATGAAAACAAAGCATAATTTAACTTTAGCTACTACCAGATGATCGTATAAGAAAAAAAACATTGCATTTTGCATATTAACACAAATACCCATTTATTTTGTTCAATGTTGTGATATTGAATTCAATAATACGTATTTAGAGAAAGCTAATAATGAAAACACTATTTATTTTATATTAAATGAATAATCTACAAGAACTAAAAAAAAACAATCTATATTGTATGCAATATCCAATAATTGCAATACTATTTCAAGTTATGTCAATATTTACAATCAAATTATTACAGCGAAGCTTTCGTGAAAATATATCGCAAACAGAGCAACGTAATGAATTTAAACGATTTGATTTAATGGGTCTGAACACGCGATCGGCAAAACGTTTCAATTTGATTATCAAAGAAGAGACGTCTATTAAAATGCACTTTACATTAGAGGTCTGCACGGGCCCTGGCCTGGCCCGCGGGCTCTTACCCGATCCGCAAATCGAGAATTTCAAATTCCTCGGTGAGCTAAAAAAAGGACTTTCGGAGATAATCTGGGAAAAAGTATAGCAAATCAAGGATTTCAAAGTCCTCGGCGAGCTAAAATAAGGAGTTTCGGGCTTCGGGTCGGGTTCGGGTAAGAAGTGCGGTATTAGACTCGGGTCCGGGCCGGGTCGGGCGTGAGTTTTTCGGGCTCGGACCGGGTAATTTTGTAAAGTTTTGGCCCGTGCAGACCTCTACTTTACGTAAAGAATATAATTACATTTGAAAATATCTCGAACCCTATTAAATAAAGCGTTTATTACTTATGTAATTTACAAGTTTATTGGTTTACAATAAAATTAAAATAGATAAACTTCAGAGTGTTTTATGATGGTCTGTTTTATTTTTAACAATCATTTTATAGTGTATGCAATGCTTTATGAGTATTTAAAATATATTGATAGAAAAAACAGTGAGGTTCAATTTGTGTGTTTATGTTCTTAAACGATTCTAAACGGATGATCGCATATAATCCAAAGCAGACGGTCCTTTCTTTATATTTAGCAATGTTTGGAAATATGTAATAAGAAAACATATCAACTATGATAGATTATGTTTTGATTGATCGGTTTATTTTTATAGTTATGTTGCCAATTACAAATGCATTTTTTTTTATATACAAATACAAGAATTATCACCGTAAACCGCAAAACAAACACTGTTTCGTTATTGTCTCCCCATATTTCATATATTATATGATGGTTTAATAAAAGTCATAAACAAGATTTACGAGAAACATTAAAACGATCGAAAAATAGTCAGTTTGCAATCAACAAAATATAATAAAACGTTGAGTAGTAATATAAAATGTTGCATACTATAATATTAACCGCTTGGGGGTTGCGGACTTTTGCACACATATTTTTTTGTCGAATAAATCCGGGATAAAAAAATATATCGATTTTATATAAATTCATAACTTTCACAGTTACGGCTTTGAATATGTACCGTATAGAAACACATGGACCGTGTGTCAGTGCCGTTATCGCTGTACTTATGATCATATCATAAATTGAAAACATGATTATTTTTCTGTCAGTCAAAATATTTTTGTTTTGCCAATCTGGACTGGATATCATTATGTAGCATGAGCGCGAGTAAATGCGTTCATTTTCCCTTAACACCTCCATGCCCATGATGCAATCGTAAATAGTTGAGCCATTAAATCATTCAATATTTCTCTTAATATTGTAAATAAGTATTTATTATTTTAGGTATTCTAGTATATATACATTTTTAAAATTATTTTTTAGCTTCTAACATAGGTTTAAATACTGTCAATAAACTGTGAAATTGAGATGCCATCATGGCAGGGAACGTGATTTTTTAGGATGGCATGTTACGGGTTAACTAAATAATATAATTGTTTATTTGAAATTAACAATGATAGTTTGAATAATAGTAAATAGTAGATGTTCACGCACTGGTGAAATAATGCGCATGTTAATTAATACAAGCGTATTCGTACGAAACGGGTTGACTAATGGTACAATAATTATTATATTAAATGATTTAGGTCGCAGATGCATTAATTTACCTTATAAGGTGCCGCCACTTAGATAAAGCGAATAAAAGTACCATTGTTTATGTCTAAAGATAACGACAAAGTTATTATTTTAAACAAAATTATACAATTAGTGATATTGCTGACTATAATTGCATAGTTCTTGTAATATATGATAATCATAAATCGCGAATTAATCTATGATTTGTTATCTACCATTTACCAATTGGATAAATTAGTAATTATGTACATCAGAAGTGAATTCAATTATAATAGTGTCTGTATTATATTGTATTCAAATAATAAATGGAAAATAGTGAAGGATGTAAATATATTATCATATCAATAATTGACTTGCATTACAATAAGTTACGTAAATATCATAAATAAACCAAGAAAAATACTTATTATTTCAAATTATGTATCGGGAGTTTTATTTTCTATTTTTATCGTGTGAACATATAAATGCAATAAAACATTCAATAAAATAGATGCACCAAGCGCGTTTTATATGGAAAACTAGTCTTAAACTTAAACTAACTTAAAAAATAAATTTGTACAAAATGTGGGGTTTAAAGAGATTAACGGAATCAAACATTTTTTTTGTCCAGAAAACACGAAAATATAACAAGGGATGACAATTAATTCTGATGTAAAAACATACATTGTACTATAGAGTTTAGTAACTTTCTTGTATAAACATCAATTCATTACATCTTAATTTTATTAACAAAATTACTAAAAATATCGTAACAAAAAATATTCAATAAAACTTTCGGACAATAGACGAACCCGTTTAAACACAGTTGGTACGACATCGCTTTTATCACTTGAGATATCCAGAACCTGTGTTATATTTCTTTGCAAATTTTCGAGTTTACAGGCATAAACTTCTCTGCGCTTTGCTGAGTAGTAAAGTACACGCAAAAGATGCAGCACCGTGCTATTTCGAAATGGTGTTTAAGTTTTTTTTGATATTTTGCATTTGCATTTAAAGAATAATGAATTTTTTTTCCACACAAACCCTAAATTCAACATAAAATTCAAATTAATTCCACATAAAATTCCTCGCATTCAAATAAAATCTCACTGAAGCCATAGAGAAACGTATTTATTAGACGTCGTTTCTATGTTATTTCGTTAAGATTGTTTTTATCATAATGTTATAAACAGTGGTATGCTGCTATGGGTTCTCACCGGCTCTGCCGAGCCGGTTTCTAAGATACTAAAATAATTTACCATTCCTTAAATCATGTCTCAGAAGTCGATGACAGCAGATGATAAACGACTAAGACCCGTCACGGTTATTAGTATATTTGTAAATTCCTGTGATTTTGGATCCGAAAATTTTTGGAAGAGTTGAAAAAAAAGGTTCCCGTTTGGAAATTTCAAGGTTTTTGAAATTGACATGAAATTGTTTTAAAGACCCAAAATCGCCGACCAAGGTGCGAACCGGTTGATAAAATTTTAGCAGTACACCACTGGTTATAAATTATAATGAATGTTATTGCATTGTAAGATAAAGAATAATCAGTGAGTACGAGTGGATAATATGTGGCAATTATTTTTTAGTAGTATTTGTTAACTATATTGATCTATTAACAGACATATGGATCACAGATTCCACCTTTACAAGCCGACATAAGATAAAAAAAAAACCCATAATTTGTATAGAAATCAATCACATTCAAACAGTAAACAAGCTGATAAATTTATTCTGTGCTGTGTTTGTCCAACCAAAAGATGCCTTATATGCAGATATGGCGCCGCGTCAATACACTTATACAAAGTGATTTAAAATCACTTCTTGTAGGCACCTTTATCGTTTTTTAGTAGCCTGATACAAACACATTTGCGACCATAAAAAAAATTATAGTCATTAATCATTTAGGAAGTGGTGCCTAAACTTTTAACGCGCATGATTCATTGGGTGTCATATTTCACTAAATAAGCTTGGTTTTACTCGGGTTATCAATATTAATGAATACATTTTTTATTGTGATCGAATCTACGAAAGAAATATTCATGAACAGACAAAAAGTGTCTGCATTTTTAAACTTATGATTTTCATTACGTTTTTGAAACAACACGGTCCAATAAAAAGAACAAATAATATATTTTTACACGAATTGTTCATTCTCACACAATTCCCAGACACAAAAAACACATAAGCGGATTACGTAATTTTACGACAAATTCAAAATCAATACATACAGTAATAACAAATAAAAGGTTGCATTGGATCCCTAACACACTAGACGTGTCAGAAATGTCTATAGATGAAATTGATTTCTGTCCAGTCCCTCATAAAAGTCTACGTATATAATCGATTATCGATGAATATTATTATTTTTTGTAATTTACTAATTGGCTCTTCATTATTACATTGTTTACGTTATTTTTCATACCAGAATGTTTTTCTTTTCTCAAATAGCACGGTTTTCAAAATTCAGGGAACCTATCTTTAATTTTCTATAAATTTTATCACTTTTTTTACACGATATTTTGTGGAAAAGAAAGAGTTGTGTAATAGTTTGTAACATCTTTTGTAAATTAACATGTTATTATGTCTGTTTGACTATCTACATAACTATCTGTCTACAATTCATTTATATACATACTTGTATTAAAATATAAAATCGTTTTTTCCATTAACTGTTACAAATATGTGATTATTTAATAGTCTTCAAATGAAATTAGTTGATAGTAGGTTAAATTTGAAAATACATACATTATTTAACTTATTGAAATGGTTTAAGTAGTGATGATGGATTAATTCAGCTGTATGGGTATTGGTTCTTAAGATCAGATAGGTATGAAGGATTTCAGAAATAACATAATCAGAGGTTCAATGATTCTTCCGTACACGAATTCTTACCCCATACTTGTTATTCCTGTTATTATTCATCAGTTTTAAACAAATATACTATCTTACATCGTGCTGTCGTGTTTCTGTAATAATTTATGTTTTTTAATATAATTTTATGTCGTATATAAATCGTCTGTAGAAGAATATTGTAAGGAATAATCGGTTCTCAACATTTGTATATCAATTGAAGAATCAATTCATGACGCTCCATGTTGGGTTTTAAGCCTGTGAACACGATAACCGCAGACAATACCGTTGACCACTTTTGTATATGCCTAGTAGAGGTCTGCACGGGCCCGGGCCTGGCCCACGGGCTCTTACCCGACCCGGCCCGTGGGCCGGGCTCGGGCGGGTAAGCGCAAAGAGAGTCGGGCTTTGGAATTTGGGATATAATGTTGGGAAAAATATACCAAATTGAGGATTTCAAATTCCTCGGTGAGCTAAAAAAAAAAAAAAAAAAGGACTTTCGGAGATAATCTGGGGAAAAAGTATACCAAATCGAGGATTTCAAATTTCTCGGTGCTTCGGGTCGGGTTCGGGTAACAAGTGCGGCATTAGACTCGGGCCCGGGCCGGGTCGGGCATGAGTTTTTCGGGCTCGGACCGGGTAGTTTTGTAAAATTTTGGCCCGTGCAGACCTCTAATGCCTAGACAAGGATCTTCTTTGATAACTCAGATATTTAAATAGATTATTGGTTTAAGATATCCATTGATTTCTATTAAATGATTCACGTTCCTCACATTTTTGGTAGCCATGCAATTCAGTAGTAAGTTGCAAAGCGGCATATAATCGAACATTACAAATTACAAAGTAGTTCTGAGTTTATTTTGAGAGCCGGTCTTTGACAAAAAATAACGCGCTATTGGCGCCGTTTATCTTTTATATGATTATGGCGCCTAGATTGATATCACTTATAATTGGGTTATCGTTAGTTATGTCTTCCAAAATAAGAACCAACTGGTTCGCTGTATTTTTTTATGAACATAAAAAAATACTACAATCTCTGCTTAAGCAGAATATAAAGAATACCTTATGCGCTTGTTAATAAAGTATAAATTATAATAACACTTCTCAGTTCTCACTGTCATTTAGACACGGAATCTAATGTAATTTTGAGTCATCTATATATAGCGGATCAAATATTCACTCACTTTGTATTAATACACTTCGTATTTTGAATTCACTTCGTATTACGTTCGTCCTCGCCCAATGAAAACGGTTTATTTTGAACCACACATTTTTTAAGTCGTTCCTTTCAATGGGCTTATTTTGAAATTCTTAAAAATCGTATGATTCTTGTTTAGTAATAAATATATGGGTCCTCTAAATGTGAAGTGAGCCAACTAGTAAAATGGTTAACCTTTTTTCTTGGACTTCTAAGTACAATCACGTCTTTATTTGGTGCTTTGGAGGATTGCCTGTTTTTATTTTACGGATATAACACTATTGCAATGTGCTTCAACTCAGGTTACTTCACTTTTACGATACTTTAAAATGTGTAGAATATAACTTTTTTTTCTCGAATACCACTTGGCTCACTTCACTCATATATACTGTTGTTGATTCACTGAAAATATAGAAATGAAGAAAATAACTCACTTAAAACTAAATTTTATCTCAAAGAAACTTAAACTATAAGAAACTTAAAAATTATATCAGACTAATTATCTTTAACCGTATAATTCTTCTATGCTGAGGGATAATTAGTCTCAAAGGGTTGTGATGCCGCAGCGTGTGGTGGTTGGGGTATATCGTTGTGCAACCTTGTTATATTAAAAGTTCATATGTATGTACTGTTATGTACAGTTCCTTCAGTAGAAATAGCCTTTAAGAAGTATCTAAGTGATGAATCGAGAATTTGGTAATAGTTTTTCGAAAAAAAAATGGCTTTTCATTATATAATTTTAGATATTAATTGAAGGTGCTTGGTGGAATTTCAATTATGTACATCAAGGGTCGGCAACCTTTTGTTGTAAAAGTGTCAAATAATTGACATAGGGATAACACATGTCATTACGCTGTAATGACATGTGTTCGTAACATACGTTGCGGCGAGAATCTTGCGGACCGCACCACGAAGCTTCGCGGGCCACTGGTTGCCGATCCTTGATGTACATTCACAAATTATTCACCATTTAAATCCGTAGATTCCCATGTTAGAGCATTTTAACCATAATCACATATTTCCCAAGCTAATCAAATGAACGTCATTAAAATCAAATCATTGCTAAATTTAATCAATGTCACTATCAATAGGTTTTAACTAAGTGATACATTTATTTCTTTTATAAACACCAAACACTTATTTACTAAAATCAGTTTAAGTCCATCCGTGTACTTAAACGCCTGGAGATGCCGAAAGGCGAAATACGTGTCGTTAGTGACAGAACTTGTGTGAATGTACGTAATTTAAGCGTTTCAAGTGCATTGTGACTTGAATGTAAATCGTTTCGTGGTAATAATTTATTAAATAAAGTATTTCTGTGACTTTTATTATTACGTAATAAATGTTCAACCCAGTCTTAAATAATTGAATCCGGTATAATATACTATTATAACATTGAAGACTATTCTTGTTTATATTTATTTATCTATAGCAGCCGGTCTCGCTTAATATTCAATTTTAAAATATTTGTAGTCAATATTGATTGTACGAATTCCTGAATGGCTTCTATCGGTTGCGAAATTCCTCACCAGAATTAGTAAGTACAGTACTTAAAAAAACATCAATCGTTTGCCAATTAGAATGACTGTGCTTAAAAATGAAGTGCAAATATGCATTGCTTAGTAGCGTGCTATCACATATTATATAGTCAGCATAAATCGTATTCATTCAAATACCTATATCGTTTGTACATAAAAAAATCATTTGGATATTTTGACAACGCATTAATCTGGACATGTGGAAATAATTATATTTTGTTATAGAGGTAAAACCTTTGGCCTATTTTGAGTTCATTTTTTGGGTGAATTGCCATGATAAATTTTAATATCAATCAATCCCCCAATTGCGAGGTCGCATTCCATTGTCGTTGCTGCTGTGTGGTGCATACAGTCAAACGTTGGCGAGCGCCTAAATATTTAATAACAAAATATTTTGTCCATATATTTTTTTTCATTTACTGTAAAACCCCCGTTTACACTTTAGTCGGTACCGTGTAATTAGGGGTAGTGTAATTGGGGGTGTGAATCTTATACAAAATTAAAGATTTGGTTTTTTTCCGCGGAAAATGCAAAACTATGATTTACCTTAGAGGCCCTGTTTTTCGAATAACATAAAAGTGTTGCAAACTTTTCGTAGAATAATAATGAATATTGAAAACTGAAATTAAAATATAAGGATTTATATAATTTATGCTATTTTTGAGACCCCTAGAATTTGCGCGCGCCTCTTGCGCTTATGGGGTAATCCGCCACTGAACGTTACTGTAAAATTACTCATGGGTAGAGAGAGGACTTAGTCTTAGATTAAAATATAGTCTTCTACTCTCATATGGAGCCCGAGGGTTTTGCAATTGCGTTACCGTTACTAGCATGGAAAACATTTATAATAATGTATGGTATCTGTCTAGCTTAACGAGGTATGCGAAGAGTTAGCAATTAACCCTTCATGCTTATCATTTTTTACCGCTTTGCTATATGATATCCGCAATTATCAATGACGAGACATAGGTAGTGGTAAAAATAAATTTGAATGGTTTTATGGTAAAATTACTTGTATGTATATGTTAGTCTCTTATATGTTCAACCAGTAATAATGTGGTGCATAGTAAAAAAATATTTGACATTGAAGTTCATTAATGTTAATGCGCCAAATATGTTTGAAATAACTATGCAAGGTAAACTCGATGAGCATATTTAAGAAGATATATTACAAGCACCCAAACTCTTAAATTGAAATTGAACTATGTAATTTGAGATTGACCTTATTGACTAGGGTCTCCAATCCCGGGATTGTGTCAGTATTACTCCCGGGATTGAGAAAACTACAGAAAGTTGAGTGAAATCTAAAAAATAATAAAATGTTAATATTAAAAGAGCCAAAAAAACTCACGGTGCTAATTTTAGGAATTCCGTAAATTCCTGCGATTTTCGATTCGAAAATACTCGGAAGTGCTAAAAAAAGGGTCTCTCACGCTGGTAATTTTGGGAAATCCGAAAATTCCCGGGCTTTTTTTTTTTAAATCGATATGAAATTGTTTGTAAAATCCCAGGATTTCAAAATCGCCGAGTAAAACGATTTTATGTTGAATTTCGGGATCCCGGGATTGGAAAAATTGTCAATCCAGAAATCCCGGCATCACAAAAATGGTCCGGGATTGGAAACCTCTAGTCTTGACTAGCCTGACTTGACTTATCTAGCCTGATCGCTAAGATGAAACTCTTAAAATTCAATTTAATATGATAGTTGTGTCTAGGTAGCTTTTTGTTAAAATGAAGTAGAGTTATTCTATTTTGATGGTTTGTTAAAATTCACTGAATTGAAAAACCGAATTGTATATTTCACATCGCTGAAGGGGTTCGCCAAGTTAAATGGTTTCGAGAAACAAAAGCGAAGTAATAATTGTACAGCCCATAAAGCGCTGCGTTTATTGAATCAAATAATTTCGATTTTATTTTGTGTGGGGTCCCTTCATAAATTATTCATGATCGTCTGAAATTTGCTGCATTTAAATCAGAAATTTAGTGCACGCCTAACTTAAATGTTTTATGAAGAGTTTTATTGTATTATTTTCATGAAAACGCAGTGGTGGAACTGTATGGTAGTTATATGCATTGCAAAAGAACGTTCCACAACCGTTGAATATTATTACATATGATTATTACGGATTTACTGACAAGTTGGCACACCTTTTTACGACGATTTTCTCTAGTATAAATGATGCCAACGTGATAATAACATATGAATCGGTGTTTTTTTTTTTAACTTTCTCCATTTGTGAGTAACTATGTATGCACTTTAAAAAAAAGTTATAGTAATGTTTTACCAGCTGCGTGGTCGAGTTGTTAACGTCATTAGCTTCGGTTACGGAGGTCACGGGTTCGAATACCAATACGGTTTTTTTTATAAACTTATTTATGAATTTCTCTTCAAAGGCATGGATGTATGTGATGTCTTGAATTCCCCCCCTCCCACTCATTCTACACTAAACATGGGCCGTAGACTACTAATCCTTCCCTAGTCATATCCTTCTATCCCTACTCTCTTTGTAAAAATGAGAGGTTAAGCAACTGAGTAACAAGCAATTCTCGTATAAACATTTGAGTTGAGATAAACCCCATTAGGAGTATATATGCTGAACATTGGGTGCGGTAATGAAAAAAAAACGAAATAACGCCGTTGTACGTAAAGATAATGACCGATTGGTGATGTTCAGCATAATTTATTTTTTAAGGTTTTATTTATTTTTTTACTTAGCACAGGGATAAAGAAATCATTGTGTTATCAAGGATTCGAATTCCCGTATGAACATTTGAACAAATTGACATATGCATCGGTTAATAGATGTATGACAAAATATTTGTCCACCTCTTTCCTATTCGATTGAAAAAGGACTTTGAGAAATCGTTTATCGAACACCTACTTCTTACTCCTTTCCTAGCACTATTCTACTATACTTGCTTACCCTCTTGCAGGGATGGGCTGGAAGGGGCTCGGGAGGGCTCGCGCGAGCCCCTTGTTAAATTTCGACGCGGCCGGCGAGCCTCTTGTTAAGATAAGAAAATCATTCGTCTTTGATCAAATCATCACATAACTGCAATTTCTGTAGATGGTTAAATTTGAAAATTAGTTGTCCCTTCATTTTTTTCATTCAGCGTTGTGGGCTTCGTGTCGGACCTCACGGGCTCGAGTCCCAGTACGAAGCAGCATTTTTTCGATCGATTTATCTATTTTTTGTTCGAAGGCATGGGTGTTTGTGATGTCTTAAGATTGCCTCCCACTCTTCCGATCCTTCAATTCAACTGGGCGATACTTTTAATTAATCACTAGTCCTGTCTTATCCTTATCATTTTATCCCTACTACCCTCTTTGGAAAAGAGAGGTTGAGCGACTAAATAACAAGCAGTTCTCGTAGAAAAATAACTTTTGTTGTGACACCTTTATTAGGACGCTATATGCTCGACATTGAGAGCGGACATAGTTAAAAAATGGATAACATTTACCAAGCCCCTTGTTAAGATATTGGCAGCCCACCGCTGCCCTCTTGTCAAAAAAAATAATGTTTAGCAACTAACTTTTAGTTAGTTCTCGCAAATCATATTATGTTTGGATGCTTCACTTGAAGTCTATATTGCTCAACATTGGACGTGATACAAAATATATAACATTTAAAATATTATAAAATGTTTATTTGATATGCGTATTAGCGTAGTAAAATACGAAAGAATTTAAAGCCGTTTACGAACAGTCGAAAATTATTAATGCTGCTTTAAAGATAATGAATTGTAAAGTGTACCACTTATCAGTCAGTAACTGCAAAACCATTTGTTTGCGGAATGCCACTTATTAATTTTTGAAATACCAGCTTCGATTTGATTTATACCTACAGTGTTCGCTAAATCGGAAGTTGTTCAAACCTAAATGCAAAGGGGTGAAAACGATTTGGACTTGAATGGATCGTAAATTATCTTCGTTATTGAATCAAAGTAAAATAAAACCGGGCATGCTTTTGAGTTTCGCTGAGGAAAGGTGTGGTTTGGTGTTATTGCAAATAAAAGAAATATCACCTGGCAAATTATTCGTTCACGTTTTGGTTTGCACGTGCTCATTGAAATTATTTGACGATGGTTTTTTTTATATTCACGTCTGAATTTGGTATTAGGGAACTATGCTGCCGTTACCAGCACAGCAAAGACTTATTTGATTTTCATCGTTGATATTTTGTAAAAAATTAAATGTTTTTTTTACAAAATGTAAAATTATCAATATTGTGAGAATGCAATTTTAAATGATACTTCATAGCAATATAAAATATTTAATTAATATGGTTTTTGTCTTGAAATTTAAAGCCAGTGGTCATATTTCTAACGAGACGATACCAAGCAAAGCTGAAATATAATCCCGATGGATTTTCCGAAGTGCATATTGATACGATATGGTTTATTGTCACCCACTCCCACTACAACTTTTGTGATGAAAACTGGCAGAATTTAAAAATGTGTAGCTAAATTAATTGTGCTTAAATTTTGTTATCATGTAACCCGTAATATCAATTGTTTTAGTGTTTATGGCTTTAAATGGCAACATTGTTTTTCGATATCGATGTGATTTTTGTTTCTTTCTTTCTTGCTCTTTGGGACACTAACCGAACACAACGTGCGTGGGGGACACTTCCCGGTCCTGGGATTTACTCCCAGAGACCTTTAGTTTTTTTTCTTTTGTGGTGTTTCGTCCGAAATAAATTCACTTTTAGTTTTTTTCTTTTGTGGTGTTTCGTCCGAAATGAAAGAACTGATATTTTTCCATTTCGACGAGAATAAAAATTCAGTTTGTTCTGCGCGCAGATTTAGCATAAATTTTCTTAACTTTTATAAAACCGTGTTAGCAAGCTAGGTCTTATAGTGGTTATTTTGTATTGTAATAATTCAAAAAAAAAATTGTTAAATATTGTATATGTAATTAAACTTCGGTGATTGCAAGTTCTTAAATAAAAGTTTTCGTGACAGTCGAGCGATTATTTCATTTAATTCTACCTACCTGTTTTTCGTCCAGTTCATTCAAACGGTATTGGCGTTAATGACTTTTATTAGTGGGGATTTATTCTTGGGGCTTAACATCGTGAGTAATAGTAAAAATTTCTCATAATAAATGAAACTCGCTCTAAAATAAATACTTACTATTTCTCGTGTCATAGTCATTATTATTTTTGTATAAATGACCTGTTTATTTTCTACTGTAACTAACGTCTTTTAATAATACAGTATAACATACATGGATTTTTTTTACAGAATGCGTTGTATGCAAATCAGAACATTTTGTACAGAAGGTATGCTGGTATCTGGCGAAATGATTTATTATAATATGGCAAGACAAGTTATGATTGAACGTACGACCAATAGATTTTTATCTGTCACTGAAATAGCGTTTTTTTTTACTTTTAGTTAACACTTCACATAAGCAGAGCAAAAAGTATATTATATTATTTAAAGGTATATTGTAGTATCTGAATGAATTATATTTTATACGCCGAAAGGCTCGAAAGCGAGTCACATTTTAAGGTTATTTTGGGCGTTAGATTCTTTTTCCAAATCGTCCTGAATAAGTAATTCATTCCAGGATTTTGTTTCGGAATAAAATATTTCATCGAATAATTTTCTTATTTGTATGTTTAGAGCCTCGTTTAAGATACTAATCGTTTAACTATTATTTGTCACTTTTAATGGGTTCACTATCAATACTTAGTGGAAAAGCATTATATTAAAATATATATCAAAAGATATTGGATTTGATAGCTTTAATCAACAAATTTAAAATACAATAAGGTTATAATTAGGGCATCCAATCCCGGGATACCGTTCGATTTTCTGATCCCGAAATCCCGGGATTGACGCAGTCGCGATCCCGGGATTTCGGTATTGAGAAATTTTTAGCAAATCCCGAAAATTGATACGATTTTGGAATTGCAAGAGCTAAAAAAAACTGGTGGAATAGTATAGCGAATTCAGGATTTCAAATTCTTCGGTGAGCTAATAAAAAAAAAACGAGTTTTGAGACAATCCGGGGATAAAAGTATACCAAATTGAGAATTTCAAATTCCTCGGTGAGCTAATCCCAGGGAAAATTAATCAATCCTGAAATCCCGGGATTTTAAAAAAGGCTCCGGGATTGGATACCCTATTTATAATGACTATGAATTCCGATAATAAATTGACTAATTATCATATTAAAACAAAGTGCTGTTTGCTATTTTGTAACAGATTGATTTCCCGTGTACATATCATAATTATATGGAGTGGACGAACTCGGAAGTTAATTATAGAATACATATATTAAAAAATATATTTAGAGAATAACCCCTTGCGAATACTGAGCGTCTATCATAAACAAACAAAATTTTACGATGTTTGAAAACATGTGTTCGTCAAAAATATTGTAAAGGTATGTTAATAAATATCATAATACAATTTTACTATCATGAAAAATAAATGAAAATTTTTTGAAATAGATAAAAAACCTATTAAAAAAATTAACGTGCGTAACTAATGCAAAAAAATAATTTGAAAATGTAATTTTTTCATTAACCCTTACTGGGACTTGAAACTAAACCGGCCAAAGGGCAAAGCTCATATCAAATGGACCACAGCGGGTGACAATATAATATATCCAACGATGGCTATGTATTTAATTACGGTAAAGTTTATTATGCCGTCAGATATTTGACATTTATATTGTATTTAGAACACGCTGTACATATGTGTGTACTCCAAAAACTAGTTTTATTTTTTTATTTAAATTTTATCGATACATTCTTCAGTAGCCCACGTTAGATATCTAGAGGTCAATGTTGTTATGTATTATTTATTAGATACATTTTTTGTTCATGCCCATATTTGAATATCCGGTGCTATCATATCAATACATTCGGAAAAAAATATGTTTTCATTTTCTTTTGAAAAACTGTTTCGATTCTTTTCGATATATTACACAAGATATTTAACGATCATTCAGAAAACAAATTTTATGAAAAGGTTTGAACACAATGTTTTGAAAAGTAATCGGATTATTTATCTATGTAAGCAAGCGCCGTAAATATCTCAGAACTCAGATAGAGTAAAGTTTGATTATTTCTTGTTTACCATACTTTATCTGTACTTAGTAAAAAAATGAAAATTATATACCTCTACGTATACATGCAAGGAAGTCAAATATGTACTATGTTTCCATTTTATTGCGTAGTCGTTTTTATTTGTATTTTTTGATTAAAATAATTTATATCAAACTATAATATTTAATATTATTGATAAGCGTTTGTCCTTGGCCACGTTATCCGTATATCGTTCGAGACTGTATCTGGTCGGATAATCTGTCGAGGGCGATACACGGCACTTCATAATTCTAAAGTGGATTACTCGGCGGAATCATCCGACCCCGTGTTTTTGCGATACCAAACGTCCAAATTAATTTATAACATTACTTTTTGTTCCTGTGTCCGTGACTGTAAGGCAAAAAAAAAACGTTTAATTATCCTCGTTGTGCTCTGTATTTTGTAATGCTGTGTCCGTGTGTATACACCTTACTAGAACTGTGTGTATTTGTCTAATTAATATATTATATAAAACCAATTACAGTCAAATAAACTCACATTCAATAATTCCGAGAGTTTTCTTTATTCACTCATAATTTGTAAATTCTGTGTAAAAACTTCTCTTTAAATTATCAACCGCCTGTCAGGTTCTGTAAATGGCTATTATAATATTATATTAGGTTATCATACCCTAGTTATATTTATCATGGGCTATTGCACTAGGTTTCTCTGTCATTAATTCTAAATTCTAGAAAGAGTTATTGATTTTTATCGGAACTTAGAAGTTCATCATGTTTTGCTGTTACTTTTCCAGCCATCTAATCTGGTCCTAAAACAGGAGATCAACTACCATCTTCCTCACCTCACATTCTTAACCTCACCCCATATTCTAAACCTCACTGAAAGTTGAGGTACAGCGGTACAGCTGTTTAACTACCAGTTTCATCGTAAATATTCTATTCAAACTCTCCATTAAGAGTCCATATGCTAGACATTATTTCTAGCGAGTGAATTGAATTAAAATACTCCAACACGTATGTCCAATATCAACAAAACAAACAAATTTACTATCAAGAATGATAACAAATTAAATTTAAGTATTTTATTTGAAAATTAGGTTAAATGCCTCATTTATTTCTTTTAATAAACACAAAATTGTGATAAATCAGGGCATATAAATTAAAAACCTTCATTTTTGATATTAAGCGATGTTGTGGAATACTTTTACATACATAATGTGTGATTTATAGCGAAAAATAAACATTGCCAGACTACGTTCTTATGGATTAGACATTTGGATTCAAGCCATTATTTTTCGCTCGGATATGTATGTAGTTCAAACTAATTACTTACAGCGTTCAAATTACTTTTTTGCGGCAATAATTTAGTATTTTTAAAAAAATGCATAATTAGTTTCAATAAATCTCAAGTGCTTCTAAATTATAGTATGTATTTTTTTTTCAATTTTTAACGCCTTTAAACTAGAAGTAATAGTGATTTTTTGATGTACTATTTTTAGTTTAATTGTTGTTTTATTTATATCAGATTTGTGTTGTCGTATTATTTTGGTTTGAGTCTGTGTCATAAAAAAACGGCTAACTTTTAAAATAAATACAAAAAGTTTTTTTTTAATTGGTGTCGGAGCATTTGTAAATGTCGGAGTCGAACGACACTACTCTACAGCCCTGAATTACACACATTTTTTATATGATTTATATCACTTACCTTTCTTCTATTATATCTTCGGTTCAGAATGAAAGCGATTTGCGAAGAAAGAAATACGGCTTAAATGTTCTATTTCGCGTGCTCTTTGGTGACTTATTATATTGTGCTAAGTATAGGCAGATGCAACCTCAGTATCAAGGTAGATATAATACATAATAATTAACATGTGATGAATACAAAATTTCAATCCATATTATTATTTGGTTACGCTGAAAAGAACTTGTGTGGAGTAAAAGAAATCAATATTTAATATATATCTACGTAGTTTATTAATTATCCTTCACCTTTCAATTACACAATTAACGAATAACGGCATCAGGTTCATAGATAAATTGCATGCAAACACGTTAATTGGTTATGTAAATTCAATTGAATATACATTATGGCATACATAGAAGTGCGTGGGTTGAAATTACTCTGCTGCCCCTGAATCATTGTTTTATTACTTTAAATTGCTCACCTTGACATTGAGAATAACCTGCTACGAAATAAGCGTATATGAAACATTGTTTGTAGTTCAATCTTATGACATAAATGGTCCCAATTAAAATGGCAAAACGATACGTATAATGCTCACTACAAACGTATTTTTTTACATAGTGTAATCTGTCGTTGGAAGTTTTGTCAGTAGTGACACAAATATTGGTATAACAGTTATCATTTTTATTTAATATTAACAATGATGATCCACAAATATTGTATTATATATCGACTGTGGAAAGAAAAAAGGACGTGGCCCACACATAACAAATTTTAAAGACGACACAAAAAACGTTTTTTTGATAATTTTGGGTCAAAGGTAAATTATGAAATATAAACAACCTTAAAGTGCAAGGAGATTGATAAAGTGGTTTTTAATTGACTTTATCTGATATTAATTAAATATTTTTTCAGAAGTGAACCTTCTTAAGTTTTTTTCCCTGATCGCAATTTTCACAGGCCCTTCTTTTTTCAATCATAAAAGCTTAATTTAGGATGCTCCTTCGGCATTTTCAGCTAACATCCCTTTGTATTAAGTTGTATACATTGTGATTATCGAAAAAAGCTGTTTTGAAAAAAAACTGTAGGTTACGTCCTTTTTCATTTCCACTGTCGATATATTTTTATATATTGAAGACAAAATAATATCAACAACACACATTTGGTGAGTTAATTTAACAAGATTTTTAACATTGTTAAACTGGCTGGAATCAAAAAGCTCAATAAGTCTTCCAAATGTTGGTATATCGGTCTACTTATAATAATTTTACCAAGCACTAAATCACATTATGTGCTTATTATTGTTATAATTTTATTTACTCTTATAATCTATTCTTCAATTAAAATGATGTACAACTTCTCAACGTTAAGTAAATTAAACAACAAACAATCTTTTCTATTTACTCATCACAGCGAGTATGTTGTTTCAGCTATTTAAAGAGAAAACATAGAAGTCTTATAAAACGTCCACTTATTGGCTTTCAAAAACTGCATTATTTGATACTCCAAAATTTTTGAGTAAATAACCAATATTTGCGTTATGCCACGTTCATTTCGTCAGTTTACTGTAAGTATGCTGAGAAGCAGTAAAAGTTATGTACCTGACAAGTGCGTGCCGCAAGTGCTAATTACTGAAAAAACCTAAGAACAAGTGCTTCGTTTATCGTTACGGTCAATGACTTTGCCCTATTTGTAACCGCATTCTATTAGGATAGATAGATACATCACATAGTTGCGCCTATTAAAAAAATGCACTTATTAAAAGTGATTATGACGTCACCTGACGACCCTGCTATCCAATTTAAAAAATTCTCAGCCGTCAACATCAATCAAATGTTTCATTTCAATGTCTATATTAAACACTGAATAGAAATTGCTAGCGGTATTATAAAACAATTGGATAGATTCTAATATTTTCAATTAATTCTCAGCGGAATAAATAAAATAATTATAATCTTTAATTTATATGTTATTACTATTAATAATGACATTCTTTAAAGACTGTTTTATTTTATTTGGTTCGACCTTTTTCCCATTAGATAATACAGTCATACGTGAAACTATGACAATTCGTAATGTAAATAATAACCTTTCTTTTCAGATAACGATACGATAATATAAAGTTGTGGTTATTTCAGTTGATCCGTAACATTTTAGGATCAAGTTGGAGATGGGTGGGAAGAAGGGCTTTCAATCCGGCTTAAACCGAAACTGGTTAACCGGACTATTGCCTGTTTTAAGAAAAACTGACCAACGGTTTATTTTGCACGGTTATCCGGTGTTTAAAGAAAACCTTTTTTCGTCTATAGTACAATAGTTTTTTATACAACTATTCATATGTCGGTTCCATGGAGCAGTGGTCAACGTTGTTAGATTCTATGACGTATCTCACAGATTCAACTCCCAGTACAAATAGCATTTTTTTATTGGAAGGCATGCGTGTTTGCAACTTATATATTCCCTCCTTTCATTCCGATTCTAAAATAACGGGGCTTAGAGAAGCGATTTGATAACGTTTAGTTCTTTTCTAGCCCTATTCTTATATCCCTACTTTCATCGAAAGAAGAGAAGACTTTGGTGGTCTGCAGGGAAATCTGACATTATTTTAATTTTCTCATACTTCTGATGAAAATTCTAATTCAATTCTCCACAATATATTTATGCGAAAAGACCTTTTTATATGTCACAGCAAACAAAACACGGTAACGATCTCGGCTTGAAATACATTCAGTTCTGTCTTGCAGTTACATCATTGGAGCCAAACATAAATTTTATCATTTCAAATATCCAGGAAAATTTATCACATTCAAAATTAAAAAACTTTTATAATTTAATTTTAATAATTAAGTTTTATTTTTTTAACTATTTGTATTTTTAGATTCATTTGATCACTTTTATTTCAAATTTATATATCTAACACAAAAGTTCGGTTAGTGGTCCGCTGGATTAAAATTGTGAATTTAGTGGTTTGCCGACCGCTGCCCTGTGGAACACTTTGGTCACAAATTCATCTCTAGTCCCCTTTTTGGGGCTTGAATTCCATGACCACCCAACCAATTTCACTCTGTCATGGATTTCACTGCCACTCAGTTATAGTGGCGAAGAAGAATTATAATAATAGTTTTATATTGATATAATTGACATTGATAATACATTAGAATATTTTGTTAAAAAAAGTCTCTCGCTCTCGCTTTGCCCATTTTTAGGATAGGTTGAGTAGGAAGGAATTCAAGACATTCATAAATCAATTTCTCAAATCTCTCCGTACTTGCATTCGAAACCACTAGTCCAGGAGTGGGAAACCTTTTCATTTATAAAGGCCACATTCATTTATCTCATTCAACATAAGGTCACAGTAAAGAAAATGTTGGCAACCCCTCCCCCTTTCTTCGACATATAATGGTTTGATAACGCTTTTTTTCCAAACGCTTGCATATATTTTTTTGATCAAAGTGAATATTTTGATCAGGTCGCATGAGAGTAGCCAAGAGGTTTCCGCAGGTTTCCCTCCACCGCACTAGCTCTATCCTTCTACCCATACTCTCTTATAAGAAGAGATGATTAGCAACTTAGTAACAAAAATAACCTCTTTTAAGATATCTCCTTTAAGAGACCATATGCTCCAAATTGAGAGCGGACATGGATAAAATAAAAAAAAAGTTACAAGAATATTCTTATTAGCATGTAACTCTGAAGATGGGTTTTATGCCGTGTATAACTAACAATGCATTGCATTTCTTAAACCCTGTTGAAATTGACTGAGCTTTTTTTACATAAATATTTTAAATATAATTTTATTAATATAAAATAACTTAGATTATTCCACGTATTCTGCTACAAACTCTGACACGTGTTTTGCCTCTTTTAGAGGCATCCTCAGACAATCCTTACTTTCACAGAGGCGAAACACGTGTCACAGTTTGTAGCACAGTACGTGGAATAATCTAAGTTATTTTATATTAAAATTAACTTCTCCAAAGTTACCCCCGAATCCGTCGAAAGAATTATAATTTTATTAGGTCTTCTTAAAAAATCAATAGTGTTTTCGTATATTTTGTTTAATTTTGATTTTTGACGTTCAAATTCATTGGTACCATTAATTAATTTTAATTAAAACTCTTAAGTTGGGTCTCAGTTTAATTAATTATAATGTAATCATCAGAAAATGCTGCTTATATAATATATGTATTTATTGTTATAAAAATAATCAACGCGCTTTTTAATTTCAATATAAATGATAATCATATGATAAAATATGATGTCGTTAACACAATGTTTAACGTAATGCAAAAGTTAAGGTATCCACAAGAAACATCGTCTAAATCAAAATAAATATAAGATGAAAAATCTTATTGGAGTGTTCAAAATAGTTGTTGCCGTCTAGAAATAAACCACAATTCTAGGAAATGCGCAATTTACTAATTTCAATTATGTCACTATACCGCAAATGTGCGTATACATAAAAAGAAATGCATTCTTGTCCACGTCATAGTGTGAATTATCTCATTCACACAAAATGTTTTATCTTCCTTATAGTCGTGCCGTCATACTAGAAACCGCGAAGTTGTAAACGAGATAAATAACTTAAAATACTCAATACCAGTAGTTAATTTTTATTACCATTTCCTTGTGGTTATCTTGTATGATGAGCAGTGGCGGTTCCTGACCTAAAATCTTGGGTGGGCTAGAGAAAAGCATAGCATTGTATACTATTTACGAAATTGTGCATGTTTCCACTTCACCTTATACATTAATCTACAAGCAAATTAACAAATACTACGACACTACTGCAATGCATAAATTATTATATAATAAAATCAATGCTAATGTAACTAAGAAATAATAGAATAATAATACGGAATCCTTAAATTCGTCTCTTTCAAAGTGAAATAACAAGTACCTACTAAAAGCAATACAGAACTGTCACTGAAAGTCAATACCTGTCACTTTCATACAATACAACGATATTGGTATTTGTGTTTCAATGCATAAGTATGCGTAATGGGCAGAATCAATTTAGCCCCCAACGAAGACAAAATTTTGTTAATTTAAAACACAATCGCGTGTGTTTGATGACGTTTCCGTACATACATATACGAAAAAAATCTAATCGTGCTTGATTGCGCCCTAGTGTAAAGAAATATTGTCTATGGTTACGGGCTTGAAGGATTTAGCCCCTGAGTGGTGTTGCCAGACTGACGTGACGTTGCCTGTTCTCTATGAAGTATTTATAGGCTTATTGTTTTTTTTATGCCGGCTCAGTTTAAAATTGTAATACAAAACACAATCGAGAATATGATTGTAGGTAGACGTAACATTGTCTTATATTGACAGAGGAAAATTAAAACAAAGATATTATATTCATTTGGGAAAGGTTAGTTACGCTTATAAATGTATTTATTTTGTTCAGCGGCCGAATTGCTGTTCATTTTTATTCAGCCATCTAAAGTTTTGGGTGAAAAATGCAGGTCGGGCTTAGCCCACCTAGCCCAGTACCTAGAACCGCCACTGATGATGAGTACAAAATGTCAAGTAACCGCGAGATGCATATACTCGTAGTTTACTGTATTTTTGGTGTGGAATATCAATTTACTAACCAGGGTATCCAATACCGGACCCTTTTTGTAATCCTGGAATTTCGGGATTCACATTTTCCCGGGACCCTTTTTTAGTTCTTTCGCAAATTTCAAAAACTTTTTCAGTGGCCAATTTCAAAATCCAGGAATGCTAATTTCTTAAAATGACAAAAAATTCGGAACTTTTTTTAGATATCACGTGAATTTCTAATAATTTGACTGATTTTGTACTTCTTTCAGTATCACAAAATTTCAGAGATTTCAGTATCACAAAATTGGACCGGATCCCGGGATTGGGCGACCCAATACTGATGATTGTAATATGAACGCCTTGGTACGAGTGTATTCGATTTACGGTATAACGACTCCCCATTTTTCTCCGGTGTCGGGACAAACCTTAAAATATGATATTCGGATTGGGATCATTTTTTAATACTGCCAATTGTATTCAATGTATAAAAATATAATCTAATTTGATTTTATGTATACAAACAACATATTTATTTAGAAGGTGACACATTGATGATTTGTACATATGATTGGACTACAAAATCGTCCCAGAAAATGAAATTTCATATATGCATGTTGATTAGTTATTTGCAATTGTTTTATTGAACAAATATAATACGTCTCTATCACACTTTACTGACTGGCGCCCTATCCTCCCTGTACATTTAAATTTAAGGCAACGAATGCCTTCATCAATATATATGTTTTCAAAAGTATCTTATTTTAAGAATTGCACAATGCAAACAAATCATTCAAGTTTTTTATTGATATATGTCATGTATCGAAATCTGAACCTTTACACTGCCTTAATGATAAACTATAATATAATATAGACGTTTCACGTTACAATAGTTAGTTACACAAAGATACAAACCAGTTTTTTTTATTCCACGAAAATCTCACAAAGAGTTCAATGGCCAGTGTGTTGTTTTGTTTTATTATTTTCTCAGTACCATCGAACTATGCAATGGTAAACCTACGTGTTGATTCTATGGAGGGCACGTGTACCTATTGTTAACAAGTACGGCTTTTCTATAACACTTTGGCCGCCAACTCATTGTGTGCACACTTATATGATGCATCTGAAATAAATTTTGATACTTAATTTTATAATGCTTTGAAAATTTACCGTAGTAAATTTGATATTAAATGTCATTAGGGAAAACACACATTCTTCATCTGATTGAGGAAGACATTTTACAGACACGGTGATTATTTGACCAAGTACCTAATTTTAATGACGTATAAAAAATGGGATAAAATATTCTATAATAACATACGAGATTGCAAGTAGGAAATCAATTTTTTGTTTACTGAAAATGTCAATGATTTTCTGAGAATGTTTTTTATTTAGTTGTTAGTACATTTTCCAAAATTGTATGCTACTTTTTATATCTAGGATGATAGTCATGTTTTTATATTAGGAAATTCTTTTCAAAACTGATTTAGAAATAAACAAAATGCATCGTTCCGGTTCCGGCAATAATACAAAATACGTTAATATGTATGTTGAAATATATGTAATTTATTGACCTATTCTTACCGTTACAAATATGTCCCTTTTTCAATCTGGCAAAATACACACATTTATAGAAATTATATCCCTCAAAGAGAGTCATACAAGTTAATAACAAACTTTAAAATTTGAATCTTATAAAAAAAGTTGTATGCATTGATTTTCTCTCTTAAATAGATAATGTTACTTGTAACGTTTACGATGTTAAAACATTATACGTTCATTTTGTTAGAAAAATATGAACGTTTCTTTTGCTCTCTCTGTTATTGGGACAAATAATGCATCAAAAGATACCCATCATAGATAAAAGACGCACCATCATAATGTATATTATGTGGAAAAATAGAACATTAAAAAATAACACAAGACATTAAAAAAATCGAATTCGTTTTAATTACTGGATTGCTTTGTATTAATTACTACACAAATCCGGCCAGGTGTGTGTGGTCGAGCGGTCTAAATAGTTGGCTTCGGTTGCGTTGCTCACAGAGACGGTTTTGTGAATTGATTTCTAATCAATATATGGATTTTCGTTCAAAGGCACAACCGTGCATGATTTCAAAATCGCCGACCAAAAATGTTCTCAATTCCGAATCCCAATTTATACGCGATTTTATGCTGAGTGTTCAATCCCGGGATCACAAAAAGAGTCCAGGATTGGTTACACTAGAGCTAGCTACATATTCTCAAATTCCTTCTCTTTTCGACAAAGCGAATTTGAACAACTGAGTAACAAGCAGTTCTCGTTAATAAAAATCTGCCGAATTAAATTTCATTATTAGACGAAATTGAGAGCGGGAATAGTTTAAAAAATAACTGAATTAATCCAAAATATTTGTACTTTTATAACAATAGTGTTTGCACGACATTGTCGTTATGCACATAATGCATTGTGTAGATTTGTATCTTGACAGAGATTGACTATGGCTGCTTGATTACAATGACAAATGTTGAATGGGAATATCATCATCCATCCTTCCTGACTAGACATACTCTTTTCAAATAACTCAACTATGATGCAACTTGCAATATAATCTACTGGAGAGTGAATACAACTAGTGCCTTTGAGTTGGATTGTTGACTTAGATCCGATGCACGCTTCAATCTAAGAATATGAACATGTTGCACGTCATAACAATTGACGTGCATAACATAGTGATGCATAACCGTTCGCTCATATTACTTAACAATATAATATCGACCCGTATTTGGCAGAACAACGTAAGCGACAATTCATATTTTTTACATGGATGATCAGGTTTTAATCATAAGAAAAAGTTGTATAACATAACGTAATAAGTTCGCAAAATAATTCCTTAAATACGGTTAATAATATTAGGTCAATTAAAGTTTCTTTTCGTTAGCTTATTACGAGAGGAAGTTTAAAAATAACCTTCTTCTATAAAATTTATGAATTGTCGCTTACTATTTTCTGCCGATTACGGGTCGATTTGTTTATTATAATCACTATACAAAATCGTGACAAATATTACAGAAATTCAAATCAATCTATAAATCTACAATATTTAAAGTATGTATTGCATATATTCGATAGATTTTGTGGTAACTTTTGTGGAAGCATATTTTTAATATAAAATTAAATTTGACGGTTTTGTTATTTTATTGGTTAAATAGCAATCTGCAGAATAATAAAGTTATCAAAAATCAGGAATGTCGATTCTTAAATATTTTTATTTTTTCTTGCTTGTGGTTGAAAAAAGTTTATTGATATTACTGACAGGTGAACTAATTGCTGCAGAAAGGCAATATTTTTAAATTTACGAATTGTGTTTTTATTGCGGTTTATCAATCCATCGTATTTTATATCGTTGCTTCTTTTTTCCCGTATAAAATACTTTTAAGTGGCTTTTTTATTGCTAACCTAACCTATTATCGGTAAATTCCGATATACCGATATAAAATGGAAGCACATAACGTAGCTTATTTTAATTAGCAGTGTTTCAAAAAGTTTTATCTAAAGTTTTATTGGGGCACATAAACAAAATAAGATAATATTTAAAAAAATATATATATGTGGATACATAAATAAGAAATCAGGGTCACAGATATTTTTTAATTCATTGTATTCATTTGTTAAATGGTTTCATAATAAATCATTCATTGGATGCACTGAATAAACATTCAATTCGTAACTTATTTCAAGACATATTTAAAAAGATATCGAATTGTTTTATTTTATAATACGAATTATTTGTATCAATTCTTGATCAAATGTTCAGAATACCTCCAAGATAAAATACTAAAGAGTCATTATCTTAATGTCCCTGATTTAAGACAGTAGTTTTTTTTTTGTAGTAACTATAACAAATATGAAATAACCTTCCCGCGTACCTTGGCTTTTTCTCTGCGTCCATGTTGCAAAGTGCATGCGTGCAGTTGACCTATTTTAAAATGCCATTGCTATGTAAGTGAAGTAATGTTGTGAACAGAGAACACTTGGGCATCTGATACGCATCAAATTTATTCGAATTGGCGCCAACCTCGATTCTTCGAACGTTTATTTTATAGCAAACAGTTGTGTTGTTTAAATCCGGTAAAACGAATAAAAAAATATACCCACTAGGTACATCGATGACGTCATGAATAATCACTATCCGATATGCAAATGACAATATGTGAATACATGCGTATTCTTCCCAACTTACCACTAAAAGAAATATAACTTATTTTATTGTTTTAATTCACATTGTTAATGTGGAAAAATATCAATTTATTTTATGTTGATTGCTGTTAAGGTATTTGGATATCACACTATCGTTTTAACAAAATTACTACGGCGAGCATATTTTTTGAGAAAAAGGACAAACCTGAAAATGTTTGATAATCTAAAAACCAAAAAGAGGTCGCTTTTTTGTTCTCTTAAAATAAAATTAAACCTTTTTTAGAATCACTTGTTAAGTATTTATTAAAGTAAACATATTTTTTATATGTATATTATATTATACATCGATGTACAATTGCTTAGAAATTTAGTTGGTAGTATTAAAAAATCATAAAGATTAAAGAAACAATTATTAATTTTATATTTCTTTGGAATGTGTGATGTGTGCCAAAAATCAATCGTACTAAATCAAACAAAATGGCTATTTTACAAGACAAAAAAATCTACACTTAGACCAGTAATGAAAAGGACTGTCATATAAATAATTTATGGTTTACCGTAGCTATTAAGTTATAATACACTCCGAATATGTATTTTGACTCGTATAACTGTGAAGATGGTGTGGTGCCGAAATAAATTCCAAAATGTTACTTTCCTCGTGTAACAAAGTAAATCGGCTGTGCATTACCTTATATTTTTTTTTAAATTCTTGTGTCGATAATATTATATTGTGCACTGGGTCTACCGTTCTCGCATTATTCGTTTTCCCGCATGGATCGTTTATTTTTCATAGTCCCGGCCAAACACCCATAAGAACAATGTTAAAGAATCCCGCATTAATCGTTCCCCGATTTACCGTTTTCCTCGATCTATCGTTTAAATATTTTGGTCCCGTCACAAATATTATCCCGATTGACCGTTTTCGTTGAATATTTTTCATAAATAGTTTTTCCTCGCATTTCGTTTCGCGTTTTTTTCAGTGGAACCCGATCTACCGTTCTCGCTATCTTCGGTTTTTTGCATGGATCGTTTATTTTTTACTCGACCAAGATCCCGTCCCGTCATAACAATATTTAATAATTCCACTTTATCATTCCCTAATTTACTGATTTTCTCGATCTATCATCTTAATATTATCGTCCTGTCCAAATTATTATCCCGATTGACCGTTTTTGTAGAATATTTTATTTTTCGCTCAAATAGTTTTACATCGCATTTAGTTACATAAATAAATAAGTTTTTTGAAAATTAATCAGTTTTTGGTATTATTTGAAGATTTCCCGCATTATCGGTTTCTCGCATTATTCATTCATTTATTACGGTCCCTTGAAAAACGTAGAATCGAGGTTCCACTGTATAAAAATATATTTCAAATCCTTTTTACTTGCTTTGATTTTGTGTAAATTCAATAAAACAATCAAATACATTGTTTGAAATCACGAGTCAAAGAGAGAATAAATAAATGAACACGTTCTTAACTCTAAATTGCTTATTTACACAGAATGTAAGCCTTTCAGAATAAACCACGAAAGACAAGATGAGTTTTTTAACATCGTTTATTTTTAAACATTGTTTCATTCACATCATTAGGTCATGCGAATTTCCAGTTTTGTTGATATAAAAAACTATCAACTGTCAATATAAAACAAATACGGCGCCAAAACGCATAGAGTTTTATTAAGTATACAGTTCCTTAGATAAATGAGTTTCATTTATGAACATATTATATAAATGATATTTATACATATCCGATTCATTTTGCATTCATGATTTTGGCTTCTGTGTGGTTATTGAGATATTAAAGTAAATGTGTTATTCTTAATTTTTTTTATTATTTCACTACTCACATAAGAATATTTAAAATAATATTTTATGTTTTTGACTCACCAATCAAGATAAATGTTTCATACATATGTGGCTACATTGATCGATCTTCAGTCTCGAAATTTATTTAACTATTAATATCTCGGCACTTACCTGTAATAAATAAAGAAAAATATTGTTATTCAAAACGTAAATTGATTAAAACTTATTTATAAATTAAACATCACTCCCAAAACTATTTGTTAGTACCACATACTTACTGGAAAATGATACGGAAGGCTTATGCATATTAATAACTTTAATACAACTTTATCTAAAATACTTTCACACAATAATGTTGGCTGTATTTTTATTGAATTTTATTCACAAAGATGCATAGAAAACAGTACCACAAAACTGTTTATTTTTATATTTTTTTCCGTATAATAGACCGTTTGACATTAATGGATTAATGTCATAAACATGTCCTCGTTCAAAATGGAAATGTATAATTTGATATATTCTATCAAATTTTAAATATACGTTAATAGAATATAAGGAATAAATATGTATTTTATTTTTATAGACAGCATCGACAGATAAGTTGAAATAGGAAAAGGCTTGTCGGAAAACATTAATATATTTGAGACAAAAACATGGGTCCCTAGTCATTATTTACATTTAAAACATAGCTGATTTGCACATTAAATCTTGATGAACAAAAGCTATTGAACAATCTCTAAGAAGATACTCATTTTTGCTTCTATTCAGTTAAAAAAACAGGGACCGCTATGCAAAAAACTGTTTAATAAGATCTTACATATTAAATGACCCTCAGTTTTCTTAAATAAAATTAAGTATGTATGTACACCGTCTTAATACGAATCAACGCAATATGTGAGACAATTTACTATATAATTTTACTATATTTTTGTATGTATTAATAATGAAGTGATGAAAATTATGTTAACGACTCGAGTATTGTAAAGATAAATCTGTCAACAAAGTTGTCGAGCTGGCCGCTTGAATCCTTTCATTCCACGTGTGAACGCAGGTTAGCAGATGTTCACTTGTTTTGCGGTTTTATTCTAATTTCGAAAAACTATTCAACTCTCGTTCTACCACACTACAAAAGTCAAAGTAAATGTGATTTATTGAACAAGCCGTCGAAGAAAATGAATAAGAAACAGTGACAAGCGTTCATAATGGAACACTTTTATGTTTAATTATTTGATTTTGGAGCACGACATGCTGATGCAACTGTTTTTGAATGCACGTCAACTAATTGGGATCTTGCAACTATTTCATACAATTAAAAACGGATATTATTGAAAAAAAATGTATGTGCAAGATAATGCTATAAATGATTATTTTCATGTGGGTATTAATATCGAGAAATATTTAATAAATGTTGAAGGTCATGTATAGGAAGATTTTAGAAATATTGTGTTTTAATGAATGGTTACTTTTATTGATTCATTTTTAATATAATTTTTATTTTAATTATTAAATGCGATGCCAATTATGAATATGTAGATTATATACGAAACCGCTGGCGGTTCTTAATTTGTGTGTGGTAAACTTCCTTGTATTGATTTGATTTTTAGATAATCCTACATAGATGTATTTATTTGTGTATTTAGTTTTTTCATGTAAACTCATCGTTCTCTCTCATTATTCACATTATCTTTTACTCTATGCACACTATGCGTAGTAACGATAAAGTCTTGAAAAATTTGCTTAGAAAATATATCATAACCAATATCTCACAACTAACCTTTGTCAAATAAATCTACTACAAATTATCCATCACACAAAATTCAAATCATTTACGGAAAACAATAAAAAATACATATTTTTTATGATTTTAAAATGAGATGACGTAATTTTTATATAATAGCTATTTTCAAATCATACTCCGCAATAAAATCTAATATCGTAAATCAACAGAATTGAATGCCAGTAAGTTACTGAAATTCATCACATTGCTTGATTTCTAAAATCCATCACCAAATGATAGTTGCATCGCTTCATACACTACAGTACCTAAGTTGAAATAAAGAATATTATGACCTACATGCAATTACCATGTGTGAATATTCTAATGAGGAATGACAACTCAACATATTACTACAGTAAAGTCATAAAATAACGCATAGAAAATGCACGTTTATCATTGAATTGTGCATTTGTATGATCTCATGTCGAGATGACATTGCTCACATGAAAATAATATTCAAAATGTTACAATGAATCATGTTCAAAAGACTTACAATTGGCCATATTTTTGCATTTATACAAAGCCGACATTTTCGGACGTACATCATTGGTAATCCCCTACGTCTTTTTAAACTTGAAACTTAAAAAAAAGATTTACGATGTTTATTATTTCGTCTCTAATTGAAATCATACTTTTTAGTCGAGGAATATATCATTTTTAGATTTAGTACTGACACTGCTGGCAAATTATTCCCTTGATTATATTTTATAGTGAAGTTTTTCATAATATAATATGTATACTTATTTATAAATCAATATAATTAATTTTGACTTATTAATTATTTTAAACACTTTTAGGGTGTTCACTGTCAATACTTGGTGGAAAGGCATTATATTAGTAAAAACACAATATTCCTTTGTATTCATTCCACTTTATTTAATATGTCAGGACCGGTTTCGCTCATTACGAGCATCGTCAACTGATCAGTTGACGATGCTCGTAATGAGCGAAACCGGTCCTGACATATTAAATAAAGTGGAATGAAGTACAAAGGAATATTGTGTTTTTACTAATTATTTTAAAGTTTATGCAAATTCATGCCTTTCTCATATGTTTATATAAGATAGTATTGAAAGATAGTTAGTGGTAAGTTTGAAAACACATTGGTAATAACTTACTACACTACGCTTCTTTAAAACCATGCTGTGAAAGAAAATTCTTATGGTTTGTATCACGCGAAAAGTTTTGATTAAATGGTCTATGTATAATTTATGATTCTATATCATTATGATTTATCAAATCTTATTAAATAATTTTAACGATTAATTCAAACTTCTTTCTCACAAACATCACTATGAAAAAATATTGTGTAAAATTATATTTCATCAAAAATTATGATTTTTTAAAAATCAGAAAGTCTGTTGATTCTATTGGTAGTTACAAATTTAAAAAAATAATTGTATATATTAGGATACAAATATTAATCAATCACTTAAGAAAAGGCCGACGTAAAATATACACATTACGATTATTGAACAGAATTGAATTCCTGTTGAATATTTTTTCATTATTATTTTTCATACGTATGACCATGAACTGGATATTCTGCACTATTATAATGTTGTTGTGATCTTGTAATTTCCTACTTGTTTCATTGTTATATCATTTCGCATTGTCAGCGACTTCTATCTTTGACAATTAGTTGGATTAAGTGTTTTTCTTTTATCATAGATTTGTAATTCAAGCTGTCAGTGTTATTACTAAACAATCTGTTTATTATATGGACGAATTGGCATGCTAGCTGATCATGTTCTTATTATAATAAACAGTCAAGGATATTGTTATTCAATTTAACAAACATTCATCATGGCAATGACCGTCCATCACGTCCAATCCAATGACATTTAGTATAGTATTAAGATACCTTCCTAGAAATGGCCACTGTTACTTAATGCCAGATATATGTAATATATAATTCCTCCTGTTATTGATAAAATTATATAACAGGATATAAGAAATAATTCGCTGATCTGGCCATTTTAATCCGACAATAAATGAAATTTGTACGGTGTATATTTTTTTCATAATATCCGATATGTTGACATTATCAGATTGAAAATAGTAAAACAATTTCGCATTTCTCGATCCAGTATTCATGAAGGCAAGTGATAGTGATTCAAATGTATTTAAATGTGTCGTTATACTTTTGATAGATTACAATTCTTCTTTTATTATTTTTGTATTTAAGATTTTTTTACGATTTGTTCAGCTGATGACACAATGAATGATTTCGAACAGAATAGCAATGATATTTCCGCGGAGTAGAGATAATTCAATTTAAATAGTAAAAAGTGATTCACAAACTTTATTTATTATATTATAATCACGTATATTAGGTATTCATACTCAGGAAATATGTTATTAGAAAACACAAAACTGCACAGAAAAAATACTTTAAATAACTACATAATTCAGCTCGTTTTATTTGTTACCAAGGCGAATTAGAGTAAAAATATTAAAGTTTTCTATTTTTTTTTTATAAAAAAAAATGGTTATAAGATTTAATATTCGAAATCGGTTTACCCAGTAGAAAAACTCAGATTTCGAAAATGGCAAATTTGGCTAAATAACTGGGTTTATAAAACCGTTTTTTAAAAAGAACGAAAGTGCCCGTTTTGTTATAAATTTCATATAGAATTGTATAAATATATACATACATCAACGAATCAAAAGTTTTTAAAGATTTCCGTTTAACTACCATAAGATAATATGTTTACCATCAGATGATTCTAGTTACTAGAATAATTCTAGTAGATTTCACCAATCAATATGATAGACTAATAATTTTTCAATATCATTATATTAATTTTCTCCGATTTTTCCGACTTTAACTCCACCTCCGGACAAACACCCGACTCCACAGCCCTGATTAAAAGTCAAGCCTTTTGGTATGTGTGTAAAATATATATTATGTACGTTCGAATAATTTTTCTGAATTCCAAGCAAGTCACATGTCAACTCAAATAAGCTGATAAAAATGTTGTCAAAATAAAGGTTGGGTACATTATTTAACATTACGGTTTTCCTGTTAAAATGTTAAATAACGTCGTCTTGGTTATTATTATCTCATCAGCTAATCTAGCATCTACTCAATATTTTGAAATTCGACTGATTTCCTAGAAATTATTCACGGTCAATAAACCACAAATTTATAACATTTTTTTTATTTATGTAATAAAAGTTTTATGAGATGGTAAACATTAAGTTCTTAGTATGAAAGGCAATGTTATTATTTTATGACATTTATGTATCGCTACCACAAAGCAACAGTGAGATAAAGTAAAAAAGTCAATTTTAAGATAAGTATGCATATCGATTGCTGAAAGGTAAACTTTTATAATGAAACTCTGAAACATTAAAATTTTAAAATATTTCCCATTTACAAAAAAAAATCTTACAATCACAATAGTTGATATCTCCCTGTAACTTCAAAGCATCAGCGAGATTAGTAAAATAACTAGATATATATAGATGATAGATAAAAAAAACCTGCTATTATCGTTTATCATAAACTGTAAAAGAAACTATAATTTTCTATTTAAAAAGTACAACACAAACCTGTAGCGATATAATTGACGCTAAAAATGTTGAATACAATAAATATCATTTAAAATTGAGGTAAAACTTAAAAAAAAAGATTTGTTGTATGTATGTCACATACAATATAAATAAGTTATTCAATTAAAAAAAACATTAGTGTGCATAAGATATCTTTGACATAATCAGCATCAGTTATGCAACTGATGATGCTCGTGTGAATATAAGTGGAATTAGTACAAATGAGTATTTTACTATGAAGTTTTTCCACAAAGTACTGACAGGAAACACCTGAAAAGTGAATTATACACTTCTTTGGGTCAAGGTTTTGTGTTGCGTCGAAGGCCGTACACAGGCCCAGAAATCCTCGAGCTGGTCCTCGTCGCAGCGGTCGCTTGAAGTATCCCTTACACTCAGCGGTGGGCTGCCAATATCTTAACAAGGGGCTCGGTTTATTTTATCCATTTATTTGTATCCATTTTCGGTCCCAATGTGGAGCGTATGACATCCTAATGAAAGTATCTCAAAAAAAAGTTTTGTTTTTCTACGAGAACTGTTTGTTACTTAGTCACTCGACCGCTCTTTTCCAAAAAAAGTAGTAGGGATAGAATGATAAGACTAAGACAGGACTAGTGATTATCTCGAACCCATGAGGTCCGGCACGGAAGCCCACAACGCTGAATGAAAAAATGAAGGGACAATACTAAGTCTTGTTTCATAATAAAATTTAACCATCTACAGAAATTGCAGTTAGGTACTGATTTGAGCTAAGACGAATGATTTTCTTATCTTAACAAGGGGCTCGCCGGCCGCGTTGAAATTTAACAAGGGGCTCGCGCGAGCCCCCCCCGAGCCCTCTCCAGCCCACCCCTGCTTACACTACTTTCTCAACGTTAGTATGCACTTAGTCGAAATTCTTGCATAATCTACTGTTTTTTATAAGTTATGTTTTCACAGAACTAAACTGAATTATAATAAAAAAAATGTTTATTTATATTGAACATAGAGCATTTTTTATTACCGCAAAATACTCAAATCAATAAGTATTTAACAAGTCAATCAGTTAGATTTTTTTTTGAGTAACGAGAAATGATTCTGATATTTACAAGGAAGATTTAATGAAGTCGGCGCAATAAATAACCGCCGACGAGTTAGCGAATAAATTATTTCGGGCGTTACGTCTGTCGACAGTGAAATGCTGAGACTAATACGTTTCTATTCATTAGCTTCTGTTTGGTTTTCGACTGACATGATGTATCGCTTCATTAACAACTTTTTTTATGCGGCAACAATTAAAATGCTTTTGAGAGTTGTAAAACATGTTTTAATTAAGACCTGGATACGTATTATTCATTTGTAAATATAATAAAAAAAACTGCAACACTTATTTATATTTCATATTAAAGTGACCGTCGAAACGAAGGTGATCACTGATCAACGATTAAGAGCCATATTTGGCTCAGACATAGATTGAGTTTTCTCTCTTTGAGGCTCGTCACATTGTCTTTACAACATCTGTGTTTTGGGTGGCTAACGAGCTTTTTTCCACGCTCCAGAGTACTGTGGTACTTGTTCATATAATATTACAATATCGCATATGGACCACTTTTAAATTTGAATAAAAATCGTAAACAATTAAAAAAATATATATGAAAGGTTTTTAATTAAAAACTGCGCATTAATTTAATACATTTTTTAATACAAAACAGTATAAGTATTATTTTAAGTGTATGTTGGAAATATGTACATACATGATACTATTAGTCTTAATATTATTTAAGCCATATCCACTGCCAACTATTAACTATTAACTTATAACCATCATAAGTAGTATTAACGAATGTTGTTATTCAATCGATCAGCGCTCTTTTTAGTAAGTTGGTAAGGATTAGGGTTTATACAAAAACCGACTTAAAAAAACGGTTTTCGAATTCCAATAATTTCCAAAACTCCGCCTTATTAACCCAGTTTTCGAAGTTTAACAAAAAATGTACCTATATAATTTTTTTAAATATTTTTTTTCCAATTCTGGGATCCCGGGATCGAACATTTAGCATAAAATCGTGTAGAAACTCGGGATTCGGGTTTGAGAATTTTTTTCTTGCCGATTTTGAAATCCTGGTAATTTGCAGATTTCCTAAAATTAAAAATATAAGAAGTTTTTTAAAGCTCTCGTGGAGTTTTTTAAAAAAAATTAGTCATTGTCCGATTTAAAAAAAGTCGGGAATTTTCGGAAATCCCAAAATGAAAAAATTACAGTTAAAACTTTATTTGGTACTAAATAAAATACAGAATCATTTTGATAACATGATGACTAATAGTAGATAACAAAATGAGATATTGCAGCCTCATTGACACAAAGAAACATAAATATTCAAGCACCATTGTATCCACTTGATAGTGTCACCGAAGGGTGAGCCGAGGACGTTAATTCATCGAGTTGTCAGTTAGAATACGCCCACAATAACAAGATGCCCTAATAAGACCTTTTACCCGCATTCCACATCCCGAAACGCCACACCGCACCTGTGAAGATGTTCATCGCAGGTGATTTAGATTCATTAGTGGTCGATAACCAGAGAGTCGTAAATAAATAACTGAGTAGATGATCAATAAAACAGATATAGCTGAACGCAGCTCATTGCTTAATTATTACTATCTAGAATCTCAATGAAGTAAATATTATCAATGCATTAACACGTGCTCTTTTGCATCCGGTGCTTGGAGTATTTATTCACCATATATATTTATTGTATTATTAAAATAGTTGTTGAACTGAGAAAACTATGTTAATCTACTTCAGTGTTTCTCAAAATTTTTAGGCCCGTAGTCTCTTTTGAGTGTCTTTATTTTTCTGTGGCCCCCATACCATTGTTTTGCCTACCTATAAAAAATCCAATTACAAGGAATTTGCGGATTTACCAGCGTGGGAGCTCTTCCAATCCAAAATCACAAAAATTTTGGAATTTCGGAAAATTTGCCCGTGGCTCCCAAACTGTGTTGTGGCCCCCAAAAAAATAATAATCTCGGGCTCCCGATTTAGAAACCCTGATCTAATGCTAGGACAGAAATAGACTAGATATTTTTTTTCTTCGCGGGTGCGGTGAATAATTATATTTTTTAATGCAACAATTCGAGAGGGCGACGACGATAAAGAACATTTTTCTTTGATAATATTTATGTTGTAATTAAAATGTTTACAAATCTCTTTAATGTGAAATAAAACGTTTATACCTACTATTTAAATAAACTCATAATAACTTTACGCAATTCACTTGTTGCTGATCACTTAAAAAATATGACAAATTTGCATTATCAAATTCAGGCGATGACTTGTTTGTTACAATGTCTTTGTGAGTTCTTTTAATTTTATTTATAATTCTCATTAACTCATTATTCTATGCATCTTTGTAAATATTTTGAGCTATATATATATACAATTATTATCTTGTCACCGTATTATGAGATGGGTAATCAAGATTTTTTTAAATATTTCAAAATGTTGGTGACTTTCAAAGGTTACAAAACATAACATTTCATACACATCTACTTATTTAAATAGTGAAAATCTTAAACTATAATATATGCAAAGTATGTTCATATTTTTCTCAAAAACATACTGTAAAATAATATATCTCGCCTGAAATCATGATAATAGTAAGATCACATATTAAATCAGCTGTTATAAAAACTATTTTCTATAAAATCTTAGAAATGGTAAAATTTTATTTTGCGCTTTCATTATTCAACTCAAGAGGGCTTTTTTCCCTAAAATGTAAAAAGAATATTTGTTAATTTTTACTTATGCTATAAACAGTTCAATACGTTTTCAATAAAGATATAACATCTCTTTTAGTCTTACTTTGTTATATATGTATATACAACACAGTATTAATATATATATATATATTTATTAGTTGAAAATGCTCGTGTTGAGCGAAACCGGGTCTGATTTTAATACATAAACGTGTAGTTAGTAGAAAAAAATGTTTTATTTTTTCATATATTGTATTTCTACCAAGTATTAGCAGTAAACACCTCAAAAGTGATTGATGTTTTAAGCCTTTATCGTAGCGAATATAAGGAATGTAAAAAACATTGTATGGAACAAAAAGTGTAACCATAAGTACTAAAGTTACTCCGATCGTCTGTATCAAACAAACTGCCATAAAACACAGACCACAGCAGGTTTATTTACCATCCATAAAAATAAGGTTTGTTTATTCAACACATTTTCCCAAAGAAGAGTTCATCCGCTCTGACGATGCGTTAAAAAGCTTCTGAGACTATCTCAAAGTCATGCTTCAAGCTTGCCAAGCACGTTTTGCATTAACTTTTAACAACGGAAAGTTTGGACAAAGCCTTTTTAGCGGCGCTGCACTATCATAATTCAAAAATCACGAAACGTTTCCTTCATGTCCACAAAAGAGTGCTTTGAACTTTGCTAACTCAGCAAAATAAAAACAGTAAACCCTGCAATACGACAGTCTTATTTAATAAGAAAGTTTTCTACTATCTGTATAAAAAAGAAACATAAATATACTGCAATATGCATCGGAAAGCTATTTTCCTAAAATTTATTATTATTTTTTAACGATTCAACTATTTTAACTGAATCTTTCCGAAATTGTCACTTTCAATTTCAGTTGACTATATTTCGAAAAAATGAAAATAATTGTTTGTGTTTTATTTTTAAATATTAATCGATAACCTTTAAAATACGTTATTTATCACATACAGCGGCGGTTAAAATTTAAATTGAACTTTTGCAAACCGCGAAACGATCATATATTTCACGTGCATTCCAGATATCACATGTTAACATTTTTCACGACTATTTCAATAAATAATGTAAAGAATTGAAAACCATGTGGTTAACCAAAATAATTTACTATATCTTTAAATTTCAACTTTATTTCGAATACTTAGAAAAAGTTTACCGATAACCATGTTTTCTACATTATTAGTCTATTACTAAAACTATGATAAATTCATTATGTACCGCACCACAAAACCGCTGTGAGTAAAATTCTTGCGGTTAAATAGTAAGTTAACTACGGTGACTTGTCAATTCAACCGCGATAGAAATTAACGTTATCTCCTAAAATCTAAATGGTGAGTGAACGATGAGTGGTTTTTGTATCTCGGTTGGATTCAATAAGATTTCATAGAAAATTCTAGAGCTGACCAACTAGGTTCTTTTCATTGATTGAATGTCGATTAACTATAGGAATCGCCAATAAATCTTTATTGATATTGTCGTAATTATTATTTAAAAGCAAACTCCAATTTCTGAGTAATAAACATACAATGGTGATTTAAACGGTATTTTTTTTATTGTAATTTACTTTCTGATAGTATCGTTAATCAATGGAATTTTGTGAAACAAAACAATACATGGAAATTGTGGTTTATACCATTTCGCAGTATTCAGTAGACAATTATAGATAAAAACAAAATAAATTCTTTAAATATTCTTTTTGCCGTTGACTATTGTTTTATAATACACGATTTTATGTTGAATGTTTAATCCCGAAATCCCGGGAATGGATGCCTTAGTTTGCACCTTTTGTTAGCTATTTTAAATTCTCATATATAATATGATTGGGTACATAAATTTAATATTTAAGCGTATAATCTTTTAGGACTTAAGTAAATTTATCCAATAGACTTTCATAAATACCAAAAGACATCATCAGCATAATCTTATCTTTATGTTCCTCGCTTCTTGGTGATTATTTCTTCACAAAAAGTGTTGAACTTCAGTCAATTTTTAGCTCAAATTGAGACATTATCATAAATTATTTCGGTCGATATGTTTTTTTATTCGAATTTAAATGAGTCACGCATGTTTTATGCTGACCATAAAATAAAATCACACATTTTTCGGACAAAAGGAAATGTAACCGACATCAGACAAGTTATTTCTTCATGGAGGCTTATATGAATACCGCAAGTGATTTTAAAACTATTACTTTATATAACTTTTTAATTCAATGTATTTTTCTTCCTTGAGAAGAACTAAGGAAAAATATTCAGGGAAATATGTTAAATTACATTTTCACAATAAAATTAATGTATTATATTGCAATAGGTCTAGAACATGTTTCGCTATGTTATCTTTGCTTTCTCGTTAAGTATGGTGATTTATATGGATATAATAATGTACATAGATATGCACCGTAAAACTTGTTGTATTGAATTCAAATTCATTTTTTGTACATTATGTCCAATTTGTCTACTTATTATAATTTGAAATTAAAAAAATATACATTTTTTCATATTAATAAAAACGATTATATTTTCTTTTCAGGACCAGGACCGTTTGAAATCAACTTCAGCCGAAATTCAGATCGAGATTTCAGGCTATTTTGAAATAAGGTAAATACACTTTAATTGTCTGTTATTATCCCGATATAAATATTACTGCAACCTGGTTCTCTCCTTTTACTATTATTATAAATTGATTACATATTACTATACCCCCATTGTAGTCATTATACAATTAAATATAATATGTCGTGCAGTTTTCCAATTATATCTGGTAACTTACTCAATAATATAAGCTCGCAAAACGTCAATTAAGATTTTGTCGACAAAACTAAATTGAAAGTTTTATAAAATACGTTATTTGTCATTTACCGTTTAATCCACAATCAATTATAAATATTATGTCAATTTGTTAATTTGAACGAGTAGCAATTTAGCCTGTTTAGTTTAGTTCTATTTGAACACTCCATGAATAGCTCAGATGTGATAATTTGTGAAAAATTAATATTAGAAAACAATATACATAATATTATATTGAATGTATCGTATTATAATATCGGTACGGTTAATAATTAAGAATTAGTACACAATGTTGTACACTTTTTAAGGCAAACAATATTTTGAGAAATCTTTAACAATATGTCCCCTTTGTATTAATTTTAATTTTTGAGTGTTTGATATTATTGGATTCGTGATTTTGCTCTATTGTCTATTTAAATAAAATGCGTTCTTATTTTATAAAATAGTGTCGAGAGTAAAAATCAGTTTTAAGAACGTCTCTGTTTATATACATATTGTAGCTTGGAGGAAATTAAAACTACTTTTTTAAAGCGAGCATCTCGTGGAAATGACAAATTCAGACCTCAATCGTATTTTAATGGGGGTGCGATGCATTCGTATTTCTGAGACGGGTGTGACGTGTACAACAAATAAAAAATGTCAAACGTAATGTCATAAACAGCCGGCTCAGCCCAATTTAGGTGAATGAAGTGCGAGCGAGGTCAATTTCGAGTAGATTTGGGAATCAGTGAGAACTAACTATCAAGATAGATATAAATAGTATACAAGACGTGACGAGAAAGTAATACATCGATCTTTAGTATGCACTGATTTTTATAAGGTCGTCCATATGGTGTGTTGTTATTTTTTAAAGGTAAAGTTGTTCCACGCCCGAGATGAAAGGTCGCGGTGTCGATTATGGGTACTCTTGCCCGCCGCACATGCACCGCAATGACAGGGCCGGCGAAATCACATTTTTTTTATGATTACATGACCACATTTGAGATGTTTATGGCTGCATTCTGAATTACCTTTATGGCATGTTATTACATTTTACGACGCAATGCGTTTCATTCCTCGGCGTACGATTTAGGGAACATTTTCAAGGGCTCATTCAAATGCGCATTTATCCAATTTGTATGAGATACTCTTTCTACTGTCTGGATAATTTGTATACTTTTCTGTTTAGTGATAAAAATATCGTTTCTGTCATCTCCATGTACAATGTTGGGTATTTCCGTGTTTACTAAAAAATGCAACGGTCGTTAGCGCACCTCCATGTCCAGATGGAGTGTCAAACAACCGAATTCAAAATATAAAAATTACATTAAAAATTACCCTTTTTTATGTGTTCTCGAACATCGACTACAAGACGTTAGTTGCGTGATAATAATTATCGCAATTTGACCATTCATTGTTCTCTCAAAACGGGACATCGACTTATTCTTAGTTAATACAAAGAAGCAGGGCTTCGAACCGAAAACCGTTAAAATCGTTATTTTTACCGGAACCGAACCGAAAAAAATATCGGTTTTTTTCGGTTCACGCTAGTATAGGTTTTGAGGTTTTCAAATTCCTCGATGGGCTAAAAAAAGTCACGGAGATATTTTGGACAAATCGAGCTGAACCGAATACCGGAAACCGTTAAAAACCGTTATTTTTTCCGGAACGAAAACCGGAACCGAACCGATATATATATTTTTACTTGAACCGGAACGAAAAAATAGCTGTTCGAAGCCCTGCAAGGAAGTACTCAACGTTGTATTTAATCTGTGATTATTTAATAAAAATGCTTTCTTTTTATATCATGCCGTTTCATCAACATTTAAAAGTTGACACCACACAAGTGATTATAAATGATTAACATGTCGTTGTAAAATGCTAGTATTGAATATACACTAGATCTAATCGTTTAATATCCAATTAATTTGGGAAATATTTCTTTATGTGTTTTATTATGGATAACCAACCACAATTAAACACACACCTGTTAAATGCACTCAGTTCCAGATATAGTTGTAGTTTTTAAAAATAATATTAATCATTTTTTGTACATTTCTATACTGAAAGGTTCAACCCGGGTCGTTACTCGTTAGTGACAGAACGTATAAAAATGTACAAATTTTTTTGATCAAAATTTAATAATGTAGTTCCAACAAGCATTTTCAGTAGAAATCTTACATTAAAGTATATTAATCTATTAAAAATATGCATTAGTTATTATGATTGTTTTTTTTTCTTACACAATATGGCGACTAAGTGGATGCTGTCGTGATGTGAAGTCAATCGAGATAATGTTTTCAGTGTTTTCCGTTCAAAAAGACAGGTGGTCTCTCCTTGTAACCGGACGACTGGCAACTTTGACATTTAGATCGTGAAAGTGCACATTTTTTACCCTTGCACGCTTTGTGATCCATCAGGCGGCTGGCAAGCTGCAAGATTATTATTTTTTGCGGCGCCAAAATGCATCAAAAGGGGCCGACATCAGCTGCGAATTATAAATGATCGGGGATCATCGCCGCAGATAAAAATTGCAGTCGTGATAAATTTTAACGACGCTGAACGAACGCATAAACTTCGTATCTCTCACGAGATTTGGAAGGAATATTACAGGCCCTCCCGATGACACTATCTAATGGAGAGCTTAATGGAAATTATGGCGAGCTTAAAGGCTTATTTGCAGCAAAAAATCTTCAATATTTCCGAAGACTCAACTTTGCCTCCCTTCGTTTCTTCTATTTTTAATGCAGTGTATTTGCTTGATTCATTCATGAAATTATTTTATAACTTAATTAATTATTTCATATTGTGTTCTTTGATTTGTAAAATCTTTTCAATACCTATTTTTTATTACACCTTTTTATTTAATTATGATTTGTATAAATAACATGTATTTTCTTATCAGGTGCACGAAACTAGTCCTGATCGTTTTAAATACAAGTTTTAAATTAGTACAAATTAATGTATGCAATGCCTTTCCACCAAGTATTGACATTGAATACCCTACAAGTAATATGTATGTCCATCTAAAATTTGTAATAAAAAGCGTATGAAAAATAAATCACAGATTATTTATTGTCCCGCTTAATCTATTTCCCTACTATAGAATTATTATCGCGGTTATTATCGGTTTTATACTTTCATTTTTGCAAAGAAAATGGTTTTTCACGTTACGTCATGCAGCGGTCGATAATTGTATTATTTTAACCAATAGACCAATTCCTTTTCTTTGGTAAATGTTTTCCTATATGGGTCGTTAAACCTTACATTTATCCCATTTATCTTCGGTTTGTGCTTGCACATAAATTTCAGGGTAATATATCACTGGACTTATGCCATCTTTCGTACCTTTTTATTCTTTATGTATAGGTTATTTTTTAAAAGCGCATAGTTATTATAATTTGACATAAAAACGATGAACATACCGCTTTTATTATCGATGGGCTTTCATATGGATTGAATATATTAAACGTTAAACGATTTTTGTAATCATTTTACTAGGTAATCAAAATAATCAGTAAGACGTTAATTGTCAGTTCAGTAATGATAACTAATGATATCATTATTTTTAAGAGTCAATAAAAAAATCTAATGACATTCTTAATAAAAAAACTAGTTTCGATGTTAGAATAAAAAGTTTATTTTGGTTTCTATTCGTACGTGACAGCAATATTGAAATTATGTAATTAAACGCCATTAAAAATAATAGGTTGTATGCTACTGAACATTTTTAACACTTACATATTTTTTGTTGTGTTTTAATTATAAAACAATTATTTTTAATTATAATTAACATATTTGAATTTTTTTCGCTTCTGATATATTTATTCAGTGATTATAAAATGTGTAAGACTATTTTTTTCTATAATTATTCTAGAAATCTAATATTCGAATATATTTTTTTGAATTGAAGTTAGTTTAAGATTTCTTTGTGATACTGAGAAGCAAAAAGGTTAATACCAATTTAATTATATATGTAGTCAAAAAACTAGTGCTTAATCTACATATTTTCCCGTAGTATTAATATCAATTAATAGACATGTAAGTAGTAGACTTTTATCAGGGCTTCCAACCCGGGTACCAGCACGTTTTTTTAAGAACCGAAAACTTGGATTTTTTAACGGGTATCCAGTCATCTTAATTTTGATACAATATCAATTCTCCGTATTGAATATACCTATATCAATTAAAAATTAAACATTATCTACTAAGTGAATCTGAAATCTACTGATGAACGAAGTCTAATGCTAGCAAGCTTATGTATTGCTTACTGTCTATTCAATCTACTTCAATGGCAATATTTCGTTGCTTAAATTTTTTCATCAATATGTAATTCAATGTATTATGAAATATAAAAGGATGGATGCAGTTATACAGTAGATATATTACGTTTAAGGTAAAAATAAGATTTTAAATAAATAATTTAACATCGCATCAAAATTTAAAAAATCTTTAAGCACATTTATGGTCCTATGCATGTATGTAAATCAATGTATATAATAAAATGTTAATTTATAATGTTGTTGTTTTATACAGCTATTAGTATTGTTTGATATTATGATTATTTCGTATTAATCAAATGTAATTAAATCATGGTTGTAATTAAATACTATTTGGACCAAATTATGTAAGAATTTTTTTTTGTGTATATATAATATATGTTTATTATATTTAACTCAATAAGTCAATATAACAATTATGTATTATGTTTAAAAAAAAATACTCGGAACCGGGTGATGCATTTTGGCAGCCCTAGCTTTTATTTGGATGCCCTAACTTTTATTCAATGAAAGTATCAAACGCGGAATCCGTAAGAAAATAATATTCATACGTCTCGTCCACCTACTAGAATTATTTAATCAGTGAGATAAAATATATTATGATTAATCTGAGTAAAAACAGAATTTTACCAATCAATTTAATTACATTTATTTGATCTACGATCTCTTACCAACATGTTAATTAATACTACCTCGTCTACCTACTTTTGAAAGATCTATTCATTTAATTTAATGATCCAATTAAAAACAACATTTAAAAAATCGTCAGACGTATTGCAGTTAACGACTGATTATTTTTTCCAACTTTCAATACACGAGTAACTTACATGAGTAACAAACATATTATACTAATTGAGTAGAACAAAAATTTATAGAGAAGCATTATTAGAAAAATACTCAAAAATACGGATAAGCTTATTATTAAAGCAAAAATTGGAAAATTCCATTAGAGGTTAAGTATTCTGCTTAAAATGAAAAAATGTATTTACTTAACAAATTTTGAATAGCCGTGTAGACAATTTAAAATTTGTATTAAAAACATAATTCCTTTCTAAAAAAAATCATTACGTTTTGGAAAATTTGAATGTGGATTAATTTTCATAAAAATGAAACTTTAATTTTAAATACGTTGGCATTATTCAACCCAAATTATGCTTATTGTTGTACAGTGAAAAATGAACTGAGCTTGTAGATATGTAACTTGAGTGTCAATTTCAAATTTGCTGATTGAAATTAAATGATAAAAATTCCGCTTCCAATGAATGGAAAACTTTTTCGATAATTATAAAACCAACAGCTGCATATTCTCTTATTTGTTTTTTTCATGAGAATATTTCTCTAAATGACTGGCTACGTCATACGATAATATAAGGATAATTATAAGTTCTATTTAATAATCACGAACGCTCTTTATACAGAAAAATATACCTTTAATAAATTTTTTGGAATAATATTTTTTATAAATCGAAAAAGATTTTTTTTTCTAAATAAATTCTAGGTAAATAATATTTTATACTGTCTTGCCGTAACGGTTAAAAGTTTTGGCATGAATCCTGGCTATTAATTTATTATTTTTTTTTATTTATTTTATTTAATCCTCGGTATTTTTTTAAATTATTGATGGTGGCTGTAATAAATTCGTATGACTGGACTAAATTTTATATACCTAAGTAATAATGTATGTCTTCTAATCGAGCTACATAATAGATTTTCTTGTCAACAAACAGCGCTGCAAAAAACGTAATTAACAACCACTCGTAAATATTTTTAATGTCACTGATATACGCAGTACATTACGTATCATGATAATTTATTTTTAATAAGACAATTAGATAATTTATATTAGAGTTTTTATAATAAAATTATCGACTGTATTAATATAATAGTGTTATTATTGCTTTCCGAGATGTCCTGTTTGAATGTTTGCTTTTGAAGTAGAAAAGACGACGCTGAGAGACGATGCACGGCAAGGCAAGGTCGCTACTTATTAGCTACAAGCGGGTAAGGTCACTCTCGACGCCTGTTACGTAATAATAAATATTATGAAGAGTCTGTGCAGTAGAGGTCTGCACGGGCCCGGGCCTGGCCCACGGGCTCTTACCCGACCCGGCCCGTGGGCCGGGCTCGGGCGGGTAAGCGCAATCGAGAGTCGGGCTCGGGCCGGGCCGGGCCTTGGAATTTGGGATATAATGTTGGGAAAAATATACCAAATCGAGGATTTCAAATTCCTCGGTGAGCTAAAAAAAAAAAAAAAAGGACTTTCGGAGATAATCTGGGGAAAAAGTATACCAAATCGAGGATTTCAAATTTCTCGGTGCTTCGGGTCGGGTTCGGGTAACAAGTGCGGCATTAGACTCGGGCCCGGGCCGGGTCGGGCGTGAGTTTTTCGGGCTCGGACCGGGTAGTTTTGTAAAATTTTGGCCCGTGCAGACCTCTACTGTGCAGTGTACACTATGTAGGGTTTCCATGACACCTCTATAAAAACGATATAAGTTTATATTAATTTATAATTAAATAAACAATAATAACGACTCGCAACGCTTGATAAATTACCGAATAATAATTCATTCTGATGAAGGTATTGTTGAATGTAGTTAAAAGTAGACGAAGCTATTTGTCTGAAAAGTTATTTGATGTCTCGTTCAGTCCAAATTTCTATTTTGAAAAATATTTTTTTTTTTTCAAAATGCTACCCATTTCTACATGGAAATTTACTAAAAGCTGTTAATAACAATGCAGTTACGTAATTTAATATCGAATAAAAAAAATACAAAATTGTCACATAACCTATAATTTAACCAAGATAACTGGAAAATAATCACAATCAGCCAAGAAGCTAGATCGTCGTGAGCGCCAAATATATTTTTTTAATATCAAATCTAACTTAAATATTGATTTGTAAGGTATATTTTATGAAATTGTTAAAAGCACTTTACAACGCTCACCAGCTTAATATAAAATAACACTATATATTTCATGCCGACTTGAACTAGTTTCCGCTTAAAAAGTAGTGCAATTGATACTGGGAGCTGAAATGCTTATAAAAAAATTAGCCATATGATGGTAAATAAAACTGCTTAAAAATTTGAATGCTGGGAAAAAAATTGTTCCATTATTTTTTTATTTTTTTATCCATGTCTACTTCCAATGTGGAGCATATGGCATCCTAATGGAGGTATCTCAACAGAAGTTTTTTCTACGAAAACTGTTTGTTACTCAGCCGCTCAACCTCACTTTTTTCAAAGTGTGTTGTAGAGAAAGAAGAACAAGGCTAAAACAGGACTAGTGGTTGACTAATCGCTATTGCTACACTCGCTTATTAAAATATCAGAAGGAAGGGAGGAGAGGAAATAATGTGAATTGACATCACAAACACCCAGTCTTCGATCACAACTTTGAATTGAATAATTCTTAAATTCACTGTGATCTTACCTGCGTGATCGGTAGGGCAAGCTCTAACCAACTGGGCCACATCAGGCGGCATTAAAATACAAGATAAATATACTAATAATATTTTTGTTTTATATAAGTTAATCGTGCGTTTGTTCTTCCCGTATGTAATGGTCACACTAGCTCTTATTAGATGTCTCGCATCTGGTAAGTACCTTTTATTGCGTTTAATATGTCGTAAAATACACAATTGATTACTGAAAAATAAATAAAAAATGCCATCTCGAATAGTTCACTACGTTTGACCTATCCATCTCAGAACATGTAATATATTATGATTATTATTTAAAATAAAATGCACATGAATTCTGTTGTGAAAGTTAAGAAAGATATTGCCGATAAAAAAAGATATGTAAATATGATGATCTTTCCTGCAAACGAAGTGTCCTGTTGTATAATTGTACGTTTAAACTTAATTGTATTGGCAGATTTAACTTTTTTCAAAATCTATAAAATTACGTATGCTGAGAAGAAATAAAAATTAGTAGCAGAAAATAATTGAGCACCGCGAACTTTATCTCTTATATGGTAAAAAATCATGAATACACATAATCCTTTTTTTATGCGATATATTGGTTCCAGAAAGTAGAGCGTAAAAAAACCTCATTTTCATATAATTTGATAAATCGGTTCCAAATCCGCGTAAAAAAGTATGAAAATTTATGAAAAAACGTAACGGTGCCGTCCAAAAAATCGCGTAAATTCGAAATCGCGCATAAATAAATCGTTTGAAAAAAAAAGGATTGTGTGTATTAATATTAATTATCTAATATAGATTGCGCTTAAAATAAAATAATCGGAAACAGAAATACCCTTAGTAATGCATGAATAAATCAATAGGAGTTATTATATATACACACAAAAATTGCGTGGATTATGAATTTATTAAGTAAATGTCTAATATGATGTCTTCACTTGTAACAGAATCGATCGATATACTCTACTCATCATGCATCGCGTAGGCTAGATTTGTGTAAACATTGTAAAACAGTATTTCTGAGATAAGTAAATTCGTGGTAGAACCACATCCGGTTCTCAGACACCAAAAGAATGTTTCATAAATAGAAATCATACCAACCCAAGTGAATAAATAGTTCAGCAATAAATCGATTAAATCACTTAATAAAAATAGCATCTAACCGCACGCGTGATATTTGTAAAACATTTCTCATTTTACATGTTTCAGATAACCATATTAAGATTTAGAAGTGCCCACGCTTCCGTTCGAGCCCTTAGTCACTGCTGCAATGTTGTCATTCTGGTCACCGTTTACCGGAAATGTGGAATCACTTACATAGTTCGATTCAAATTAATTTAATTCTATAATGCCACTATTTGTCACCCACAACAATGCGCGATTTAAAAATAAATAAAGCAGTAATCAACCAAATCGGTTCAGTTGCGTTTTGTAATCCAACGAGTAGGATTGTGAATTATTCAAAACAAAAGTGTCACTTAGTAATTATTGACGTAAGCAAGTATTAAATAATAATATATTGTAAGTAAACTAAAATATTTTTTTACCGTTTAATTATATGATATTTTTCATTTCGTGTTGGAGGATTATAAAAGCTGTGTGTACGTTTTTTAAATAGTAATGACAGGTCCATATTTTAATCATATTTATTTAATTCTCACCAAAATTGATTTATGTTATTTGGCTTATTAATTAAATGTTGTGGTTGATCGAATGGCCAAATATTTCACGCTCAAAATGAGATTCAATAGTTAATTATACGTCAATTTATACTAAAATTAAGAATTACTTAAAATTGCAACTTGGTGGTTTATATTTCAAACATTACCATTCTGCCATATAAAGAAAGTGTTGTGATGCTAATCCAGAAATAAAATAAGGACTTTTTTTTTTATTATCTGCAAGAAAGAAGTTTGTTTATATCTTAAAATAAACAAACCAGAGTTGTCGCAATGTTTATTATATCAGAGTTCAAAAAGTTCAGTTCAAAGCGATGTGTTTTTTAATTATTTTAAATTGAATTTCGTTTTAAGGCATTTGCCTAAATTGTGTGATTGTTATTTTCTCCGTAGCGTAATAATAATTAAAAGCAGCAACACAGTGCTAATTCTAATTCAATTGGTTTGCGTGTCGTTTGTTAATTAAAGCCTCGTTTCATAAATCTTGGTATTCTACTGTATTCAGAATAGAGTGCTGCTAAATTAATTTAATCTAGGTCAATTAGAATATTTCATGTCAAGCTAGTTACTAGGAAAATCTTAATAAAAAATGCATAATCTTTACAATAGTTGTTATAACCAGTTATGAAAAATGTACGTTTAAGTGTCTAGTGATACCAGTTTTTCCAGGTGTGCAATAAATAATCCTTTTTAACAATTTTGTGTCCAACAAGAGGTGACAGTACTGACAATTAAATATGGTTTTTTCAATCAATATTTAATTATTCACTTCTGAAAAAAAAATTGAAAAAAACAGTTGATAATTAATTATACTTAATGTATCGAATATAAATTTAAAAATGGCAAAGTTTTAGAATAAAAATAAATCATATGATTGATTTTATTGTTTTCGGACACTGCTATAATATGCCACTGAATTTATTAATGAATTGTGTGGGTTAGGTTTTTTGCTGTTCTGAAACAACATTGTTGTTTCAAATTACGTATGGTGTGTGGTTTTTTCTTCGAGTATTGGATTATTGATCGATTTCATTTATTCAATATTAGCATTTATTTTTATCGCGATCACTTCGTAGAAGTAAATCAATTATGGAATATGATCCTTCTCAATTTTTTCTTTGAAATATAATAGTTACTTAGAAAACATCGCTTAGTCATCGCATTTATTTATATACATATATATATTTGCAATCGAGTACAATTCAATTCAGATTTTTTTATATATTTATGTGTGATCTTTTTTGCTTGCAAGTGATAACATAAGATTACAACTGTGTGTATACAGATTCGCTATGTAACATAATTTTTATTACTTTTTTAGAGTCGTAGATACACTATTGTCTGCTTTTCTGTTTAATATTTTTTTATTCAGTAATTATAAATTTTTGACCATGTCCGCTCCCAATGAGAGTAAATGGACTCTTAATGGAGTATATTACAAATGTAATTTATGACAACTGGTTATATTTCAGTTGCTTAACCTCTAGGTTACATGTGAGGTTAATTTGTATATCACAGGCATTCAGGTGTTAAACATGGAATCAATTTGACAATTTAAGAATCATGATTTAATTTTTTTCGAACCCTTACACAACGTAACCGAATATGACCAAGACTGAAGCTACAGAAACAGCATGCAATAATAACATGCCATTATTTAATTTATATTAATAAACATCGACAAATTTTGAATATATGTTATCGAGATGGGAAAATGGGATAAAATATGCAAATGAATACTGAATGTAGATCTAGATAAAAATATGTTTACATGCTTGAGAAAAAGATAAGACAGATATCTTCATTCATGTTATGAAGATGTTTATTATTTTTAGTAACTAAATGCATTATACTTTATAATTGCATTCTGTTATCTTTGTTATCAGCTATGTTGGATTAAACAAATTTACTCTTATTACTGAAGCATACAGTACGCAGAGTTTTCCTCTTATTTTACAAAGTTCATTAAACTTTATTTAAAAAAATGAAATAATCTACGAGTGAATAAAATATTTTTCAAATACCTACAATGTGACGTTATATTACATTGAATTAATAAAAAAACAAACGAATTTAAAAAATTTAAAAAATATATATTTAACGTTACAGATAAGCCAATGCGTCAAATTTTTTGAAATTCGATACAAGATAAACTTTATGAGAATATAATGATCCCAAGAGAGGTGAAGTGAGCCAAGTGGTATTTTAGGGGGAAAAATAATTGGTTGCGTTATAATATTCTACGTACATATATTTAAGTATCGTAAAAGTGAAATAAGCTCAGTAAATAAATACACACTGCAATAATGTTATCTCCCTAAAATAAAAAATATCTAATCCATCGATACACCAACTAAAGTCGTGATTATACTTCTAAGACTAACAGAAAAGTTTTACCATTTTACTATTTTGATTATTTTACCTCTTGAGGGCTCAATATATAGAGTTTTCTCGATAGTAATTATACGACAAATGACATCACATACGTTTGTGTTCAAGATCCTAAATTTTAATTACAAAAATCATAATTGCTATTGACCTTGCCGGGACATGAGCCTAGGTCCATCCGATCGCTGAACAAAGCTCTTATCACTATTCTACAGATATTGACATTATTATTTTCAAGTACCTATATTATATTAAAAAGAATATCAGCATTGCTACAGTTGGATGGTATAAATATGAATCTAAGATAGTCTAGGTTTGAATTTATACTGCTTACTATTTTTTTATGTTTTATAAGCAGGTTATATTTCCCTTAGAGACATATTAAATGTCGGTTACGAGGGTTTTATTAATTCTTTTCGCTGAATTATACGATACAGCAGTAAAGTTTGTTTTATGGTGTTTTTCAATCGTCAGGAAACGTTATGTTCAATGTATCTACAAATTTAAAAGTTCAAAATAACAAATTCAGAAAAATACTTTATTCTTTAGCATAACCCGCATGCGGCCCGTTTTGTTTTTTTTGCGGCTCTCGAATGTTTTATCTCAAAATTAAAATATACATATACGTTTTATTCAAGTAAATCGTAAAATATAATAAATGAGAGCAAATTTTTTTCGTTAATTAATTAATAAAGGATAATACATCGGTTCATAAAAATAGGCTTACTGGTAAAATTTAGTTTCGATTGTGTTGTTTAATGCTGTCGAATTCTAAAGAATCAGTTGAAAATTAACAAAGAATATTTTAATAAGTAAGTACACATCATCTTATTTTTGAATCGTTTATTTTTTACGCGACAAAATAACACGGTAAAATGTAATAGAACCTTTCGTTTGTTAATCTATATTCATTTCATCTTTTTGCACGGCTGTTTTACATTGTATCTTCGAAGTAAAAGAAGATCGAGTTTGATTTGAATAAAATTTTACTTGCAGCCCAAACCCATGTTAATTCGTTTTTATGCGGCCCGCTGAAAGAAAAAGATTGTGCATGTCTATTCTGCAGCCATAACAACAGGAAAGTTTCAACTAAACGTATTTATTAAACGTGATTATTTTCATTATAATTCTAAAAGAAACGAAATATTTTAATTGTTTTAAAAACTGATAATTTTTGTGCTTATAATAATTTTCAAAAACGATGTACCTACATATTTCTTTGAATGCACACACATCGCTTTTAATATAAGATTCATAGAATTAAACCATAAATGCTAGTGGTATAGAAAAATCTCATACAAACCGAGGAATGTCATGTATAAACATTACTGCTTTGCTTAGATACATAATTTTGTAATCTATGACTCTTCTGGGAGATGCGGGTAGATGCAGTGTTTTTTCTTCATTCGACGAAGATTTATTTAGTCTAAAATATGTTCGTAAACGATTTATTACCTAATATAATACATTCGTTATTTCTATAATTGTATGTAGTCATTTAATTTAAAAGATTTAGAGATTTAATAAAAATGCTTATTTCTATAAATCAATCATTCAGTTAACGGATAAACCGATATAATATATTGTGAAGTATAGTTATTTCATAAACTCAATACGTACATTATTTTTTTTTTACGTCCTAGAAAACACATTTTTCTACGGCAGTATTTTGATCTTTGCTTCTTTTCGACTTTAATTATATTCTAGTATTGTATGCATATACCATAATATAAATGTTTGAAGGATTTATAATATCGACTGTGGAAAGGAAAAAGGACGTAACCCACACATAGCAAATTTTACAGGAGGCACAAAAAACGTGTCTTAATAATTTCCAGCCAAATGCAAATTATGAAATAAACACAACTTTGAAGTGCACAGAGACTTCTTAACTGGTGTTTACTTGACATAATCTAATATTAATTTAAGAAATTGTCTAATAAAAAACTTTTTTCAGTCTTTGTTATTGGTTTAAATTTTCACAAGCCCATCTTTTTTTAAATTTAAAAGCTAAATTTAGATACTAATTCGGTATTTGCAGCTTACATCATTTTGATAGAACGTGTACCAAGTTGGATACATTGTGATTATGCTAAAAAAGCTGTTTTGAAAAAACTGTGGGTTACGTCCTTTTTCCTTTCCACAGTCGATATGAAATCTCTTAATTATTTATTCATTTTATCGCCCGACTATATTATCAATTCTATTAAAAGTATAAGTATTATTATTATTTAATTGTTCTAGTCATAGGTTATAAATTTAAATTTTAGTTTATTGATCAGGATTAGACTAACATGATATATATAAACATTTGATTTATATTGTAGTTTTTAGTGATCGAAAAATGGAACACTGTTACCTACTGTAAATATCTCTATAAAATCAAGTCAAGCAGAAGGGGGTCAGTCGAATCGGGTGACACGAATAATAACTCAAAAATGACATTAAATTTAATAATATTGAAATGCGATACAGTACTACAAAAAAATGGTTGTGAATAAAAGTTCTATTCAACAGAGGTGTATGCAGTATATGAATTGTTTTTCTAATTATTGAAACACATCCTGAAACGTGTACATATTTTGAATTAATTATTTAATAAAAAAATCTTATGTTAAGGTTGAATGATTTTAATAAAAATATTAACCACAGATAAAGTTCTAAGTTGAATTTTAACGGCACATTCTTAAAAAAAGGATGGTGGCATAAAAGTTAGATTGCATATTTTATATAGATAAAGTTTTGTACATTATTAATATTTTTAAATGTATGCATAGTAAAAATATTTTTTTTAACTTCTGTTCCATTAAAAAAAAATAGCAATTTATCGTGTTAATAAAGATATCTCAATTTAATTGAATGTTTTTAGCATGTATCCATACTATAAAATGGTTAATATATCAAAATTCTTTATATTAATAATAAATTTTGAGCACAAGCTCATTATAGTATCATGTAAAGATGTACAACAATTAAATAACAATATTATTACGAATGTAACACTTGGTAATATAATTTGACTATTTTAAAATCCGACACTGTTTTTTTTCGATTTTGAATGCTCCCGCGATCATTATCAGTTAAAGGGCCGATATACATCGCATTGCACAGTTAAAAAAAACCAATTATTTCATTGTATTGTTTGAAATTAATTTGTTTCGTTTTTTGTACGAATGCTTAAACTAAATGAATCGTAAAAAATCAATTATATCGTAAGCATTGATTATTATCTTTAAATTATTAATCGTATTATAAAAGAAAATCGGTAGGGGGGCTATTTAGGCGTTAACTAGACGTGAATATGGGAACAATTCATCAATATCATAAAAAAATCTATTCAGATGTTTTCATTTGAAAAAAATGATCAATTAAGTTGTATGAGTGTTCACGGTAACGAGGCAGTAGACGAAGGTACACAGATACTGATCCATGTTTCTAGTTTAAGACTTGTGGTTTACTGATTTGTGGTTATGATTAATTAAATTTAAAAAAAATGGATTTCTATGATATGAACTTTAGTTGTGGTTAATAAGCAAACGTATATTACACACCGGGTGAGTAAAAGTAAACCATTTATTTCTTAACAATAGCTTTGATAACAAATTATCAATTTTAGTATCAAATAATTTTCAATTTTATGTTTCGCTTACCAATATTATGCAGTAGAGAAAAAAGAAATTATATTTTTAAACGTTTAAAGCATGTAAAATTTAAAGCGTATTATTTATCGTCATGTTATGTTTGAAATTCTATTTTTTAACAATATTTTATTCACGCATATTGAATGATTTTCTTTTACTGAAAACACGTATAGTTTGAAAACGTTTCAATATAAAGAAAGACCTATAATTACTACGTTTTTGGCAGAACAAGGATTAGGGCTTGCAATTCATCGTCAAATTTAAATAACGGATAAACAGTAAATAATTCATCCCATTAACGTAATTTACCGCTAAAAGAAAAGGGGTATACTATTAACTCGATGGCTGCTACAGACGAGATATCTCGTAAAAATTCTCGTGCTCAATACGCCAGAGACGAGTTATCTCGTCAATAACTAATTAAATTAATAGTTGCAAATTATAGCCGGCGTGCTAGGTAATTACTATTAATTATCTTCGGCAGCTAAAAGGCTAAGGTGTGTGACTACGTTCCCGCCGATTCCATCGAAAAACAAAAACACTCATTTTCATATACTATTGGTATATACCAAGTCGAGATTGGTTTTGTGAGATGTTGTCCATTGGCATATTGAAGTATTTAATACATTAATTACATACTTTAGATTTTGTAAATATTTTTCCACAGATGAAAACGATCGATCTGATTCAATACTATTATATATAGTTGGTCGGCAATTTGTAGGATATTTCAAAAAATATATAATTTTTCAATAAAACAAGAAAAACAATACACAGTTAATGAAGAAAATATAACCAAATATTTAAGTACTTATATAATAGGTAGATGAAGAGTATGGTCGTTTTGGTGATGGATGGCAGATGACCAGTTACGATTACAATGCGTGTTTCAATGTTTCTAGATTTAAAAAACCAATTCCACATTCCGAGTGCATATTTCCAACTACCTTTTGTTACAATATGCTTGTTTGTAGCTGTCCTTAAATTACGGTAAAATATTTGTCGGTAATTACCGGTTAGTTTTCTAATTTACCGAAGGCCAATTTACATAGATTTACCGGTAATGCAAGCCCTTACGAGGACGATGTATAGAATGTATTGAAATGCAACTCAGAAATACAATACTGCTATAAAATATAAAATTGTTAAACTTGTTAATTGGTTATTTTCAATTGTATAGATTTTAAATTACCAATAATTATTATTTTACTATGCATTCATTGACTTTGTATCTCAATAATTTATATTATCAAATATAACGTACCTGTTTAGTTTGTAATAATTTCGAATAAGTATTTAGTTATGTTTTGTTTCAAGATTGTTCTGTTCCAGTTTCTCGAGTGGGTCTTTCGTTGTGCCACTAGAAAGATCAACGATGGTCATTAAACAATTTTATTACATCACGTTCACTGCGATAAATAATCTTGCTTGGTATAGTACTTACTCGCTTTTCGAATATGTTTTACGATGTACATGAGTTGTCACACGAACTGCTTCCGAATACAAAATAGATTTGCGCAGATTTAAAACAACTTGTAGTCATTTACTGAGTTTGAATTCCAGCCGCGTAATGTATTGAATAATAATTATTGAGTTGTTTATGTGATTTGCGGGTATTTAAAATCACATTCATACTTATGATAGGCATGATTTGAACGTCAATTGAAGTTATAGATACGCATGATTTATTATTTAAAGGAATTTCACAATGATCGTGTTTATTGATAGAGGTAGACGATTACGCTGTGACAAACTATTGAGTGTGTTGTTTTACGACTGCTTCCTCATAGTAAATCAAATAACAAACGACACTTTCGGAAATTGAAGTATTGTGTCTGGTACTAAATAATCTTAAAATTTATATTCAACATCAATTAATATTGGAATACATTTTATTTTCTTTCAAGCTTTCAAGTGAGAAGAGCCAAGTCGTTATGGAAACATGACAGTAAAGGTATCAGAGAGCAATATATATGCAATCGATTGTTTTGGTAAAAAAAACGTGATAAGTTCAAGTGATGTGTGAAGAGCCGCGGTTTGCCTAACCTTAGTGTAGGTCAGTGGTTCCCAAAGTGTCCCCAGTCCTCTTGAGACTGCTGAGGGGGTTCGTGAGAAATAAAAAAAAATGGAGGTGCGTGGACAACGTCGGGGGGTCCACAAAAGAATACATATACACATATTCCTAACACCTTTTTCATTATTATGAAAGTTAACATAAATAGAATAGTAACGATTTTTACGTCCTATGATTATAGTAAATAAGAAAACAAGTAATGAAAATCATGAATTTCATCGTCGAACAAAAATAATCTTATATCATCCAATCAGGTTCACCCATCTCAATGAAATAAAATGTGTTTTTGCATTTTAAAATAAAATTTATAATTTCAATAAATACCACATAAATGTCGTTGTTTTTACTTTTTATTTTTGGCATCGCCATTTACCATTCAATACATTAAAATTAAATTTATTATTTCACTTGGGAGTCCATGGTCAGATTTTTGCTTTGAGAGGGGTCCATGAGCATAATATGTTTGGCAACCACTGGTGTAGGTAAACGGGAGTGGACATTATATCTGTCTTTCTTTCACATGCATTCTGCCATGATACATATTTTTTCATAAATACAAAAAAGCAATTTAAGAAAACCCCTTGAAGAATTGAAAACGAATACTGATGGTGAGTGTTCCGTCAATGAAAGTGATTGATTATTATAAAGATTTGCACGTAATGTGTTTTTTGACACATTTATTTATTGTAATTAAATACATCGCATTTTGGGAAGGGTCGTATTTCTGGACGATAAAATAATCAAAACCCTTTTTAAACAATCATATATGTACATTTTTATTGTCTGTTATATGAATAAATTAACGTTTACTTATACTGTAAATTTCTTCTTTCACAGATTACAATGTTGCCTAGCCGATGGATTTGGGTCGCAGGACTCGTGTTTGCAGTGGCTACTTGGCGGACGGTGGAGTCATGTTCTTGTATGGCCCAGCATCCTCAGACGCATTACTGCAGATCGGATTTCGGTAAGTTCAAATAACAAATTGCTGGATTCAATTTCAATGAACGCAACGGTACAATGTTTATTTTTTGGAAAATTAAAAGTATTTTGCTGACTGGTGTATCGTCAAAAATAATTTGATGTGCTATGCGCAATATCATATTATACATAGAAAACAATTTTATTATGAAATATTAAAATAATTAACTCATTTATTGTGCAAAGTTCATTTATGTGCAAGCTAAGTATATCTTCAATATTTGGAAGAATATTTTCGAGAAATCAAAATAATCTTTTAATATAATACAAATTAACTGAGGCAGTTTGTTTTCGCGTTAATCAATGGCTTAGAATTAAATGAACTGTCGGTTAGATGATTTTCACTTTTAGAGTAGCTCCCCATAGAACTCTTTTTGTCTTATTTTTTAATTAAAATAAAATATTATATGCACGGATGGTTGTGACAACAAATTTAAAATATAAAAAAATATACATTAAATATGTATTTTGTTATATTTTCAACAAAATCAAAAATATAGTTCACTTGCACCAGTGAAAACCATCCAATCCACAAATGAAATTATTTTTAACCCTGTTTTAATCAATTACTGTGTTTCGTTTATTTTTTCAATCGAATGATGGATTGTGTTCATATGCATTGATGCCTGTAATGCTTAAATTCATTCTCAGCTATCCAATCTCTGGCTTGAAAAAGATTAGCTAATCGCTAGTTCTGCCTCATTTATATATTCAGAAGGATCTATAAATCCCTACTTACCATCTTTGAAAAGAACGCATGAATGTCTGAGTAACAATTATTTGTAGTAGAAAATCTTTAATAAGCCCCATTGAAAGTTTATATACAGCACGTTGGGATCGGAAACGGTTAAAAAAAAGATGTCTTAATTTAGTACTGATAGTTTACATATTGTTTACAGTCATTGTTGCTACAGCACGACGACTGTTGAAATCGAATGTGCCCTATGAAAACCACTACAAACTCAAGATAAGAAAAGAGTTCAAGGTAAAAATTATGCAATATTATATTTTTTTTTTATCAGAGAGTAAATACTTTTTCTTGTGAAAATGTCACAACCGAACAAATGAAATATTAAATAATCTTATTTTCATTATGATGTTGTATAGTTTATGGATCTCTAGTCAAGTATTTATGTATACATAACATATGACTAATATATGTTATTTTAGTACATTTAGTGATTTACAGAGATGTCTTTATACTGTCCACGATAATTGCATGAGGAATAAAACCGTCAAATTATACACACCTTCAATTTGTTTTGCCTTTTGATCGCGACAAAAGTAAAATATTTGTGTATTTAAATAGTTCTATCAATTATAAATAAAATGTATATCTATCTACTGAGCCTAAATAAAATTAGTTTTAAACATAATGGTAAAAATAATTAAAGAATCATGTGGGTTTATTCACATACTAAATATTTTTCAAAATATAAATCATTTTTTATTAATATCAACATTTTTAATTGAATAATAATGAGACATTTTAAATAGTTTAGGATATCGACTGTATCAAATTTGAATCGATCAAATGTTTTACACTTCTTCAAGCTTTGTCTTTAACGACTCGGGATTCGCCTTTCGACATCTTCGGGTAAAGTTTACATGCAACTGTAACTTTGAGTTTATCTGTTCACTTTAATGCATGGAGATTCCCAAACGACTTAGAAGTGTACAAATATGAATGATTCAAATTTTACATTAAACAATCAAAAAAAATATTTATACTATATTTTATTTACATTGTTTTTACAATCGACGGGAAATGTATTAATAATAAAATCCGTAATTACATGAATTCATATGTAAGTTATTACTTTTACTATATTTTTTTCTTGAATAATAAATTCACCTCTATCATAAATAATAATGAAATGAAACCCTTCGATATAAGTACACATTGAATGTGCAAATTGCATTAATAACAATAACCAGACAGAATACATTAACCTTTTCGTACCGATCACGATTTTTAATATTATCAAAGAGAAAATATCCGCGACTTTCTGATACAAGTATCTTTCATTTACCGAGAGACTACCTTGGACGTTTTCTTTCATACGATCTTTGGAGTTTGATACCTTCAGGAGATAAAAGTTTATTGCAATTAAAAAGTGGTATTCAATACGTTGTACCTGCCTCGTAATAAAAACGAATATGCTTTGTCTTCGATAATATGATGTCTGAGTATAATACTTGTTACTTTATTACTATGTTTCATTCGACTACGAAGTTGTCAAAGTGACTACATATATGTAATGTAGGGCTGTGAAGTCGTTAATAAATTAAACGAATTTAATTAAAAAACACCTTTTACAACGATTCCAAGCCTGGCTCAGAATTCGGTTAAAAAAATAGTGGTAAAAGCCCTTTTTTTCTACCTTGAAAATGGTCTTAATTTTTTTCAATCATTCATCTTTCATAACGTTTATTTTACCAATCGATGCGATGGATAGGCGTATTTTCAAATATATATTTATTTGGCTAACTAATACTGTATGTATGTATTTCAACTTTCTATGTAAACTGTATTCGTCTTATACTTATATTACTTCATTATCTCGATAAAGAATTAATTGAGATGTTTTTAAATTTTACAAAATACTATTTTTTTATGGGCTTGGACCTTTGATATCTTTTTATGCTTCGTAGTATGGAGTGGCGCCACTTTTGACTCTAGCGATTTGTATAAACACAAAATTAAAATAGGATCACGAGTCGTCTTTTTCAGTGAAAACTCTCCGATTCCACAGCTCTGCTATCATGTGAAATACGTGGCAACATTTCTAATATGTTGTTTTTATATTGTAGCATTAATAATAAAATACTTCAGAATAATGAAATATTCAGATTTATAGAAAAGAGACGTTTTCAAAATGATGTACATCTAGACTTTACTAATTATATTTGCTAACAAATATTTGTTTTTGTTTTTGTTTTAATAGATGTCACTGTAATAAAATCGTTGATTTAGATTCGTTACACTGTTAATTTAGACATTAATTACTAAGAATAATTTATAAGCGTCATTAGACATTCGGAGTAAAATTTGTCACTTTTTAATTAAAATATAAATAAGAAAATCAAGATTGTCTTTTAATTTTAAAAAAAATCATGACTCCTTGTGCATTTAAATCTTAATTATGTTAGTTTAATATATTATTTTGTTATTTCCAACAGATGTCAGACAAAGCCAAAGTTGCCTTGAAAGCAGGTCGTATGATAACAGCTAAGGATGATGGACTATGTGGAATACAATTGCACCTCAATCAAACGTATCTTTTCACTGGTATGTGAAATGATTTATATTATATATATTACATTTTTTAAGAAATATAGCATCAAAATTTTTTAAACTACTTGAAATCAAATAATGGCCTCTAAAGGGTGCCTTAGTTCATTCAAAGGTTTGGCCTCGAAGTTTTGAGAAACTATTATATTATTGCTAAAATATATTTTCAATCAAACACCAACAAGTTAACTTATAAATCTAGTTGAAAGAGTCTCAAGTGTGGCACCATATTTTAGTTTCACCACTCAATAAAAGTGTACACATTGATACCATCTACAGAATTGTGACCAGAAACAACTATGCTAATAATGCACCATATCCGTGTTGTCTCAATTATGCTCCCACTTAGTTTTATTTGAACAATTCAATTGCTATGACATTTGACACTCACTTTCATATTATAATGCTTGGTCTGTTTCAAATTCATAAGCAATAAATTATTCATTGAATTATGGAACAATTATTGATAATTCCTTACTGCTCATGATGCCCTCTAAATAATATGATGTCATGTTAATAATTACGGTCTTTATGAAATATTTTAATTAAAAAAATGAAATTATAAAGTCGCATGTAATTATCGTGAGCAAAATTATAATTTTATAAAAAAATTGACATCCGTAGAATTATTGTACATAATATTGAAGACAGACAGCTGCACAGCGACATCTATGAATATTATATTGAAAAAAAAAAAACTTTCTTTTTTGATTTTAATTCACTCATGCAGATGGCACAAATTACTCTTCTGGAATGATACTTCTTGAAATGCATGTTTTTCAATTTTCGAACTATGAAATAAAGCAAGATTTATCAATTTATTTCCAGGGCAAGTAATAAGTCTTCAAGCTCATATAAACCTATGCAACTTTGTGAAGTTATGGCGGAATGTGACACCACGTCAGCGTAAAGGTTTTAGAATGCTCTACAAACAAGGCTGTCCATGCAGGGTAAAAATATTAATTACTTAAATATTTATAGGAGTGCCATTAAAAAAATAATTAATTGTTAGAATTAGCGTAATTATTGAGAAGATTATAAGTATTTTTTAAATTTTAGATTGAGCCGTGCAGACCATATGGTTGTGATAAAAAACATCAAAAGCATGTCTGCAAGTTGGAAGATCCTTTTAATCAAGATAGCTGTCACTCTTCAAATGGAATATGCCTCATCAATAAAGATGGACACTGTTCTTGGGCAAAGTGAGTTTCATTCAATAATTATTATTGTACCATATTTTTATTTGTACATAAGATTTTTTCAATGTAATGTTAAATTTATATATTTTCTTAGCTTCATAAAATTTTACAGAGATGGCAACGTTTCATTTCAAAAATTATTTATGAAATTAATTTAAAAATGGATTAATCTATGATTATTAATTAAAATATTTTTTACAACAAGAACATAAACATTTTGTATTGACAATATACAATAATATAATTATCCTGTCTTAAGTTTGTGTTAAATATTTCATCATTATAATCTTTTTTTTACAGAGCTATAAATCTTTCTAAGTGTTTACGGGAGTACCAGAAAAATCAGCAACTATCTCCTTTGTTAACTTATTGAAGAAAATAAGAAATAACAAATTTGGAATTAACGAACAACTTATGGGGGCAACTTTGTTTTAAATGTACAGTTGTTTTAAGAGCCTATTTGGAATTATAATTTTAGTCGAAATGTTTGAATGAATGTTATTTAAAACTCTTTCGTCCTGTGTAGCTATGTTATAAAAATTTGAACGATAAAGAAAAGAATTTTTCATGTTGATATTTTTTGATGACTCTTATGAAAGTGTTAAGTAATAAATATTCTGAAAAGTGAAAAATATTGTTAAAGAAAACTTTTTAAGTGGTATTTACATTATAATATTTATTTATGTTTTAATCATAGATAATATAAGTTCTATTTTGTATTTTAATTAATGTGAGTACCTGCGAATCTATTCCTTAAATATATTTGATTTGCAATGAATGTTGTTATATAATGACTCTTCAACTTTATTTTATTTACATAAACGAACATCTTTATAAATTAAACTTTCGATTATTTTGCTTTTCAATTTTTTTGTTGTGGATCGAAGTACTATTTCTCATTTTATTTAAATATGATGTGGTTTGAAAACCGAATGAACTGACAGCATCTATGATACAAATATAAAAGTAATTTGTTACTGTTTTAAAATGTCAGTACTTTTTCCATAATCTCAAATAATATAATTTTAGGTTTTATTTATTTTAATGTTATATATGTAATGATAAGTAGTATTATATTAGATTTTGTACATGTAAGTTGTTATATAAATTTCGAACTTGTTAAGTATTGTCTATAATGCTTGAGTAATGCCATTAAAACTGTAGATATGCTGTTTTTTTATGAAAAATTATAATTTTTCTTTAGTTATATCTAACTCAAATTCTAATACTAAAACTATTCCAATAAAATTTTGAAGAAATTAATTATGCATTTTTTTTTATTTTTCCCAATATTCTAGCATTTTCATAAACAGCGTAAAATATAAGGTAAACACATTGATTGGATAACAGTTCATTTAAAGACCTCGAAACAAAAGAAGCTACAATTATAAAAAGTTAAAAAAATAAATAGCAGCTATATAGACAAAAAAGATTCTACAGAATACAAAAATTTTGAACATTTGTTAAATGTTTATGGAATAATTTGTAATTCATAAAATTACATTCTATCAACAAGATAAAGACAAGAAAGCTCAATAGTTATAACATCATTCGTACATATAAAAAAATAATTGATGGAAAAGTCAAACTCCATTTGGCAACCCCGACAAAAAAATATTTTGCCTACCCACATATAAAAATACATACTGATTGCTTTATTTACTTTTATTAACTACACTAGAGTCAAGCGAGATTGCCTGGTGCAGCTGTGCATAACGCTAGCAAGGAATATCAACATAATTACGATATATTTACTGCTGTTAGACCTACTGTATTTTTATCATTATTTAAAAACTGATATTTAAATTAAAATGTACATTATAACCACGATATAACAGACTTGTGTGTGCAAGTGGGGTCTGTTTAAGCCAATGGTATTTTATGTTACATAAGTTTGTGGGTTTAGAGAAAGTTTTCCAAATGTGTATTATTAGTGCGGAAGAAAACAAAATAATATAATTCTATACAAGGTTAGTGAATTTCACCCAAAACCAAATGTTTTTTTTTTTGTTTTTTATAGAAAAAAGGGATGTTGATGTTTGGATGGATATGACATATTGCATGTAATTATTAGCTGTTACACGATGAAAAAGTTACAGCAGTTGGTTATTATTCATAGTATATTTTATAAAATGATAATTAATAAAGTAAATTTAAACGACAGAAAAAACTGACTAGAAATTTCGTCTGTTAAATCCGAAATCCGGAGTACTAGGCTATGTTCACATTGGTCGAATAGATAAGTATAGTGTAGGATGGGGAACCTTTTAATTTATAAAGGTCACATTCAACATAAGGCCGCAGTAAAGAAAAGTTGATACACCCCCCTTTTTTTTCGACTGTCGAATACATAATATGTTGATAACGCTCTTTTTTCAAACGCCTGCATATAATTTTTTGATCAAAGTGAATATTTTGATCAAGTCAAAATACTGCATCAGAGTAGCCAATAGGTCGCATACTCCCTTTAACTGGTATAGTGAATTAGTTGGTTTGTAACTAACCCGTGGAAAAAGCCAAAACTAGGCAAGTAACCCAGAAGCATCGTTAGTTGATATTATCCATTATATCCCAGGTCATTAAAAAGACTTACCATATCAGAGTAATTAGGGAAGAATGTCTGCTCAATCAGAGGGAAGTTCTCTTTTCCAAGCCTTCTTTGTAGTTGGAGTAGATGGGCGAACACCCATGGCTTATCCTGTAATAGAAGTTTGTGTATGAAATATTAGAGTTACAAGTATTGATATTATATTTTAATCATTAACGGTAGTAAAAAATAAACATATAATAACAACATGTGAATAAAGCCCCATTGTATGGATATTATCAGTTTTCAAAAGATATTTATAAGTGTCGTAATTATCATTGTTAAAAGGTACTTTATTAGGATTAAAAAACAATTTTATTTATCTACTTTTTTTCGTCATTATTCAATATATTGAAAAAAATAAAGAAGGTGTTATTAATTGAAATGAAATATTTTTTTGAAGGATAAATAATAGGTCACTATTTAATAGTTAAGCACACCATTGGCAACCTGACTGTGTTAAACTGTAAACGTTTAGTAAAACAGCCTTATGAGGAATGGCTTAATCAACGTTTTTAGTTACACGAATCATTAATAGATGTCACTGTACAAAATTCGGAACTTTTTAACTTACTCTAGAGATAGTTGCATAATAAAGCAAACGCCAAACATAATATGTTATCTTAAAGTGTATATATATATATGAGCCTTGTATAGAAATATTGCACATATTATTAAATTTTCTCCAACTTTGTACTCCTATTTTTTTTATAAGTTATAATGGAAAACATCCACCAAGGCAATTGAACAATTTATGAAAGAAATCAATAGTTTTATTTAAATGGATTAGTAAATATTGTCCATCATGGTACTGCCGAGTAATAATTTAAAATCCTTGGGGAAAATAAAAATCAATTTTTACAATTACAACCATCATTATGTCATAATTACAGCACAAACTGCAGGATAGCATGTTGCATGCAATGCTTAGATTTGCAAAATGCAATATCATAAAGAATTCAAACATATTAACTTTTCACACCAATTTTATTATATAAATAAAAATGATAAATGATAAATGGTCATTTTACAATAATTATAATGGCATTTATTATGCAAATAAATATTATTATTTTTATTACTACTAGCATAAATTTCTTTTTCAATTTATTCTGAGATCTTTTCTATTTTCAGCAAAAAGAAAGTCAAGAAAATTTATTAAATTTAAGAATATTATCACATTATCATACATAAATATTAGTGGTATAAACCATTGATAGTATTGATATTTTTTGTATACAAATCCATATATGTACTTACATTATTTAGTTTTGATATGTAAGATTAATTATTCTTTTATTCAACATTATATTCTCTAAAGAAAACAAAAAACTTACTTGGAAATTGTAGATGGCGTTTAATGAATTGATTGATGGAACGCCTCCAAATTTAAGCCCCAACAGCAATGAGCGATGTTCTTCTCCAGCATCACGGAGGTTTTGACGCACCAACACGAAATCGGGTCTGCAAATAATTAATGAAATTTTTTTCTCAAAAACATTTGTGATTGATTTATGACAACCTATTGCTTTTATTTTAATGATTTGGTGGCTTTATTAAAAGCTCAATCAGGTAATGGATATTTTCCTGTTGTTTTTTTTTTATTTTGATTTAAGTTCACATTAAAAAATGTTTGATGAAAATAAATAAGCAGTAATACTATGGTAAAGCGAAAAATTCACGGGAATAGTAATTCTCAAGCTTTTATGAAAGTGACATCTATGAATGAGATAAATTAGTTGTGATATTAATATTAATAATCTAATACCAACTGACTGCTGTCAGTGGCGGATTATCATATAAACAAATGAAGCGCGCGCTTGGAGCCTCCAAATTTTAGGGGCCTCAAAAAAGCTTATATCATATAACCCATATACTTATGGTTCATAACTTCATATATTATATTTGGAATTTTTAGTTGGAATTTTTTGACGTTTTTATATTATCCGTAATACAGGGCCTCCAAATTTCATTGCGCCTGGTGCCTTCCATGTGCTTAATCCACTACTGGCTGCTGTATAGGGTGTAAGTGGATTACTTAAACCGTGATTCTTTCATATTACAGTACATAATTAAAATGTCATATTTAATCCAAGAAGTTCAATAAAAATCCAATGAATATAATAAACTTAGATGACAATAATATAAAAAAATATATTGTCGAATACAGGTAGCATAACAACCACATGGATGATACATATAATTATATTATATATTTACATTTAGGCTATGAATATAATTTCATCTTTGTCATAATCATAAAATGTGAAGAAATGAAATCAAAGTGTACTTCCACACGTGAGAAAGCACTTTACTTTTATCACGTTATATTGAGAATTTCTTTGCGAGTTCAAACTGACATGATAATAATGTGGTCGGGTTTTAACTGTATTTAAAAGAAGAAACTTGATGACAGTATGTGGTGATGAAAAGATTTTGAAGAGGTAAAAAGAATATAAATAAACGCCATCATTGCAAGATAGCATTATCAAGAAAAATAAAATTAGCAAGGAATGGTAAAATATTGATCGTTTACTATCTTATTTGTATATGCTGTAAATATTTTTGCCCAGATAATTAAAATTGATACTGTGTGACGAATGTAGTAAGAGTTAAAATTAAGTTATTTAACTGGACTCAAAAAGAGAAATTTAAAAAACTGGCATGTGTGATGTTTTATTTCAAATCTATATTTTTTACTTCTCAGAATTAATGGAAATAAGATACGTTTGAAATTTAGATTTATATCGCCATTTAAGGTCTGATGTAAAGTAACGATTTGATTCAAAATATAAAAAGGTTAAACGAAGAAAAATTAGTAAAGAAGAAGTATTAAAATAGTAAAAATAGTGTGATGTCATATGTGTACGACCCTTTAAAGTTTTAAGTATAAATAATTGTGTTGACAGTGAGATAAAGCGCAAACAACTGATAGCTCACTCAAAAAAAACCCATGCGTGAAATTCAAATTCATATTTTTTTTTGTAGTCTCTATGACCTATATAATCGTATTATCTTTTTCAATAGAAGTTGTTTGTGACATAATAACTTCACCTTTCCTATTCTCAAAACTTTTATAGAAAAAACATATTTGACCTTAAATCGTAAACAACGCACGTATTGAATTTATGTTGAGTTGCAGAAAAAGAGTCTTGTATTTTAGCTTTCAAACACTTTTATTACAGGCAGTGGAGAAGTAACTTTCCCGATAAACGTCGGAATATTTCCCGTCTAACAAGCGAGCGGATAGGCACCGAGGTGGGACACTTTATCATTGTCAATAGAGTGGGTAACGAATAGGGCTTTTTTGTTTCACCCCTGATACGGGTAAATAAGACAAACCGTATGTTGACTCTCCGTCGGCATTTCCACATATCGCACCAGTGAATAAATTACGTCGATAACACGGGAAACAGCGAGAAATATGACAATTGTACAACCTATGTTGTTATAAGTGATGGGAATGAGAATAATATATGATTGTCATTACTCTTTTGTACTCGTTTCCTTTTCTTTGACAAAGCGTATGGATGTTTAACCGGGGATTAGTCAACCGATAGTTCTTTCCAAAGAATTTTAATACATTGAAAAATTCGTACGCCGAGAACGCTGCGTGTCAGATACTTACGTATTAAAGTAAACTCAAGATTAAATCGATGGGTTAGTAATACAAAAACGTACTAAACGTATGTAGGACTATTCACGATGATCGGGTCTATCAGTAACACAAAAACGTATCTCCAAAATAGCTACGTGTATTGGAATAACCTTACAATCTTACACGCATCATATGGTTTAAATGTAAAAAAAATAAACACAAAAACGTATTAGTTGAAATACAGACAACAGAATAAAAATATGTAAAAATTAAATACACTAGTATGTGTTCTAGTTTTTTTGTCTTTTCTTTTATCCTTCATAAAAACTTGCAGATTTACAGATAGACTTTCTGTCACCAAGCGATCGAAAAAATCATGCATATATCACCCATATTTTGAATTTGAAAAATGTAGTTTTAAAAAATGTACACAATTAATTGAAGTAAAAGTAATTCATAAGAAGATGATGTGTTTGAAAACAGTGAAATGTAAAAAAAATAAATATCAATAGTATTGTTATTTTTTATTGTTGAACTAAATAAAATAATATTCATACTATACTACAAATTAGTTGAATTAATCAACCTCTTATTCATTTACTATTTTATGTTATCTTTTAGTTGGTTGAGTGTTAACAGAGAAAATAATATTATAAAGCAGAATCCCAATCAAAACACTTAGGTTCATATAATTCTATACATGGATTAATACATACTTACTAATATTACAGGTAGCTTATGATGTACAATTTTATGAGGCCACGATAAGTTATTCAATATTTTGATAATACGATAATATGAAGAGTAACAAATCATAAAAAACCTTTCAGTTTTCACAATAATATAAAATTATACACCACGAATAATAAAATACGTAAGTTATTTTTAAAAACTCGTTTTGGTAAGATGAAAATAAAACCAGAAATCGCGTAAATGTTAATTACTGTTTCATAACGTAATTTATAATTTTTAAAAATAACGCCGCCAGAGAAAATCGCGATTCACAAACGCTTTAATTAAAAGTTTTCAAATACCACTCGAGAAAATTCCAGAAATTTTTCCAGCTCGTTTCAAATAATATTTTGCCAAACCAAAATAAAATTAGCAATCTAGCTGTAGCTTTTCTGGAATCTTACACAATAATGTGATCTTGTACTGAGAGACATTTATATCATAAACACGAATTTTATTGCGGTAAATATTTTGCGGAAGCTTTTTTGGAAATGACAGGAAATAATTCAACGAGTTCGCACGCAACGTTGATCACAGATTAATTCATAGAAACGATTTGACACGTTTTGCTGCCGATCGTAGCTTAACATGACATCCGATGACATTTTCTTTGTATTTTGATTATCCTCCCCGTCGCTCGATATTAATCTAGACACGTAACGTTATTTTTGACACTATTATGAGATATTAAATACGTTTTTTCATGGAATATAATTATTATTATTGATAGGCTAGAACAAAATTACTTTTTCTACTAGAAAATACAAATTCGTAAATAATGCGTTGAATGATCGTCAAAATTGTCAGATTGACAAAGTAAAAGCGTAATTGCTTTATTTCGAAACTGATCAATCAAATGTTTTTAGATGTGAATTAAGTGTTATGTTATCAATCTCACCTGAAACATCTTGTTACTTTGGTGCCATTTCTGAAGACTGCCATTGAAATATTTGCTCCTTCAGCATTTGCAGTGATTGAGAGTTCCTGGAAACGAACGAAATAATAAAAAATCAATTAAACTTATTTACACATAAAAAAAGATTCAATTCTCTTAGAAAACCTCTAGTCAAATCTAACAATCTTCAACTTTATATTTACTATAAATGAACAAACATTTAAGAAAAATATTTTTTTGCATATTAAATATTCAGCAAAATTACATATGATAAATTCAATAATTCATATTGTTTGATAAAGGTACTTGATGTGATTTCAATATCAAAATTGAATCGTTAAAAATGTTTATATTTCTGTGCGTTTCGTCACTAACGATCCGGGTTTCACAATCTTCACGGAATCAAGCGCACGGATAAAGTAAATAGTTTTTATCTTGTTAATTAAAGTAAGAATAGTAAACAGAAAATATGGTCACTAAGTTGAATAGTTATTGATGGCGATCTGAATTAATTTGATATTAATGACGTTCAATCTGAATATGGAAAGTAATAACACATACAATCATAGTCTCCGTAGATCGTTGAAATTTTATGTTATCATTAGAATCGATCACCATTAAAAAGCAATTCGAAAGGTCATAAACAATGAAATGCCTGCTGATTTTAAAAGGGTAGGAATTATTGGGCGTCGTATTATTTAGATACTCAAACAATTTTTATTGCTGGAAAAGGATATAACAAGAGTGAATTAGGAAGATTAACTTGTTCGTTCAAAATTGGTTAAGGTTTTTTAAAAAGATAAGGACCAGTTTCACTCATGACGAGCATTATCAACTGATGATAATGCTTACTTCCTAAATTACTTACTTACTGATCTTTTTAAATAAAAGTGTAAGTAGTACAAAAAAATATTGTTTTTTTTTTTAATGTAATGTCTTTCCATCAAGTAAATTTGTACAACTTATCTACAAGTTTTGCCGAAATAAATATTTGATGATGTATTTTAATAAAAGATGGTGACTTTTAAATATTTGTAAAGGTTTCTGTATAGTTATATATATTCCTATTAAATGATGGAATAGTTATAATAGACATGTAAAAAAATGTGAATTAAAATTATTGAAATAATACCATCTATGTATGTGAAAAAATGACACTTTATTCAATTCGTTGTTACGCATTTTATTTACAAATTTGAATGTCAAAAAAACATTTTACGAATGAGTAAAGTTAACTAAATAATTTACACGATTTTTCATATATTTTTTCTGAAAACTTCCAAATTCAGTCATTAAATTGTAAAGCAGATTATAAAAAGTTTTTACTTAAATGCTATCGCAAAATTGGGGTACTCTGCTTGGTCGTTAAAATAAATTGATTTTGTACCCAAATAAACCACTTAGAGAGATAAATATTTCACATTTTAAATAACAAAACTGATCATATTTACTCTACTTACTTTTACGTTGGTTTATTATTAATATGTAAATCAATGTTTTTTTTAATTGAATTTGGTGTTATTATTGAGACATTTTTGTGAACGGTGTGACAAATAAATAATTCTATTCTCCGAGGTTTTGAAATCAAGATCGTTTTCTACAGTATACTAAATGGATAGTGCTTCGTATTTCAAAGTGTGGCGAGAAGGTAAGACGTCCAAACGACAGCAATTTGTCGTTAAGCTATTCACCGTGGAAAAAATTATCTCAACGTCAATTTATTGACCGCTATGAGAATAAATCGTGAGATTATTAAAAACTTTTTTGGATTCAATTTAAATTTAAATATTTTAAAAGATATAAATATTTTAAAAGATATAAATATTTTAAAAGTGTAGTCAATTGTATACTAGCAACTGTCTAAGACCATTTTGCTAACTATTTATACCATAAATAAATTTACTTAGTAATAAGCATAAAATTCTTCACTACACGAATAAAATTGTGGTTTAAAAATAATCGTTTTTTTATCAATTTAGGCGATAAGCTCATTGCTAATATAAAAGATTTTTAATTCATTATATGTGGAAATTAAATCTTGTTATTATAATGACATGTTATAAATATGTTATAAGTTTTGTAATCTTAATGGAACAAGTTAAAGGGAATGCTAAATCTATTGAAAAAGCCTAATCCCAATAAGTGCTAGCATTAACGTAGCAGAGGAGAGTGGGTAGTTAGTAAACAATGAGATAGCTAAATGGAAAGACAAGGATAACAGGTATTGATGAGCTTAACATACATCATTTAATTTTTCATTAATAATGGATCTAGCGGAGTACGCAAACCGCTGATAAGTTTTTTTTTGTTAGAATTTAGTATAATCTTAATTGTGTCACAGGAATCTGTTTTCCTCGCAAAATTTTACACATTCCAAATAAATGCTAATGATTGCAATACCGATTTTGCCAAAACCGTGTTTTTTAAGTATTGAAAAAAAAGACTTTACAATTATTTAAAGACTGTTGTACGGAAAAGCGTTTAATGTTTTTTTTGAAAAAAAAATATATTTACAAACAGTCCGATTAAGATTGTCAAATTCCAGCATTAATCAAATATTATTTTCAATGATATATTTTTATCCAAAGAAAAAAAAATTGAGGTTTTTATAAAAAATAATATTGAATGGCATTGCAATCTTCCGGCAATGAAATCAAAATTGATCATTACAATAACTGTTTTATCTACTGTTGTTAACTATCTTTCGTTTCGTGCAAATCTGTGTACAGCACAGGTGAAGCTTGGGTTATAAGTTGTAAATGACAAAATCCTCAGACAATCTTACTTTCACAAAGTTTGTTTAAGTACGAATTAAGTAAGAAAGTAAGTTTAATCCATCGAAAGTATTTAAACAGTTATATTATATTGTGTGGTTCACTGTCAATTCTTAGTAGAATCGCATACATACAAAAAAACACTTTTGTTTTACAAATTCCACATTTTTTAATAAAGATCTGAAGTAGTTTCGCTCATCGCCAGCAGTATGAACTGATTGCCACTGGCAGTGCCGGGGCGAGGTTCTTTAGCGCCCTAGGCCACGGTTATTATCGCGCCCCCTTTTTAACAAAACGTCCCATTATTTTTTCGAAATAATGAAAGAAAACAATTCAGAATCATTAGAAATATTTTTTTTTTAAATATAATGTGAAACATGTGGTCACCTAATGGAGATATCTAAACAGATGTTTTTCTACGTGAACTGTTAGTTACTCAGTCACTTAACCTCTCTTTTTCGATTCATATAGAAAAAGACACAGAATTACAACGAATAAATACAAACATCAACATAAAATAAAATGTACTATTATTAGAGAATATAAAAATAATTTAAATACTCCATTTATGCGCCCCCAATGGTTTGCGCCCTAGGCGGTTGCCTATTTCGCCTGTATCGTGGCGCCGGCCCTGGCCACTAATCCAGTCGTGAAAAATAATATGTATTTTATCAAGAAAAACTGTTAAAGAATAATTACTTCCTTTTTAAACTCCAGCAACTAAATGACTCCATCTTCGTATTGATTCCCATACGCACAGCACAGCTATGACTTCCGATGGGGATAATGTTTGTTACGTTTTATGAGCCCTTTTTGCTACGAGTAAAACATGTACGCGATGTCATTAGCAGGCTATTTTTAGTTTATTGATCTAATTTTTTAAGACGTCACAAGAAGTATTTTCTTCGCAATTAAGCCGCGTTGCATTTCTCAAGTATGAGTGGTCTTGGCTGTGGTGTGAATGAAATTATCGATTCGTCGTATGAACTTTGACCCGCTTGTTTGCGAGTCTCCATTCACCCCTCGTCTCTTTGGCCCTATCGTGTTTTGGCTTTTGTCCAGAGCTAGTTGGAAACTCAAATTGGAGCGAAGGGAAACGTGTTTCGCTTTGATAAGTACAACGATCGCAGACGATCTTTTCGCAATATATATTGTCGACTCGACGAAATTGTGAATTTGTAAGGATTCTGCGTAGGCACACAAAATTCGAACTGACTTTACAATCCAAACACTTTTATCCGATTCATATTAATGCTTTTACAATTTTTATTTTGTTGTGGTGACTTTTTTATTTTTGGATTATATTAAAATATATATTATGTAAATTTTATACAGAATACAAAAAAAAAGTATAATTCTATCCGAAAATATTAAAAGCTTTATGGTATCGACGGATTTTGACATGTCGAGTTTTGTCAATAAAATCTTGTAGTAATAAATATTGCCGCCTGTGTGGCCGAGTGGTCAGCGTTGTTGGCTTGTGTTACGGAGGGTACGGGTTCAAATCCCGGTACGGACAGTTTTATAAATTGAGTTGTAAAACAAATAACGAGTCGTTGTTGATTGTCCCGTCACCAACGTTATGTGTATCCAGCCTTCCATAACAAAATAACGAATTTACTTCTCATATTATTGGCCCGATACAGAAATGCATCAAATCTAATTTTTAAGCATGCATGATTCACTTTAAAAAAAGATGAATATATAAATAAAAAAATGAAAATTTGACTCGTTCAACCTTTTAGTTTAAGTGATATTAAGTATTCTGGGTACATCGGGTTTATTTTAAAGATTTTAATAGTTTTAATGTCTATGAGACGAAATTGAATATTTTTCTGTTTTAAAAATCGAGTTGTCTTTTGCTATACTCGGTTTCACGGTCAAAACTTCGACTCCTAGAATGGACGCGTACATGCATTGGTTTTAAAATTGATTTATTTACTTTTAGTCGAAAGCTCGTCCGAGACGTTTTTATCACTTTTCTTTTACCTTATCTGAACATAGAAATGGAGCGTAGAGAAAGCTTTTAGAGAATTTCCTTCCCAAGCTTATCTACTCTGAATGAGACGAACAAGTTATTCTTCACATAAAAGGCGCGTGATATATAAAAAAAGATAAATTTCGGACTGTAAAAAATGAAAATAAAGATTTTATCAATGTTCCAAGAATAAGACTTTTATTTTGCGAAGGGCTTACGATGAAATTTCAACAATTAAAAAAAAATGAATTATACCAGTTAACTCTATAGCCATAATTTGAATTTGTACGCTAGTTATATGAAATATAAATGTATTTATAATATTGAGCTTGGAAAAAATACTCTTGTGTATACACTACAAGTAAATAATATTTTTTTAAACGAAAGGTAAATTTTTTCACAAACTGAGAGAGAAAATTGGTTATGCAAGATACGATTTTTTAGAAGAATTTATAAAAGTAGGTAAATAAACATCCAAGTAATATTCAAAAGAATGAGACTGCATAATTTATATTCAAACGCTAGCATATACAAAACATTATGGCGTACCGTTGCTTTAAAAAGAATTTGTTATACAGCTCTCTTACAATATTAAAAGACATTTTATCAATGAGTTCTTAAGTAAATACATTTCCATAAAATACTTTGATATTGTAGTTAGTTCAGAGAACGTTGGTTGTTTACGTGTACCGGCATTCACTTGTGATTGAAGAAGAGTAATATATAATATGTACTACACCAGCGATTTTCAACCAGGGAGGCGCGAACAGTCCAAAATATTTATTTACCCTATAAAACATGTCTTTATTACTATATGAAATAAAGGATGAGGAGGCGCGAAGATATTTTTTTCTTCAAAGGGAGGCGCAGTAACATAAAGGTTGGAAACCGCTGTACTACACCATAAATTGTGGTTACTTCTGTATAAAATTTATACAATAACATATAGTTCATTTTTTAAGGAAAGTTATGAAGCTATTTAAACTTACTAGCTGTAAGTAAAAAAGAGAATAAACAAACAGTATTGTATCAATTAACTAATATAAAATACAAATGTTTAATCAATTGTTTCAAAATTATCAAGGAAGTCTAGCAAATGTGTCACACCCAATTTTTTTTTTACACGTTTTTGAAATAATACGTTTCACTAAAAAGAACGAATACAATATTTTTACACGAATTATTTGTTCTAGAACGATTCCTATAATCAAAAAATATTCAAATAACAGATTTGTCAATAATGAAAAAATCTCAATTATTTATCGTCAGTTTATTCTTTAATATTGCGATGGTCTGATGATGCTTCTCAAAAAAGCGGAATACGTGACACATTTTGTGAATACAGCAAGTGAAATAACAAAGTTATCTAATTTAATTTTATAACAAAAAATCGACAAAACAGGACGATAATAGCAAACGAAAAACTTCATTAGATTCTAACACATTAGACGTGCAAAATATTTCTAGCAATTTAATCGATTAACGTGCTAAGCTCGTTTCAGCAAAATGATAATATTTATTGACGTGACAACGTCTTATAAATCGATGAACGCTCGCTGCATGCACGAAAAAACATGACTCATTTTCCCGTTTGTCTCGTTACGCCGACGGCAAGCGTGCGAGCGACAGCGCGGATAAGCGAAAGAGAGGCACGATCGGCTTACCGTTCGGATATGTATCATGTAATATTTAGCATTATAGCGATATAATATTGTCAATTTGAGTAATTCATATGGTAAATTCAAATATGGTTATAATCCATTTAAATAATTTTATTTATTTATCAGTTGACGAATGTTTTTGGTATAATATGCATTATACCAAATATATAATACATTTGTCAAATATATATAAATATATGTCAAATATATTATACAAATGAATAATATATATAAATATGTATATATATATATTATATATAAATTGTTATAATATATATTAATTGTATATACATATTTATATATATTATTATACATATTATAAATAAATAAAAAATATATAAAATAAATATATACAATAAAAATGTATACAATAAAATTAATTTATTGTACATATTTTTGTATAATATATACAATAAATTATAAATCAAATATTCAGTATAAATATATAAAATAAAAAATATATATTATACAATAAATTTATTATACTATATATTATGCAATAAATTTGTATAATATATAAAAATATATATTATACAATAAATTAATTGTATATATATTGTATAAATTTGTATAATATATACAATAATAGATTTTTTATTTTATATATTTATAATTCTGGAAAGATTAATATTTAAATTTATTGTATATATTTATTTAATAAATAAAATTAATAAATAAAATAAATATATACAATAAAAAATATATAAAAATATACGTCAAAAATTGTAGATTTCATTTCACTCCTTCTTCGTATCCACACAAAATAATGATAATTCAATAAAAATGATTCCATTTTATTTATAAAAGTATGCAATCATTTCATCAATGTTTTCTTATGACGTTGTCACGTTAAACTATCGTCCGTAAACCGACTTTACAGACAACCAATTTTTTTTATATAGTATTAATAGTGAGCACGAACCTTAAACTCGGCCTGTTCAACGCGAATATCCCAGTCATGATGCAGCCGCTTTCCTCGGAAGTACTTAGACCAGTCTGTATGCTGATCATCCACCACGAGCAGTGTTACACATCGATCCTTGTTAAATGAGGGTCGAACATTAGCAGCTGCTGATGTCACAGTGCCTGTTAAAATGGTAAATCAATATACATACACTATAATCATTGCATTATATTTGCCATGGATTTAATAAATAATTAGAGCCTATTTTTACTGTCGGTAAAAGATCATGATCATATGATACTTGTAGAGAATAATGAATTGTTTTTGATTATATATTTACCGACAGTCACGGGAAAATGATTTTTTGTCGTGAATAGTAAAATAAAAATAAGATTCAAATCGATTTTCAATACCAAATCACAAAAGTAAATTGTAAAAAATGTAATTAAAAAAAACATAAATAATAAAAGTTAAGTTGTGTGGAGTTATATTGCGTACCGACATACTAAATATATAACTATCTATGTCAGTGATGCACAAACCGCGACCCAAAATGGCATTTGTTGTGGTCCTTTAAACCGCTTTAACCATGATAATCTCAGTGCTGTACTGAGGATAGCAACCACAAACATTGAACCTTACATCAAAATGCTTGCTGCCAGTGTCAGAAATCTCACTACTGAGTTCCATCCATTGGCGGATCCAAGGGGGGGGCCATGGGGGCCATGGCCCCCTCCTTGTGAGAATTTATTTTCCATTTTTATAATTTATTAAAACTTTATTTTAAAATGGGCTCTTTAATTGTTTAGTTTACTATGTTTTATAGAAATACTTACTTAATTATGTATTGACTATTTTTATATACACCCAATCTTTCTTTACGCGATACATTGGAGGAAGGTGGCGCGTAAAATTTGATAAATCGGTTCCAAAAATCAAAATATCGCGTAAAAAAGTATCAAAAATATATGAAAAAAAAAAATTGTTCCTCAAATTAGCGCAAAAAATATTTTTTTACGGTGCCGTCCAAAAAAATCGCGTAATTTCAAAATCGCGCAAAAAAAAATCGCATAAAAAAAGGCTTTCATTTATTTTTTAATGTATTATTTATGTATCATGCTTATTTTCAAATTGAATGGCCCCCTCCTGGGACAATTTCTGGATCCGCCACTGGTTCCATCAGAGTGATTAGTAGCTGGTAAAATTATGTAATTATTAAATTAAAAATAATACATAAAATGTGTATCTTGTCTAGTATGACAAATCATTATTTTTCAACACTTTTACCGTCTGCGGCCCGTGAAAAATTAGAAAATGGATAAATTGGTCCGTCTTTCAAAAAGATTGTGCACCACCCATCTATGTGGACAATGATCATCACAAGTATGAAAATAAATACATCATAATATTTATATTATATCAACGTCTTACCAATCAAATTGGCACCCTGGTCTCTCGCGGCTCCCGTGAGTGATTGAACACGCTGTAACAAGGATTCCCGGCTTTTAGCAGGGCTGCTCGGCGCTGAAGTCCCTCTTGGGGGGCCTCGCAGATTGAGCGACAGTTCACCGCCGGCGCTGGGCGCGGGGGGTGGTCCTCCTGGGGCTGCCGTCGTGCTTGTTGGGGCCCCGGATGTTCCGGGAGCTGCTGATTCGATAACAAAAAATGCTTAAACACAGATATTTCATATACCAACATTATGGAATATTTGAACTTTTAATTAATTTTAAAAGATATGTTTAAAACGTAAAGTATACGATTCATTTATAATTAACCAGATATATAACATATACAAATAATATTGATTACAAATACTTCATTATGAATTTGTGATTGTAATTGCTTTTAAATAGAAACAAAATATTTTTTTTCCTATAATTATTTATGAATGTATATGAATGCTTGGAAAAGTTAAAATCCAGGGCTGTGGAGTCGTAGTCGTGAAAATACAAGTTGGTTGTTGAGTATCCCACCACCACCCGTTATGTGTATGCAACCGCATTTCCACGGCCGCCTTTCATAACGCAATGCGATTAAGAAAATAATTTATTCCTCATATTTTTGGCCCGATACAGAGCTGCACGGGACCTATCTTTTAACCATGCACTGTTGTCCTTAAAAGATAAAGATAGAAAGAAAAAAGAGAATGTGACTTGCTAAGTCATTTAGTCAAGTGATATTAAGTATCCTGTGTATCCGTATACCGAGAATCCGCCGTGGCGGAAGAGTTTAATCTACTCCGCGTTGAATTTAAAGAGGAATCAAGAATATCCCGTTCCCTATATGATGTAAAGGCGGCTCGAACTTTTTTCTTAAAAAAAATATTTAATGACGTGTATTCAAACAAAATAGTCCAAAGTGTATTGACATTGTATGTTTGGCTGACTAAAGATGATCTGATGGAATACATATGTTTAAGTTAAAATGAAATTATTGGAAAATTTCCTCGGAATCGTGTTTTTTTACACGACTCCACAGCCCTGGCAAAATCAATAACTGACATTTAAATTCTATTGTTTATGTATGCCAAGGGCTAAAATAAAAAGTTAGCCATTGCGGATTCTGATTAAAGCATCACATTACTACAACTATAAATCGATGCAGTGTTCAATTCCATCTGATGGAGAGAAAACCTAAACACATTTAGTTAAGTTAGATCTTAAAAGCTAATAAAACAGTAGAGACGCCCCGTGAATAGTTTCGGCACTTTTGTGCTTACATAGTTTGCGTTTCCGAATTGAGTTATCTATATCCTATTATAGGTAAGTGGCTAGTATAGCTTAAAGCAGAAGACTATTCCACTAAAGTTTTGTTTATTTAGTTAAAAGTGAATGTATATATTAACATATGAGGTAGGAAAGTAACCGATGGGATCACCGATTGTAGTGCTATCGTCTACAATAGACTAAATAAAGTAAATATAAAAATTAGGTTTATCATATAAAGGTTTGCGTTTGTTAATTAATTCCAAAATTATACATTAAAATCGAACGATATCAAGTATATTTTGAGATTAGCTTACTATTTAAAAATATTGTTTTACTTAAGATTAATGTTTACATAATTTAAAATACATAAAAAAAAAGTCATCAGCTTTGTTGTGTAGCTATGTGTGCCGATTAGGGCTTCCAAACCGGTTTAAACCGAAACCGGTTAACCGGTTTATCGCGTGTTTTGAAAAAAACCGAAAACCGGTTTATTTTATTCGGTTAACCGGGTTCTATCAAAAATACTCTTTTCTTATTTTTTATTGTTTTTTACAAAAAGAAAAATGTTTTATAATGAATTTACGGCGTTATATAGGAAACAACTCTCAAAAATTTGTAGAATAATCTACTTCTGTCTCAAAGATGTCCATGTTGTGAACAGAAATGACTCTTTTAAATAATTTGTCATTTTTTCGTAATTATTTATTAACACAAGTGAATATTTTGGTATTCTACTCTATTTTTTTCTAAGCGTTGGATTTCTTGTATTATCCAGTTAATATTTTTTAAAAATTGAATGCATTTAAACATCATTCTTCAAGCTCTATTTTTTTAATTTGACGTATATTTTTTATCATAAAATATTTTTTCACATGTTATAGTAATTGCTACTTTGCCATAGCAAACAGGTTGGTAACTAGAGTCCCATTAAGATAAATATCGTGTTTTTTGTTAGAAATTGGAGTATTAGCTGTTATGGCAAATATTGAAAAAAATCTAGGATTTTTTTTTTGCATACCTACCTAATCAAAATATATGATATTTCGGTTTAAACCGGTTACCCGGTTTATTTGTCAGAAAAAAACCGAAAACCGGTTAGTTTTTAAGTCCGGTTAATTGGAAGCCCTAGTGCCGATTGTTTAAAATCTTGTAGAACCATCCTCAAATCAGAAACCAATAATTATAATCGTTTATTTATTTATTGTTTAAAATTAAAAGTATGGTACATGACATAACAGCTTACGCCAATTCGCCATGTACTTGACAAATAAAAGACACAGAATATAAAATAAAATTACATAATACATAAAAATCAACACAAAAAATCAAGAAATAAAATAGTAAAATTTCACAAACAGTTCACAAATACTATCACCAAAAATGTCCACTTCACTAGGCAATGAGTTGATCAATCGAACGGCCCTAGGAACTGGTGACTCATACCTCCTAAGCGAGGTATAAGTTTTTAGAAATAAAAGTTTTCGCTCATAATTTCGCCCACGTGAAAATAAATTGGGAGCATGTAAATTAATAGTCATGAGGATTTCAGGATTATTAACTCGGCCCCGAAGGAGAAGAGAAAAATGCTTTAAGCTTGAAAACTAATCATATTTCTTTCAAGCCTAGATATATTTTAAATTTCATGAATATTAATCTTTTCCACCAGCAATTGTCAGTTAACAAGCTACAAGTGATTAACCACCAGTAATTATTACGTATTAGCAGCCGATCATATTATATGTGTTATTATCATGTTTACATCAAGGCAAAATCAAAGTTTATTTCAATGTAATATTATTTATACAGACATGAAATTTTCTAGAAAATATGTTTACATCAAATGGTAGTTACTTAAAACCTGCGTGACTAGTAAAGCATGTCGCCTGAAATTATATATTTCAATTGAATTTTCAAACAACAAACTACAGCACTAAACAATAAGATTTATTAAATAAATAATATTTATAAGTTTGATATACATATATTATTTTGCACACTTAATATTGTTTTGAGTGGCGTAAATATTAACTACTAAATTTAAATATTGCATATTTATCACGATATGAATGAGTAAGATTCATACTATTGTACCTGGAGATTGAGATGAGACGGAAGATTGACGCTGTGTTGGCTGACTTGTGGTGGTCGGCGGAGGCTTCTGCCCAATGTAAGGGTCTACTTCTCCCTCTTCGCATTCTGAGGATAAGTCCCCAGAACTGAACCTTGGAAAAAAGACAAATGATAAAAGCTGATTGTTAAGCACTACAGGATAACTAAATAAAAAAATAATAAGGCTTCTTTTTTATTACTTGTTTAATTATTGGTCAGAAAAGCTTGTTAGCTTTCGATTCGCTTTGTTGGCAGGAGATTAGCTTGGTCAATATTATTGTACATATATTAATTTCTTTTACTGTATTTTATTTAGGTTATTCTTAAAAAAATATACTATGTATAATTAGCACTGATGGAAACTAAGCAAAGTAGGGAGGCTATTTTTTTATTCTCGATGTAATATTTTTATCTCTGAGTAGACGTCGATTCAATAAAATATTTTATTTGATTGATTAGTTGGCAAATAATTGAAATTTATCAGGACAAATTGACCTAAGTCTCCAAAATTATTTTTAACTGGCGAGAGACTTAATCATCTAATAATTCACTTAAAGTATTCACAAATAAAGAATTACAATAAGTTTGTTACATGTTAAAATTAAATAAGTAATTTAATTCTAAAAACACGAAATTATAGTCAAATTCAAAACAATTTTGATACGACAAATAAGTTTATTTTAATAAATATCTATAAAATATAATTGCACAAGACATCCTTACATAAATAAAATTTGAAAGCATCATAACATTAGCTCTTCAAACTTTTCGTGTACATATATGTATTATATATAATATTCCTTTGAAATGCTTCAATGTCTTAAAAACCATAAATCTACGAATGCTTTAATGGTGTATAATATGACTTTCGGTAAAATTACATTTTATACTAAAGTTATGTAATGATCAATATTAAAAATGTTCTTAAGTATAATGACGGAAAGTTTTTTTTGAATGAGAACATTATGTTGGTATAAGATAAAGAATTGTTCTGCTTACTTTAGGTACTATATTTATATTAAAAGTTGGCCATTGTATGTGATTAAGGTCTATCAAATAAGATTACAAAATTTAATAACATCGTATAAATCTGCGTCGAAAAGTAACAAAATATAATTAAGCTAGTGTATATAATTCTATAGAAATGTGTCATTTAAAATGAGTTAATGGATATATAACTTTCCTTCCCGAGAAAGCCCCTTTTATTCGTTAAGATACATTTTATATTTACACTATGCTAAGCTCTGATTACATAACGGTCCAATCTTCCTTTTCTAACAAAATCATGAAAATAATGTTTTGGTAGTTTATTTAATGTGAAATTAAATTTTCACACTTATTTGTCATATTTTATAGAAAAATACTAAAACTAATTTCGTATTTATGATAATTTATATTTGATTGAATTTCTTCGGTAAATATCTATATATTAATCGTCGATAATGTCCGTCTGTCTGTCGGTCCCCGATTTGCCCAATCCCCCACCCCCTCCCCCTCCTGGTAAAAAAATGTTGAGATCCACCGAATGTCTTTATACATTTTAAAATAGGCATCATCGAGATTTGCTTTTTGATACAATTAAAAATATTTACGTAGTCATTTATGTTATAACCTATTTCAGTTTTTTTTTTTTAAAAATGTCTTATTTCAATTTCACATTTTTGTAAAGCTGTAAATTTGTCTGCCCAAAAAGTGCGTGATTTTAAATGAAAAGTATTCCGTGCACGTCAGCAAAAAAAAAGTGAAAAACACATTTTATTTTTCCAATTCCAAATGAAAATCGTCTCGTAATTGAAAATATATCAATATTAGCTTTTCATTAAGTTCTTAAGATAACTTGAAAATGGCATCTTTCGTCTTTTTTTTCTATCCAATCCCAGATGTTTATATCTAATTGTTATTTATTTAATAAATTTAAAAACGAAGCAAAGATAATTGAAGGTGCTTATCTTCTCACATATTTGAGCATTTTTTTAAAGCAGAAAGCTTTTTCATGAAGACAGGTTTAATCTTTACAACAATTCTTTTAAGTTTGCCAAGATAATAGTTAAGTCTGACGTGGGATGTTTGCTTTGCTTGTAAAGTTTATGATGTAAATTATTAAATTAATCCTGTTATAAACAAGTAAACATAAAGGTTAGTGGTTTAAGCGGCCTGTAAATTGTGGTTTTTGGTTTCAAAGGCTATAAACACGAATTAAAGTACCCAAGAATTTTACCCGACGTATACAACAAACTTAAACAAAGAAAACAGCTCTAAAAACTTTTAAATTTAAAAAAAATATTATTTTACTCACTAAAAAAAAACTTCATTTACTGTTGTAAAAAAACAATCTACTCTTTGAAAATGATTATCAAAGGCGGGCGTGTTAGTCATTTAGAAAATTGTACTTATTTGTTAATTCTGTGATTTATTTTTTATTGCATAGCAGTATTTAGACAAAAGTAAGTTTCGGAAAAATAAAATATCTATTTGACTTACACGCAGCGGTGGGATGCTAATATGTTAACAAGGGACTCACTTAATCTCAAAGCAATTCTCGGTGTTCTGGGAAAGGAGTGTTTTATTATCACTCCTGTGCAATTCCATATAATACTTAAATAAGCAATCATTGTTTCTCAATACACTTATAATATGAGACAATGTACAATTTACCGTAAATTTATCAATCTAAATGGCTACAAATCTACTACTGTGTATACCGAAGCTGTCGTAGATAGTATATAAGTCAGAAATTGCAGTTATATATTATATTAATTTTATCTGAAAACATTTTTTTCTCTTAAATTAACAAAGAGCTCGCCGGCTCTCGTAAAATTTAACAAGTGGCTCGCGCGAGACCTTCCGAGCCCTCTACAGCCCACCCCTGCTTACACGATAAAGACTCGATTTAAAAAAGAGTTTTATAATAAATTGTCAAAAATATATATGTACATACACATTTCTATCATACATACATTGTAAAGATTGAAATAACAATGCTCAAAGGTGTTTTTATTATGAACCCTGTATTTTATCATAACAAAGTATAGACCAACTTGACTACATGTGCAATAATATTTTGTTTGGGTAACGTTCTAATTAGGGTAAATTATTTATGTTTTCCCTCAACTCTAAAATTAATACCATCAATCAAAACTACAACAACAATGTTTTGTTCTTGACGTGAAATGTATTGAAATTACTTGGTATTTTCAAAATAGCATTGCTTAATAGTATCAGGGAAATCCGATATCAACATCGTATTATAATATTTACTTCTTTATATCGAATAAAAAAATACCAAGATGGAATTGTGTTATTTTATCATAAATATTTAAAAGAAAATATAAAACAAATATATTTTGTTGTATTAATTTAACAATAGTAACCGGGTCTGTGGTCAAGTGGTCAACGACGACGGTTTTGGTTGAGGAGCTCACGTATTCATATATCATAACTGACAGATTTTTTATTCGATTTATGGATTTCTGTTGGCATGGAAGTTTGCAACTTTTAAAATTCTCTCGCACCACTTATCTGATCCTAAAAGGTGAATAGAGAGAGCGATAAGCTGACCAGTATTCCTGTTCCAGCCAGTGTTCCTGCTACGGTGTGTGCGTGTGTGCGCGCACATATCTCATTATGTGGCCGCATACATTTTTCCATACCCGTACAAGGCCGCACACAGAAATTTTGTAAAAATAAGTTTGTTTCAGCAAATTTTTATATTTGCGCACATTTTTTTATTTTACTGAAAATTTAATCCTCACAGAAGTTGATGGTCCAACCACACAATAGAAAAATTAGAGGAAACGTTGGTCTCAGCCCTAATTTTCTATTAGAGAGGATGAACAACAGAGTTACAGGCAGTTTTTGTACAAAAGAATATGTTACGATAACCTCCATTCGGAGTCCATATGCTCCAGTTCGAAGAGAGTATGGATAAAGAGATAAAACTAAAAAAATACTAGTGGTTAGGTATCAATTTACCTACGCTCCGTTATTTTAGGATCGGTAAGGAATTTTTAGACAGCATAACAAACACCCATGCCTTCGAAATCGATATGTAAAATGTTGTTATTACTAGGATTTAAGCCCCTGAAATCCTATGGATCCGACGAAAAGTGCTTATGATGAGATAACTCCACTAGGAGGTGATATACTCCACATTAGGAGAAGACATGGGTTCAAAGAAATAAATCTCTACATGGTGAAAAAAATATATGACAATAATGAACAAAATAGTTCTGAATATGATATTATTTTTTTATACAAAAACTACATATTTACACTGATTTGATATAATATGTAAGGCTACAATAAGCTGTTTTCAATAATTGGAAACACCTGGTGAATTTATTTTTGCTCCAATAGGTAAATGGAATTCATCATATTAAATTCAATGTTGAGAGTTTTTCAATTTGTAATTTAGAAGGGATTTGTACGAGAACGAAATTGTTATTACAGTACGGTTGTATTTATTAAAATAGTTGAGCCCACAATCCCTGAAAGCAGAAGTGTTTTTACTTTCTGTTGAGATGCTCAATCGTTAAAAACAACACCGTCTTGTGCGAGAAGAACCTAAGTCTCATATAAATAAGCTTATTTTGTTTAGACTTTTCAATTAGTGAAATTCATTTCTTGTTTCTATGACTGAAATATCATATTGTAATGTATAATATTAAATTCATGAACTAATTTTAGCAGATACGGAAAGATTAGACATAGGGCATCTGATCCCGGATCCCTTTTTTGATCTCGAGATTTCGGGTTTTACAATCTTTGGAATTCCGGAGTTGATCATTTACCATACTTTCATATTTTCGTTTTTAAAAAATAGTAACTGGCGTTAAAGCGTACGACCTTAGCGGCAAATTTTATTTTTCATTAACCACAGTTGCTTGATATCGTTGGCAAAAAAGTGTGTAATTAATAGATTTAAGAATTATTCTTAACTTGAAGAGCTTTTTTTTAGCTTCATTCTTTGAAAAAGTGTTTTTTAAGGTATATTTCACGTATTTTACATGCTATAGTGAATCCTGAAATCCGGTATTAATACTAAAAAATCCCGGGATCGGAAACCTTAATTAGACATTATGGAATGGATATATTATAAAACATTGTGTGTTTTTTTTTTGTCGTTGTTTGAAAGCGTTTGATTAATAAATGTACAATAAAATATGATACTATTATATGTCACACACATTCAAACGAAAGAAAGTATAAAATATCTGAGATTTTATTATATTATGGAAACATTAGTTATGTTCATTGTTTTTGCGATGTGGAACGAAAAGAAATAAAGTCGATCGAGACAGCTCAAAATAAATAATTTAATCCAAATAATCAGACCAAAGTATTTATCGCCTAGCGAAAATTTTTATGTCTTTCTTTCCTGTTTATTTGTTTGAGCACCGCATGCATTGAATGATAGTCAATTATCAGCAATCACGTAAAATCCATTGTTTAAATTTTCCTTGCGCCCGGATATGAAAAATACGCCATACAAATCACCTAACAAAGCAAAGCACATACCTTCGTTTCAGGTAATTGACATTGGTGGTAAAGGAGTTCCTGAAGCTGGAGAACGACAGTGTGGGGGCGGGGGCGGGCTGCGGCCCACAGATGCCGGGACACCCCGACCGGTCTATCTTGGCAGCCGCCTATAGGAGAGAAATTCATATGCTGAATACATATCATAATAGACAAAATTCATGCTTGAAGCATTATTTTTCGAGCATAAATAAATACTGAGACTGGTAACAACAAGCTAGTAAGAATTCTCAATAATATATTTTACACCTTATAAAAGAATTAAAACAGAGAATGATATAAAAATATATATATAAATAAGCGTGGTAAGTATTTTTATTTTCGGTCTGATTTGCTTTAAATAAATAATGTAAGAAGTTTGCGTAGCATACGGTAAACTCACAATAATTCCATAATAAGGTTTTATCAAGTATAAAAATAGGATCAATAAAATAAGATACCATGGCAAAAAAAAATACAACCTTCTTACTTTTATTTTTATGAAAAACATATTTTTTTATTAAACATCACAATTTTATAAGCTACTAATAGTCACTTTATGTCATCGTAAAATGGCGAAATAATTTCAATTTATCGCCATTTTTTATGTGAGTATAGGTTTTTATTAGTCCACCGGAAAAAAATGCGACGTGGTTTGGGTTTTAATGTGGTATTACATACTATAAGCGGCAAATATTTGACAGATACAGCTACTTTATTCTCGTAAATTTATTTGATACCTGTAATTTCATTCCTCGAAAAACAAAAAATAAAAAGAATTTGAATGATAACAAGATCAATGAAATGCTTACAGTATGAAGCTAGTTTTGAGTATTTGTGACAGAATTATTATGAAAAAAATTACCGATGACGGATTAGTCGATAAAAGCTTTGCTTGATTTTCTTGCAAACAGATCAGTACTAGGGTATCCAATCCCGGAGCCTTTTTCCAATCCCGGGATTTCGGGATTGATAAATTTTCAATCCCGGGATCCCGGGATTGAGATAAATTTACCGAGGAATTTGAAATCTCCGATTTGGTATACTTTTTCCCCGAATTCCCACAAAACCTCGTTTTTTTTTTTTTTTAGCTCACCGAGGAATTTGAATCGACAATTTGCCAATTTCATCTCACTTTTCGAGATTTACTCCAAATTTCTCAATCCCGAAATCCCGGGATCGCGACCATGTCAATCCCGGGATTGGATGCCCTAATCAGTACGGGTTGAATTCAATTTCCAGTAAGGTCGATATCAAATTTAGATTTTTCTTATTTGAATTTGAAATCATATACATGTGTGATGTCTCAATCTTTTTGTTTTAAATATTCCGTAGATTGGCATAATATGCTACAATGTCATTTATTCTTTTAAAAATGTATATATTTATCATAATTCGAACAAGGTTACATTTTTTAAAATCCATGTCCGCTCCCAATGTGGTTTTTTTTAAGGAAAGAGGTTGATCAATTGGATAAAAAGATACATAGATATATGTATAAACGATAGGGTTAGGGTAGGACTAGTGGTAAACTTACACTTGTAAAGGTACACCTTGTTATTTTAGGATTGTAAAACTGGGTAAGAATTTGTAGACATCTCACATCACTAACATCCATGCCATCGAACAGAAATCGATTGAAAAAATGCTGTTTGTACTGGTATTCGAACCCGTGAGGCCCGGCATGAAAGCCAATGAGGTTGACTACTGTGCCATAGACCCCGACAAGTCACAAGGTTAGATGTAATATAAATACAACAAAAATATATAATAATACCAAATTTCTTTGTGAAAATGATACTCAGCTATCAGCTGCCAGTTAATTAATAAATCTTACAGCTATTGCTGTTCAGGAAGATATATTTCCATTGAAGAGCATGGGCAGATATGAGCTCTTTCTTGATTAACAATAGCTGTATTATGTTTCTGTAGGCTTCAATATTACAATGAACTATCTATAAATAAACATATTTTGCTAGTTCATTTTGGTTGAATAAATATCGTTTCACTGGTATAATAATTTAATCTTAAACATCTAAAGAAATGGATAAATTAATGAATACTTTAGTACATAGGCATCATGACAGTATGCAATGTATTTTTATATTTAAGTATCGACTTCGAATAAGCATTTTTGCTTGGGCTTGTCTTAAGCGACATAATATTCAATATTATCTAAAAAAACAAATTTATTGTATAAGTAAATATATAAATTGACAAGTTATTTTATGAATGCATTTTTTGATATTAGTATTGAGAAAGAAAACAAAAAAATGAATTAATCATATGGGCTCATTCGAGGTGAAGTGAGTCAAGTGGTATTTTAGAAAAAAAATGTTTGACGCCGTTTAATATTTATTCTACACGTCTTAAAGTATCGCAAAAGTGAAGTAACCTCAGTTAATACACATTGCAATAGTATGCAATCCACCAAAACACCAAATAAAGACGTGATTGTATTATACTTAAAGGTCCAAGAAAAAAGTTTTACCATTTTACTAGTTGGCTCACTTCACCACTCGATGGTACATATTATAACTTAATTTTAAATGGTGAAGATGTATTAAATATAATTTCACATTTGGCAAAAATTAAGTTCGTTAAATTTACATTTAATAATCTCTAAAATGTTTAAAAGTCGTTAAATGTTTCCTTGTTAGTCGATTTTTTTAAGGGAATTATGTTAAACTTTTAAAAAATCCATCGACTATCAGTCTTTACGTTCTCACGTTAAAACTCATAAGGTGAATAATAAAATAAACACTACTAAATACTCATAGAAAGCGGAAGTGAATAATCTTGTTAAACTAAAATTTATCTTCCCTACCTCATACACAAAAGACTGAAGACTTACTATTGTCTCATGATCAGTTATTAATATTCTTCCATAAATTAATACAGCGGAATTTTGCTTCGATAAACTGATGAAATTGGTCAAAGACTTACGATGGAATATATTATATTTTTACATTAAAAAAACATTGATAAAATAAAAAATGAAAGGCCATATAATAATTTATATTGAGTGTCGTATTATCAAAGACATTCAAGCGGTATTATTAGATAGCAGAAGGGGCGATCATGACAGGCTCAATTCACCGCGTCATCCCATCTAACAAGAGAACTTATAACGATCCCGGAAACTTCAAATTTTCAATAGTATAACAGGACGCTGGTTGTACTATACTAAATCTGCACTACTCAAGATAATATTTGCAAATTCAAACGCGGTCTATAATACGCCAACAATTATTACTCCGGATAATTAAATTTGTAAGACAGACATGTCTGTTGCTTTAAATTTCCAGTGTGTTTGTAATGTCATCAAATATGTTAAAAATAACAAAACCCTAATCTGCCAGTGATAATAATAATCGCTTATAATTAGTAAAATACAGTTTCGTATATATTTTTCCTTTAAACTTCTCCCGTATAGGATGAGTATGACGCCAAGCCGATAAGCCTTAAAGCAGTGATGCACAACCTTTACCTTCTAGCGGGCCGCATAAAATAAATTATCGTCAGTTTGGGCAGCAAAGAAAAAAATTATTTAAATTCACGGTGCATATGTACGTTCCATGTAAAACAGCCTTATAAAAAAATCGTGTAAAAAAGATTAAATGCGACCTTGGTCTTTGATAATTTTTAACTATTTTTTTTATTTGACGTAATATTTGTAGTATTAAGCCGCACAATCAAATCTAAATTTCCACCAGTAAGTCTGTTTCTAAGAACCGATTTATTCTCCTTCATTGAAGAAAAAGCTTGCTTACGTTCATTAAATAAATGTTTTAAATGAAAAAAATATGTTTCAGAAAAAGATTTAAGGGCCGCCAGAAAATTAAAAAATGGCCGCATGAGGCCCGCGGGGCGTGGTTTACGCATCACTGCCTTAAAGGAATTCGATGAATTACTTATACGGAACACAACAAAGTAGGGTAACCATATGTCCTTCTAATGGAGGTATCTCAGCAAAAAAAATCTACGAGCACTGCTTGTTACTCAGTTGCTAAACCTCTTTTTTTAAAGAGATTAGGAATAATAGAGGATGGGACAAGACTAGTGGTTGGTTAAGTATACGCTCGCGCTGCGCCACGTTTTTTAGATTTGGAATGGTAGGAGTGAATTTTAATACATCACAAACACCCAAGTCTTTGGACGGGAATTGATAAATGGGTGGAAAAAATACTGTCAGTACTGGGACTTGAACCCGTGAGATCCGTTACGGAAGCCAACGACGTTGACCACTGCGTCACAGACCCGACAAATACAATACATAATATATAATATTTTATTTCAATTGTACATATTTTCATTCATAAAGTCCAACCAGTGTTTAATAAAAATGGCTTTATCTAAACACTTGTTGTATTGTGTTTACAACTCTAAATGTTTATTTCACTATATACGGCATTGAGCAATTTTTCATGACGGTAAAACAGTGAGTTCTCTTTTAATTGCTCATTTCATAGATGTTTATCTGTGATATGCTATGTGAAACAAGTTGAATACAACCAATTTCCTCGAACATTTTTTTCCCTAACTGTTGAGCTAATAGTGTGTCGTGTTTTTTTGGGCGTTTTGTTTCCAAGATAAGGGGGCATGTTAACAATTATCAAGGGTGTAAGCCCACGCAATATCATAAACTGTAATTGTACAACTGGTGTAAATAACTCTACCGCGTGTAATAACAATTTAATAAAGCCATTTTGATTCGAAAATGCTTTTGTGGTATGCTTACTAAAATACGTTAATTAACAATAAATACTTCCACGTATTCCTCAGAGAGCGTTCTGTCGAACACAGTTGACAAACAAAATAAATTACGCGTTTACATTCAAAGTAAATTGATTTAAGGGTTGTTTATATTGATTAAAATAGTATTGTTTTGACTGAATACAATAATTAGAAATGCGATTGTTTTCGGGTTCGATGGCGCAGCAGTTAGCATTGTGGGTTACCGTGTTCTATATCACGGGTTCGAATCGTAGTACGAACAGCATTTTTCGATCTCTGTCCGCAGGCATGGGTTTTTTCTATGTTCGAAAATTCCCTGCCATCCTACCGATTCTTCAATAACTAGGCGTAGAGAGAGCGATTAGTTAACCACTAGTCCTGTCCTAACCGTATCCTTCTATTCCTACTACTTTCTTTGATTTTTTTTTAAATAACATCATGGAAGATCTCTAAGTGCAGAAGATTAAACATTTTTTATTTTTCAAAATTAATGAGGCGATATTAACAGTCAAATATGATAATAAAAAAAATATATGCTGGTACTGTTTGCGCGTTTCCATGCGTTTTTAGTCAAACGAGAATATTGTACAATATAAATCAATTCATTTATTACAGTTATATTATATTTCCATTATTATTTATATTCATTAAACTTTGTCTAGCATTTGTTCTTAATACTAAACGTTCATGTTACACACATTTTTTTTATATGTTTTATAAATATCGCCCGCTGTGGTCTAATTGGTTAAAGATTGCTCTAATGATCAGGTGGGTCTAAGTTCGATTCCCGTTAAGGTCAATGTCAAATTGGATTTTTTCAATTTTAATTTGAGATCTAAGACATGGGTGTTTGTGAAGTTAATTATCCTCGAGTTAATCTCATGTGACTTTCAAAGATTCTCATCGAGTATATTTCGTATGATCTTTCAACTTCAAAATATTTGACGCACTGGCGTAAACTGTAATGTCAAATATTTTATAAAAATAAAATTAATAAAAATATATATATATATATATTTACCGTATAATTGAGAATTCACATTAAATAATAAAAAAACTAAATATATAGTAACGTTGCACTATTTTTAAATTAATTTTATTTAACGTGTTTAAAATAAGTTATTTTACCGATGTAAAATTAAAACTGATGTATATACGTTTATATTTAAAATGCAATAATTATACAGGTGAAATAATCCACTTCAACGTTGAAAATAACCAAGATAGAGTTAACATAATATTAGTATATAAAATTAAAATTGCTAAGTCTCTTATACAATAAACAAATATATTTACGATTTTGTGCTAAGTCTAAATAAATCTATAAATTGTATATCATTTTAGTATTTATGAAACAAATCATCATTTATAATAGTATTTTGCTGTTTAACGAGTAAATAAATTCAATAAATGGAACTCACTTGAGACACATTTATTTTTGTTGAATAAAACTTTATGGTGAAAAAGAAAAACTTTGAGCCTTTCACAAGTTAAACTACGTCAAGAAGAATAGTTAACATACAATGAAAACTACTCCGGCGTCAATAGTTGTTAACATTATAGCTGGCGGTCTGCCGACACAATTATCCAACCGTATCTAATCTATGGGAAGATCAATGTTATTTCCCTATCCCATTAGTATACGGAGCGAGAGGCAGACCACAACCTACAGTAGAGTCAGGAGATTAATTACTTGAAAATAGTATTACTTAATTAAAATATGTTTCTTAAAATAACGATTTTTTATATGCAATGAAAATTTTTCATGAAATATTCAATATATGAATCACTGAAGATATTCGGGAGGAAGAAAATTCATGCCCACGACATCAAATATTATAAATATGTTTTGTAAGATTTGATCACCCTTGTTATTTAGGTTAAAACTCTTACCATAATACCAAATACTTGATTATAATTTTCTAAACGGACTTACTATAATGAATTCATATAAAACAAAATAATGATTACTTAAAATATAATAGAATACGATAAACATGGTTTTGTGAGTAAAAACAAATTATTCATCATTGTGATACTTGATGACATTGATATAAGCTTATGGAGTTAAGATATGTTTTCAAAAAATAATACGCTATTTCCAGCTGCTAATAATGATGAAAAAAATTGTATGGAATATTTATACGACTAAGATGTACCTTTTTTAAGCGACCGGTAGAAATTGAAAGACGATAAAAAATAGCGTATAAAAATTCGTTCCATTGTATAATGAACATAACGTGGTCTTTTTTTAGTATTTCGATTTATTTTTAGTACGCCCAACAAAATTGCACCTTTCGATTCCAAATGCTTCTCAAACGTCACGGATTGTATAAAATGCAATAAATAAACGATAAAGTTTTCCAGTATATTTACATATTATAACAGTTATTAAGGGTGATCATGCTTAAACCCAGTAAAACAATATGTTTTATTGCCATGGAAGTACATTTTCATTTAATATGTCAATTGTATAATTGATTTCAAATTAATTGTAAAAAACCTGAGCATTATGTACGGAATGTTAAATCTGTTTTACACTCTAGGCAACACAGAATTTTTAAAATTAATTGAATACAAAATGTGGTTTTTTTTTCATGACGCTTAGGATTGTTTTTGACTAAAAAATATCGTCACTTTAATAAAAAAATGGTATGATTTAGTTTTCGTAAAAACTATCATTTATTTTGTAAAAACAAAAACAGTTTTCGCTTATGTATAGTTTTATGTTTTAATTATTTTTGTGTTTGATATAAAATAACTATTCTAAGTCAAAATATTTTTTTTTTTTTTTTATCCTTATTCCAAATTATTTAAGTATGAACCGTCTTCGCTCATGGCGAGCATCATGAATAGATTGTTAGGATTCATCAGCAGTTATAACAAAATGTTGTTAAATTGTGTTCTGGTTGATAATATATAAGAAAATAAGTTGTTTGTATCTTTATTCCCATAAATAGTATAACTTCAAAACGTACCGATGGCAAAAAAAGATGAAATTAAAAAGTATATATTGAATCTTAAGCCGAGGTTGGCCAAATTTGTATATCAAAATAAACATCCTAGATGCCTGGCTCATGACAAAAAGTAAAGTTTCTTATTTTGCTAGATTACAGAGTTAGGACTTAAGAGTCAAAGTTAAAATCAAAGCACACTCATTTCATCACAACTTTACTGAAACGCTAAACCAATCTTAATTATGTTTAGATACATGAAAATACAAGACAACAGGGAGTAAACGTAGTTGTACTAAAACAACTTCATTTAACAACGGTGTGAGAAATATAAGCGCACCAATTGCATTTGATCAGTAATAAAAAAAACGTCTTTTAAATAGTTATTCTGATAGATACAAAAGTCCCGCCAACTTTATCACTCAAAAGTCATAAACAGCGTTTTAAGTGCTGCTTTTGGCACGACTGAATAAGAAAAGCTTACGATAGCTTCAACGCCGGAAAGCTCGAAAGCTCCATTGAGCTTTTAGGTAGGTCAGCCATACTAATAATGAGGATTATGCAACCACTACGCCACAAGCATCTACTTTAACGTAGCCATTAGAATTATGTTGGCTTCTCTCATATAAAATTTATAGCTTTGTAGTTATATAATCTGTTACTACACAAATGTAGTTGTGTTGTAGCAAAATAACTACTATCTAGCCAATCGTCCCGATTGAAGTCCCGTAATCGATTTCTGGATAGACAAAATATCAAATTTTCATTTTTTAAAAAAATCTCTGATAAAGAATAAATATATATAACTTTGTTATTTTAATGGTTGACTTACTGCGTGTTTTGATGCTTTCGAGAAGTATCTTCAGATTCATTTTATCTATAATCCAGACAATAGTCAGTTTGAAATTATTTATAAGACCGTTAGTCTGAAAATGCTTCTTTAATATGCGAACGATGTGTAAAAATACGTGACTCAACTTTTTATTCTATAACAAATTTACCGCTAAATAAATTGACAGTAAATAATAAAACAATGTTCAGCGGTATCACTTCAGATTTCAGAATATTTTTCCTGAACGCGATTGAGTTAAGATCAATACAATTTTAATGCCTTAAATTGTTTTTTTCGGAACCTCCACGGTTGACTTCCTCACATATTTCCAGCGTTTACATTTTTATTCTATAATATGTTAACTGATGTGTTAAAAATTGTTGTAAAAATATTTTTGAAATGATCTTTAATGAGACAATATGCTGCGACATTGTCTGCGAAGCAATTTTTTTGTATGGGAAATATTTTGAATTAAATTTACGAATAATAAAATTATTATATTACATTCATATACAACAAAAGTGTGCACACATGTTACAAGCGTATTCAAGTGAAACGAAACAAAACGTCTTGCTAGTGGAGATTACGGCCTTTTGTTTAAGTTCGCAGCAAATGCTCTCGAGAAAATGCGCTGTACTGAAAAAATCACAAGAGCGGATATTTCCGGGTCAAGTGGAAACAGGGTTGACAGATAATTTATTATAACTTTCTATTACAATATAAGTTCATTTATCACGAAGCCGTTTATTCAATTCATTAAGATACATTAAAGGTTTTTTAAATTTTATTTTTCTTGATATATAATATAAAATCTACGGTGATTGTATATATCACAAAATTCAAATTTTTCCTATAAAAAATAAGTCTACTACAGAATATGCAAGTACAATGGTAGTCTTTTTCGAGGCAAAGCGTTCAGAGGTATAAAAACTACCTAATATTTTTGTCTGGAAAATAGATAAGACTTTCGTAAAATCTTTGTTGCTAACCATATTATGAATTTATATCAAAATACTACAAATGTATTTATTATAAAGAATTTAATCAAAGTAACACTAAAAAAATACAATATGTATTTTTATTACTTCCATTTTTCTTCAAAAATATCAGGAACAGTTTCGCTCATGAAGAGCATTATCAACCGATCATGACGTTATCAGTTGATAATGCTCGTCATGAGCAAAACCGATCCTGATCTTTTAAAATAAAAGTCGAAGTAGTAAAGATAAATATCGATTTTTTTAAGCATAATGCATTTTCACCAAGCAAGACAGTGAACACCCTAAAAATAATGTGCTAAGACAAATTTTTGAAGACCCTGATTTACGCGGTGGATTGATAAAAAAAATATGAGTTAATATAAAATATGAAACTCATACAAAAAAAGGATATGTTCCAGAATATTCAAAATGACGTAAAAAAAAAAGTGTTATGATCCATAGAAAATTAGAAGATATTATCCAGAAAAAAAACACGTAAAAATTATAAATCAAAATATAATACTTTAAAAATTCATCCTTATAATGTTTTATTTTCTTGTGACTTTATTCGGATTGAACACTTCATCGTTAAAGTTTAGAGATTTTTCCTAACCGTGTTAAAGTGAAACCTCGTAATAAATGTATCGCTTCAACGGACATTTTGGTGTATTGATGTATCATGATATATAAATGATTCCCTCTTCTTTCTAGACTATAGAGTCATATTATTTAACGACTAACTATGTTGCAAAGTATTTTTTTTCCTTATTCTTTCAAAGTTTCAAAGAGTCAAATATTTTTCGTTTATTTAATTGTTTGTTTGGTGATGTGAATATCAGTAGGATAGAGATGCAAGGTGAGAAACGTCAGTTAAATTGTATTGTCACCAAGGTCTAAATTAATTTGTAGCAAAACACTATATTTCATAATAAAATGTTGCATGTGGCAAGCCATTATGATTAATATTATGTGAGCTTACATAATATATTCCGTACCTCTTATACAATTTAATTTTGTTTGCTTTTATTAATACTGTGTAGCTTTAAATTATACTAAATATATTAAAAGCCGTAATAAAATTAAATTTCAAATAGTTGTTAGATGAACCAATTTTCCGTGTTGTTTTCTATTAATATATAAAATTTTATGGTACAAAAAAATGTTAAATTCAAGGTGTTATGTTAACCCTTGAGCGTATTTAAAGCTGCTGCGGTAAGGTAATGTTTGTACCTGGTGACGGGAAGTGACGCGAGACGCGGGTGATGAAGGCTAAGGACTCTTCGTGCCTTCGGGGTAGCTTCAGCTGAGTAGGGTGGTGCTTGCTGGAGCTGATGAGGAAGACACTTGAAGATGACTTAGCGATATGCTACCGGAGTGTCCTGTTGCGCCTGTGAAACGATGAAATGTATTCTAAAAACCGTTTGATGATTGAAAAAAATAATATTGAAGCATCTACACTGAGAAAATTTTCCATTGAATAATATGTTGTATTCAATATAAATTCTTCAGAGTAAAATGTTTTGATAAAGAGAAAAAAAGTAAGGAATAAAAACAAAAATAGTCTTGACATAAGCGCGATGCTAGAAATTAATTCTAAGCCAATATTACTAGGGTCCTTTCGTTTCCTCTTCGGCAGTTATGATATTTATTTTTGTTCATTGAAGAATAAATAAGCAACGTTTTTGTAGAAACAAATTCGTTTAAATAACATTCGAAGTAGATAAATATATTTTTTGAACGTATTCAAAAAGCAAATTATAATCACAACAAAATATTAACGTACTTATGTTAAAAAAATACATAAGTTATATAATCCATACCGCCATCAATAGTTATAGCTTAGTTATATATTGTTTTCATATGTATACCTATTATCTATACACGTATGTATAAATATTTAATATTGAAATTCCACCAAACGTCGAAATCAAAAATTATATACATTTAATTTATACTTTGGTTTTTGTGTAAAAATACTTTTTGTTTGAATCCTGTTTTGTATAGTATAAAAATATAAAACTGATATTGTAATGATAAAAAAGCAATATTACGAAGCATACTAGACAGCGAAAAAAAACTATTCACTTTAAGAGAACGTCTGTGAAATGGGGTAAGTTAAGGAATATTCAATACAAAGATTCATAAATAAATACTGATAAATATGTAAGAATATTTCAACGAGAAGCAGAATAAGAATAAATAATGAATATATATACTATAGAAAAATAACACATTCAACGTAGAATAATTATACTATAGCAACTTTTATTCGATGGAATTTATTGGTTATTGCGTATAAAGATAAATAATTAAATATCTTTGATAGATTCGACAGTCACTTTGTGGAAGTTCCTTTTTAATATGAAATTAAATTTGATAACGTTGTTATTCTACTTGTGTTACAATTTGTGACACGTGTATTCCCTACGTCCCGTAGAAAATAACAAACCCCGTATTTTAGTTTATTCGTATACGTACAAATTAGGATAAAATTTTAGTTTATTAGTAAACGTTTCGATGGTCTGATAATGCTTCTCAAAAAAAAAAAACGAAACAGGTGTCACAAATTGTACCACAACAAGTGAAATAACAAAATTATCAAATTTAATTTTATATTAAATATAATTTGGTTTAAATTGAGTTTTATTTTTCATTGTTATAGTCCGTTTAAATTTTAATGCGGCTAATAAGTTATCTATTTACAAATTAAATTAATAGTATTTTCATTTTTAATAATTTTATAACAGCTTATTCTTCGTATTATTTTCAGAACATTAAAGTGAGTGCGGTATAAGTTATTGAAAGACTTAAACATACTTTTGGAAGAAAACTTACTTGAACATATAAAAATATCGATAAGAAATTCCGTTATAACGATGAAAATAAAAGTAACGCATTATTTTTAAAAGTTTCTACGTATTACTAATACCCATAATTTTATCGATAAAATCATAGAGAAACTTTGCCATAAAATAAATTAATCCATACATATAGGAAAAGTTTGACAGGAGAGAGGCATTCTGAAAAATCTGATCAAGTAACCTAATAAAAATCCTAAAACAACCGCTATCAAAAAAAGGCAAGCACATTTTCATATAACGAGATAATAATATTAAGGAAACTTTATCGATATCTTACCGCGTTTCTATCGAGCGTTACAAAAAGAAAAAAATAACGACCATCTCACGAACAGAAAAAATTAAAATATTCACAGTTTAAAAAAAAAGTCTAACACACTCTTGTGTTGAGATATGTCAATATGCAATAAATTGAGGCTATTATTTGCAAACCCGGTTCATTCTAAAATGGTTGAAAAATGAAACATGAAATTCATTTTGTAAAACAATATACAATTTAAAATTATTTTTCGTTTTAAATGACTTCGGAATGATATTTTGTATTTTATCAAACCAGTTTAGAGACTGCTTTCAAAAAATTGTTTTAAAATGCTTTTATATTTACTAGATTACATCGATGGTTCATGTTTCACCAATTTTGGAATGAGCCGGGCTTGCAAGTAATATCCTCAATTTATAAAAAAAGGAATAAAAGCCAAAACATCCGAGTGTTTCGAATTTAAAATATTGCTAAATCTTGGTTTGAGATTTTCCGATCACTTTTTTTTCTACAGAAAAATAGTACACCTACTGTCATATTAACTGCTATAAAAAAGGAAGTTAATTAATCTAACAAATAAGCAATTGAATTGTGAATACCATTTGTGAATCCAAAAAGCGGTGTCAATACGAAATGGCATCCAAAGTTGTTGAACAAAATAGATAATATTATCATCTTGTTTTATGTTTAATCTACTATAATATTCTATGATTGGTATTTTAAAATACTTTAGTTAGAAAATTATTACGCTAGTATTTTATTGTCTTAATCACCAAAAATGGGGTTTTATAAATAGCATTCAATTTTTTTTTCAATTATTTGCTGCAGGCAATTGCTACATTCTCACTGTTTACGGTCAAACGGTTTATTTCTATTATATGCTTATATGCATTAGTATAGAAGTCGCTACCGGTAAGACTCTCGGCCCTGGAGCATAAATAGTACTTATTTTCTCGGTCTATTATCCAAATACTATTTTTTCATTGATTTATGTTTATCGAAAGGTATCTATGTGTTCGATCTTTTATTTTCTTACCACCCATTCTCTATCAGATAACGAATGGTGGTAGTTTAGTTACAAGTCCTTTGCAACATATTTTCATCCTAATCTTATTTTTTGAAATGAGATGTCGAAATTCGTTTAACATGCTGTATTTTATGTTCCATCAAAAAATAAAAATAAAACTTTAAATGATAATAGCATATTGTATTTTATTGTGAAAATAAAAATGTGATAAAAAGTAGATATCAATTATTTTATCTATATCGTTATATTATAGTTCTATTCCATGTATTTTGATTAAGAGTTTCACCTTAAAATCTAAACAAACATATGTTGTGTCAAAGGTTTGCAGTTCAAGCTAGTTCGATATTTGTACATAAATATTTTTTTTATATAGCAACATTTTTCAACCCGGTCTAAAAATGTATTGAAATTATCGGGGATTATATATTAAAATAAAAACGATTGTTTGACTTTTTTATCTCTTAAATACCTCAGACAGGATTTTTTTGGACCTTACTAGTTTTATAAATAGGGGTTTCAAATTTACAATATCGGATATACTAAGATGTTTTACAGAGATGTCGCTTAACCCATTGCTTTAAAATATATTGAAATGTTTGTTTTTACACTTTTTGTATTTTTATACGGCTAAATAAATTGCCAAAATTGTATTCATAAATGTCTAGAAGCCATTATATTTAAAATAATCTTTATTTATCTACATAATTGTATTGTTCACGTGTACATTGTGAGAAACAATGTTTACATTAATTTTGAAATGGAACATTAAACTCTCACAAAAATAAACCAAACTCTACGGAAAGTGATTATTACCAACCTTAATAAATCACCGTTAAAACAATGCTTTTATAAGTGACGTTGTTTGTGTTAATATTAGCTTCAGAAAGTTCCCTTTACTTGACATCGAAGCAATCGTAGAAATGCATTAATAAACTTGACATTCTCAACGATTCGCTCGAAATTGACTTTACTACACTATAAACACGTAGAACGACTTACGTTATGTGTATAGTGGTATCTATAATACTTCGGAATAGCGATCAGGAAACTTTTTGCAGGAAAATTGATTAAAATATAAATTTTAATATTCGTATAGCTATGGGTTAGTTGATATTGGTTTGCCTTTATTTTTATATTTAAAAGTTAGTCTCATTGAATCGATTTTTTGTATTATTATATTTATTTTGTATTTAAACGATTATTTATTATTATTATTGTTTGTCTGGCTTCTTAAAATACTGCGCATACAGGTAAGCTAAAAATAGCTGTTTCTACCTCATAAATTATGTATTAACGATATGTTTTTTTTTCCACGATAACGTCATTTTGTCATATCTTGTTTTTCTTACCTAATTTTTGTAAAAATATCACTTTTTCATTGTATTTCTTATCAATTGACAAAGCTCACAATGAACGAAACCGGTCCTAGTCCAATAAATTTTATGTGGAAAAAGTACTAAAAATGTTTTATTATTTTTATTAAAAATATGTCATTTATAATTCCGACAGTATGGGTAAGAAAGTTGAATTTCGCTTGCTGGGTTAAAAAAGGATTAAAATTCACCTTATCTTAATTTTTATTTTTTGTAAAATTAATCGATGAATAATTTAATTTTAGGGTATATGTTATCCAATACATTGCTTATATAAAGACAGAAAGCACTCTATTTTCCATATAACAAATTGCGATGGCCGCTGGTTTGCACCAGGGCACATACGAAATGTTTCTAGAAAACGGTTTTCGGCTTTCAGTATTCTAAAAACATACACGTATGCCTTACAATTTTCCTAGTCACATAGCATTGCCGAACACGACATGATTATGTATATTTGAGGTGTCTAAAAGCAAAAACACCTTGCAATGTTAGTAGTAAAAAAGTAAACGACGTTTTTTGTGTTTTTGTTTGTCACGGTTAAACTATTTGTTTTCACGATAGTGTTTGTTTTTCATTGTTTTATATTTCCATATAAGAGTAATGTGTTTATTTTTAGAAGCCAGTCAACCATTAATTGCACCTCATGCAAGAAAAAATAAATTAGACCCAAATATCGGCAATAAATTAATCGGTTGGCGCATTTCTTTTTTGTGATTTGTGTTTAAACGGTAATGATTAAAACGAATATTCGCATGGTTTTGTCAGGTTTTGTGAGATAAAATTATATTTGTATAAATGTGAAATAAGTATTTGGTGTTAGATTTTAACCTAAAAAATGGATTGGTTTTTGATTTTGTACGCCTTAATTCACATCAAGTTGCAAAAATACAATACAATTTCACCAATCTTAAAATAAAATATTTAATAAATTTAAGTATTCTAAAAAAACTATACTGAAAATTTATTTTTTGTCTTATAAAATCATTTAAAGTGCATCAAAATTATTTATAAACTATAATAATAATGCTATTGAACAGAGACCTTCAAATATTCAAATATCAAACTGCATAAAGATATCACTTCAAATATCGTCGATCTCTTTCCTGGTTTTGTTTGAAGACAGTATTTCGACTTCATTGACAATGTACAATTTTTTTTATTTTTTTTGGGATATTGACTTTTTTGAATTATTACAATGACTTCAAATATAAAACATAATACAAAAATTGTTTTGACGAGAAGAAATTTAGATAACTTTATTTTAGTAAAGTTTTTTTGTGTAAAGATAGGTTCCATCAGAAGTACGCATGCAATTGTTTACGAACCACTAACTTAGAGGTATTATTCCCAAGATACAAATCGTTAAGCTTTTCCTACTGGATGGATATAACGAACAGAGCAAACATTACTGTTATCTATATTTACTTTTATCGGTTTTGTTATTGACACCAAGAAAATAAAATCAGCACTGTCAGAAAACAAAAATCAATACTCCTTTTTACGCTCTATGAAAACCACACAATGGTATTAATGCTATTACCAACTGTCACGTTTTCAAGATAAATAATGAGTATCGAAGTAAAATAAATAGACATTTTCTCGCACTTTATTTACTGTGACTACAAAAAGAATAACACATTTATGTAGCTTCTATTTTCGTCAAAAAATGTTTCACGGGAAAAAATATGATGCTATAGAAACATTTTTGAGACTGCAGGGAATTGCCGATGCTCCAAAATGTTTTATTTTACAATAACTTGAGATGAATATCTCAACAGAAAAACCGGGCTCGAAAATTAATGATCTTTTATAAATATATGTTTTTATCCATTATTTTTTAAGTGTCGCGGAAAAGTAAACAAATATATTTTTGAAAAAAAAAAAAATAATCTTAACAGTGTTTTGTTTTTTAAGCATTTTTCTTACCATTTTCGCTCTTAATATGAAGCATATGTACTTCTAATGAAGTTTATCTAAGCATAAAAGTTTCTACGAGAACTGTTACTCAGTTGCTCAACCTCTCTTAGAGAGTAGGGATAGAATGATAAGGCTAAGAAATGACTACTAGTTAGATAACCGTTCTCGCTACGCTCCGTTTTTTAGGATAAAATGGGTGGGAGAGAGGAATTCAATACATCACATAAATCTATGTCATCAAACAGAAATCCATAAATCGATTGAAAAATAAATCTATAGAAACTTTCCGTACTGGGATTCGAACCCGTGATAGACATCGTTGACACTGGGCCACCCAGTCGATAGAATTTAAATTCCTTAAAAAATGCAATACAAATTATTTTGTTCTCAATCAATTAGGAATGTTCACATTTGAATATTATAAATAACATATCTGAAATTGAAACGTGCCTAGCGTTGAAATAATGTGTATGAAAAAATATTGAAATACTGAAGGTAAAATTATTATTTTAATTGTTATTCCATGTTGTTCGAAACCACTACAAAATCAATATTACAGTAAGTATTTAGTGTACCAAATTTAACTATTGAAACGTCAAAATAGTGATTACATAACAAAGTTCTATTAATAATAAATTGTCAATGGTGACCTAATAATAATATGTCACTGCATCTGACATATTTCCACGCAGAAATTTTAAAAGCTAGATTGCTGTGAATAACTATTCGTAGAATCTAAAAAAGCACTGTAATCTTTCCTTGCCACGCAAACTTAAATTAATTTAATAACGCACAACACCTGTAAGTCACTCTCTGAGCCTACGATCGCAATTTGCCCGGGGAAACAATTATGAATTAAAAAAAATATGTAAGACTTACGGTATAAAACATCTCGATCATATTTTCCTTTATTTTTTATTTTTAATATTCTATTGAGAAGTTAGTACAGTCGAGACAAAGCGTTTTTAGTATCTGTTTTTTTTTTGTGTAAATGAATCGTTTAATGTTAAATATTTTACGAAACAATAGTAATCACATTATGCAGATCGGAATAAAAATTATGTTATTGGTTGTAATATTATGTTGAGACCATACGAGTAGGGAATCTAGCCCCGTTTTATAATATGAAGTGTTTTTGCAATGCTTTTTATGTTATTTGTAAAAATGAAATTAAAAATTTTGGTCTAAAATAAATAAAACAACTAATTCAATATAATATAACCAACGATGAACTGCCAATACTTTAACCATGGGATCTCTTAATTTCTGTTATTTGCGATGTACAAAACACAATCTCATATTACGCACATAAAATCGTTCACAAAATATAGTTAGGTATACCTACGAATGAAATTATAATGTAAGAAGTACACAAGTAAATTACCTGTTATAGTTTAGTGAACTTGAAACTATGTTTATGCAGATATACCCATGTGATCATAAGCCTTAGCATATTTTTAAAAAAAGCTAATATAATCTTTTATACACTTTCTCCTTATTCAGAAAAAAATGTGTAACTTTATCCTACTTTATTTTTAAATTGTCTAATAAAATTATAAAATACTTAAATAATCAAATCAAAATTATCTTTATGACAAATTTCTATAATATAATAATTGCTTTAAGTGAACTGTCTGGTGCAGGGTGGGAAACCTTTTCATTTCTAAAGGCCACAATCTTTTATATGATTCAACATAAAGCCGTAGTAAAGAAAACTTTTGACACCCACTTTTTTTCGACTATCGAACATATAATGGGTTGATTATGCTCTTTTTCCAAACGATCGGGTATAATTTTTTGATCAAAGTGAATATTTTTATCAAGTCAAAAGTCCGCATCAGAGTGGCCAAAAGGCCGCAGGTTCCTCTCCACCGGTCTAGTGTTTCATTAATGTATAAGCAACCCATTACCATTCGACATAAAAAAACTTAAAGAATACAATCAAATACATAGAAAATAAACACTTTTAAGACGCTGTTTCATTTTTTTTCTGTAGGATACAAATAATTGCGTGTCGTCCTAACCTAACCACTTTATTTTACATGAAAAAATATGCTCTGAGTTGAAAATGCGGCGAGAAACGGTCGAAAATTAAATAAATCGTTTAGCGACTTCTTTGCCTGAAGCAAAAAGCTTATTCAGACTGAATAAGCTTCCCGGGGAACGAAACGGTAGATGGAAATGGATTTTAATTTACCCACTGATTGAATTAGCTATTTATCTCGGAAGGAGTAATTTTAACGAGAAATAAAAATGTTTTATGAGTCAAAAGGATTAAGGAGGTATTAATAAACATGAAAGTGAGAATTTTCGAAATCGCTGAGCAAATTATTCCGGATATTTTACGAATTTATTCTTATATTTTTTAGGCTAAACACTGTTTGAAAAACACCTTATATCCCATTTCGTGGCAAAGTGTTCAATACCCATACCCGACTAGGATTCCATATATGTACACACAGTGTACTCAGCTTAACTATTGATTAATTGTAGATTTGTATTGGAAAGACAAGTGTTTATGATGATTTAAACCCTATTAGTATGCTGGAAAAAATAGCACAGTTAAAAGCTAACAACGAAATCTTGTCTTAACATTAAATCTGATGATGTATGGATATGAGATACTTACATTATTTACATAAGTGAAACCTCGTAGCCGTTGAATTGGAAAAACTATTCAAATTCATAAATTCTATTTTAAAAACACCCCAATTTATAATTTTGGATTTATCTTCGAAATTTAATTTTAGCGACATGACCTTTCTTACTAAATTGTTTAGTAGTGTGATTGGAAATGAATAGCTTTTATTTGTAAGAGGTCTTAATTCTTTTTAATTATAGTAATTTAGTTATTATGATTTAGTATAATCACCTATCGGTTCGGATATTTATATTACAAATTATTTTTTATAAGTCTTGCTTTATTTTGCGTCGATAGCTCTGTATCAATATATATATTTTTATCAGCCAAAAGTGTTCGTGATGAGCAATTCTAGTAAATAATTGTGGAATAAGTACAGAAGATTGTTAATTTATTTTTCAATACAATGCCTATAAAGTTTACACCATGCGCTGAAAGAAAACAACTTAAAAGTGATTTACAAAGCTTATTATTTTTATTAGGTCGCGTAAATGATATCAGTCAAATTTGATTTCAATAGGTTAATATTAATAAAAGTATTATTAAATATTTTTTTTCTTTTTCATTGTTTTTTGCTTTACAAAATATACGGAACAAGCCAGCTGGCCATTCGTTCGATTCTATATACATTAGAAGTATTTTTAAGTTTTCCAGATATTTGAAATGAACAAAATATATTTACAATGGATTTTTTTAAAAGATTTTCGAATATTTTGGATGTTTACTCATATACGGTATATGAAGTCTAACAGTTAGAATGAATCCATTTGAAATCCAATGAAATTTGGGTTTACGGTCATAGGTGTATATTTTACTGTCTTGTTTCGTAAACTTGATCTCGAGTGACATATTTATACAAATAAAACACATTTTTTGATCTTATTTTGAAAAATAATTTTTTGATCATTGATTTCTTTTGAATTGTTGGCTTAAAAAATATTTTCCTGTAGAAAGCACACTTTCGTCAGTTGAGTAATGAATCACGTTAAAAAATATTTTTTGTACCTTTTAAAGTTAAGTAAATTTTTAAGATTTTAACGAAGGGATTTTAATGGAAGTGAAAAAGAAGTCGGTTGAAAATATTAAGAGTCAACAATTTTATTATGCGAAGTAATGCCGTCAATATTTACGCTCGTTAATGCAAAATAATTACAGCCGAGGTCTTCGTGTCATAAAAAAAGATTGATGACATCGTAAAATAATAATAATGTTATCAATATTGATAGAAGTAGTTGATGGATCTGGGATGGAAGGTACAACAGACAACATGGTTATTATTATTGGTCAATTTATTGCGTTCTGTGAAATATGAATTACACCAAGTAATAATGTTGATTCACTTCGACGGACACGTTAAAAAAAGTCAGAGAAGTATAAAAAAATGTAAAGGCGTGAACGATCGAAATGAAGCATATAAATATGAATAGTTTATTTTTTGCCATCAAAAAACAATTAATTATTTTATTTGTACAGTAAAGTGTCATCCGATAAATAAACTATGGATGTATTAATCTTTCCCATATTAAAATGAAAAAACTTTCAATATGACTGTTCTGAAAATACGTTATGATATATTAAAATACTAAAAAAGAAGATTGACTGCTGTGAACCTTACGCCACGTATCTACCATATTCTCGATTTAGTGGAAGTCGCGGAACACACAAAGCGAACCAAACGCTTTTAGTTTTTCGGAGATCAAAAAGAAGGACGCAGTCTGATTGTGGACCCTAGAGAGCTAAGACTTGTAGAATACATTGAATTCATGTTAAAGACTGCTGATATTTTTTATTATTTAGTTCTCATCGAACATTATATCATAAAAATCCGATATTGCGGTATTATCAACGTATTTTTTTGAATAAAAAATAGCAATAAAGAAATTCTATGACAAAAAAAAACTATGTAACTACCAGCAGATGCTTTTATTCTTGATTTTAGATCCTATAATAGAAAAGATTTATCCCTGTTTTTGTAGAAATCGGAATGTCAAAATCAAGAAGACTTTTTGTAATCTTCTACCAAACGATAGTCAGAACTTGCCACTAATTCAAGTGACATATTCGCTTAACGTTAAAACTTACACTTGCAGAGGACCGTGATCGCAAATTAAATGTTCATTTGTGTGGTAAGTGATTCGCGAACATGGTGGATACCGGAAATAAGATAACGTTTGGATAACTAAGTAAATATTAATTACTAAATTGCATTTACCGAGTAGTAGATTTTTATTGGAATGGTCTAATATTAAATACATCATAAGCGAATATTTGATTGATTGTCAACTTCATTAATGTATTCATTTATTACTATTTTATCACGTTTTTTAAAAGTAATTTCGAAAAATATAATGTTCAAAAAATATGTAGAAATTATCTCTCCAATACTTTTTCAGTTTTCAAAAAGTTTAACAAAAAAAGATTTTTCTGATATTGTGTAGCGAAAGAAGTAAATTAGTAATTATTAATAACTTAAAATCATTATCGAAATATTCTTGGACAAATATTCATAAATAGCATCAGGAAATGCGTGTTGAATACTTATTTATAGCCTATTAACAAGACACTAGACTAGTGACTAGAGCAAATATTTTATGGTATCCAAGTATTTGTATTATTAACATAATTCAAGGCGTCTGAGAAAATCTATTTCAGGAACTTCAATGAAACATTATAAATAGAAACAAAACACTTTCGTATCAATTATCACGTAGACTGAAAATACATACATTAACAGTAGTTACTATTTATAAAATATAAAAGATAGAACACGAGGTGATTTTAGGTAGTTTTTTAGGGAATTCATTTGTAGTAACAAGATAATAGTACATATACTCAAACAAACCTAATTTTGAGATTTATAAAAAATATTAAAATTACCGCTGTCAAATGCTGGAATTCAAAATTATGAAATTGAAAACGAACGTTTGATTTTAGGGAAAAGAGAAATTTCTTGTTTTGCTATATTGTGTTTTCCTTTTAATCATTTTTTTTTATTTCTAATACTATCTTATTTTATCTCCTTTGGTGAATGGTTCACTCTCAATGTGGAGCATATAGACTCTTGATGGAATATCTCAAAATAAAGTGTTGAATAAAAACTGTTTTAATTCGGTAACTAAACATTTTTTATTTTATTAACTGGTTGTGTGCCACGAGCGTATATATACGGTCTACAATTCCGTGAGCGCATTGCCGGCCATAGAAAATGCGCGTATATATGGTCCATTTTACACCCACTAATACCGGACAAGGTCGTCGATTTTAATTAATAATTCAAACATTTTATAAACATAGCGACAACTCTCAGAGCCACAGTGTTATACTTACAGTTATCATATTTTGTATTATAATAAATCGATTTTAAAAAGAGCTTCCTTGTATTACCGAAACTCGTCGCTAGCAGTACGTACATATATTGACATATTGTGAAACATTTGGTTATGATTTTTTTGGATACATGGCGGCGCAAATAGCACAACGTGTATTAAGTCTACACGATATAATATTATATTATTATATCGCCAAAAAATAAATATTCATTAGGTTTTATCTTATCCTAGAAAATCATGCACTTAGGTGAACGACCGTCCTAATATCTACTGAAAATATAATGGGTTAAAAATGAAAATTCTGTTAGTGGAGAAAAAATAGTTGGCTTATTGCTCTCACGTCTAACTATTTTAATGCCGTAAAATTACAGTAGAACCCCCTATAATGACACACCATACTATAAAGCCCCCTACTATTTTTTACTCAATTTTTAAACAATGACATTACCCCCTATAATGACAAAAATCAAAACCCTAATTAAAACTTTTTTAAAAATATATCGTAAGCATTCATGCTCTGATTTCGTTGGTTTTGAAGGACGTATGTGACGTGTCATCCGGGAATTCATAGACGGTGATTCATCGACGAGGGGTATTCAAACTATAAAGTAAGATAATATTTTTTCTACTTTCATATCAATGAAAAAATACAATTGAAACTCCTAACCCCCTATAATGACCCGTATAATGACCTTTCTCGTCACAGTAAGAGGTTCTACTGTACAAAGTCATACAAGTCCGGATTTAAAAATCAGTAAATATAGATTGTAGATTTTAATCGACGATTGGAGTCTTTTGGACAACCATGTATATATAGAAGTTCATGACAATTTACGACCAGGATATTGATGGGACTTGCGAAGTATATTTATTTTACAAAGTTAATTAAAGCGTTTGGTGAGTGGTTACAATAAAACACGAATTTTATATTTTCAAACAATTTTAAGTAAAAAATCCACTGTCGGTCGGCAAATAACTGTTCACTCCCTCGAGCGGAATAAAACCACGATTTGAAAATATGAAATCAAAAGAAGGCACGCACCGGTAGACAAAATAATAATATCTACACACAGTTGCCTGTGGGAGAAAAATCGCAGTGACGTAGAAACATTTCCCTGCCATTAATAAAAGCGGCGGGCGTCGGTAAGTCTGGGGCTGGCGACGAACGGACGAGGGCTTAATCCGCACAGGGCCGCCGCCAATTGCCCAACCAGACGCTTTTATATCCGTACTTTGTAAGTAGGATTATTGAGGTAATATACAACATTTACATTTATTTTAGAATGAAGATTTAGTAAAAAAATAAAATAGTCAGGCTCCAATTTTACGCTTTCAACGTTTTGTTAAAATAATACTATCATAAAAAGTTAACGTAACAAAACAAACGTGGCCATCTCCAGTTTGTGACTTTTTTGGTTGGTATGACTGCTCATGTTGTTTTATAACATAATATTTATTTTAAACATGGTTGTATTGTCTTTTTCTGCTATAATTGTTTTCACAAATATGTGACATTTTTCAAAACCTAGGTATCTCCATTAAATGTTTACATGATTGTCTTTTTTTAAATAAATTACTTAGTGTCTTTCAATGAACAACTGACAGTAACATACGCAGAATAACATATAGAACGTGAGTAACATATATAAAAAGATAATTTTCCCACTAAAAGTACTAATTTTAATATGTAAACTAAATGATATTGAATAAAAAAAACATATGAATACAATTAGACCACACAGTAAGTAACCACAGTAGTCGTCAATTGAAAAAAATACGAAAAACTCCTAAAGCATGACGTATTTTTTTTGCTATCACCAATATCAAGTTATTTGCAATGAAGATTCCATCGCTGTGCAGAGCGTAATAACGTCTTGAATATTAATACAAATTAAATATTAAAGTAAGCTTTCACCCATTTTCAAGGAAACAGAATCGCGGCTCCATCGTTTACTAAAAAGCCAGAATCGATAATTCCGTCTTCTCAGTGTCCCACCCCTTCTGAGAGGCATCCCTTGTTGTGACAGAGGTCGCCAAAGCAATTACTCTACAGCAGCGACTGAGTACCCTGCGAGGCGGGCCTGCTCGCTCGGGGGCCCCCATCCCGCGACTCCTGTGGTTGGGAAACCAGATTCAGACTACACAGCGGAGGAGAATTTATCGAGACAAGGGTTAATGGGAGTCGTGCATACATTTGCGCAATTTGCAGTGTCTTTCAAAAAGAGCAAAACGTTGTTTATAAACAAAATTTTCTCGAGGGAATTAATACAAAGGTCTGTGATAAGTAGAGGCGAATTTATTTTCGAAGGTATTTTCAACTCCCCCTGGTATTAAGATTATCCAAAGTAACTGAATTTATTTAATGACACGATTAACCTGTAACGTGAATTTATTTTTAACTATTCTATTTCGGATGAAATGTTTGCACTGTTAAAAAACTTGTACAATACGTTAAAATTACTTCCCATTTTATTGACATAATAAAAATGATGCGACATCTCTTATTATAAATTGGAATCACTGAAAAAATTAAAAAAAAATCAAAATTTAATTAACCAAAAAAATGATACTATGTTGGGTTTCTTTTACAATGTGTATTATTTAATTATAAAAAAATCGAGGATGTCCTGGAAAGATCTGGGCTTAATACAATATATGTAATAATTAATTGATATGAATTTTAGTTTTTCATGAAAACTGTTTTTATATTTGATTTTTAACGTTGATGGGTTCGGTTGCGGTGCTCACGTGCTTGAATCCCAGTACGGACAGTTTTTCAATTCATTCCTTAATCAATTTATACAGTTCAGCTTAAAAGAATAGCTGTCTGGGAAAATTACCTTCCACCCTTCCCATTCGCGGGGTATAGCGAGAGCGATTAGCTAACAACTGGTACTGCCCTAGTTCTATCCTTCTATACCTATTCTGTAAAAAAATAAAAAGTTGAGCAACTGAGTAACAGGCAGTTCAAGAGTAAAAAAATATTGATATAAACTCAATTATTAATCCATATGTTCTACATTGGAAGCGGCTATAGTTAAAACAATCTATTATGTCAGTTTAAGATTTCGACTGAAGGTGCTTGGTGGAATTAAAATATTAAATTTGAATCGTTCAAATTTATTATTTCAGTGTTTCCCAAACTTTTGATATATGTGTACACCTTCTATAATTTTTGTAACACCGAGTACCCCTCGTCAAAAAAATGCACATACTTTAATGGCAATCGAAATATACAAATTGCTCTTTGCACCAGGCACAGCAAAATCCCGGTGCAGCGCGTACCACCACCAAAATATTCATGTACCCCAGAGGCTACGCGTACCACACTTTTGTAAACACTGTATTATATGATTAATAAATTGTTACAATGTTTGAGTGGAATAAATGATTTCATATATGTAAATTTTAATGATTCTGATTGATTTATTGGTCAAATTATTATCGGAACTTTTTGAATTGTTGGCTGTTACGTGTTAGATTTACAAATAACTTTTTTTGCTCTTAAAAAAATGAAAGAGAAAAATGTTAACCTTTCATTGTTCGATTAGATTTTGGCTGAAAAGGGAAACATTTCCATAAGTTATTTCAGCTTTATGTCACTCATATTTCTATTTTGAGATACGTTTGAAACATTTTTCTGATTCGATCATAAATTCAATGATTTTCGTTTCCTGGAATATTTCATTTTATTTTCGAAATCAAAGGCTTTATATTTTTCATCTTTAAATCGATTATATCATTTGAAAATTTTATATATTTTTGATTTCTTTGTAACATAAAAATGCTGTAGCCGATTGGTAAACGTACTTGTGCTTTGTCATAATCGGTTTTTCAGTCGAATACCAGAATTCTTATATAATTACTTCATAAATTTATAATAAATTCATTAATTTGTATCAAAATTAACTGGTTATAAATTTACTCTATGTATATCATTCCTTTTTTTATATCTTATTTCTGTTCAATTCAAAACTGGACGTAAAAAAGGTTAGTTAAAATCTTTCTACAACACAGGGGTCGGCGAACCGCGGCTCTTCAGACATCAACTCTTATTACGTTTTTTACTCTAAAAATCAATATATTTTGCATATTTATGGCTCTTTGATACCTTTGCTATTCTTTTCCATAAAAACTTGGCTCTTCTCACTTGACAGTATCCCGACCCCAGCAATAGCACATTCTTCTACCAAATGAACGGTTCAGCATCTGAACAATAGCTACTTCTCATAAATCAATGTCTGCTAATATGCTCGTTAACTCCAGTGGACATTTGATACAATTATGGTTAAAAAGTCTTTGAGACATAGGATTGTTTATTTTTGTACGACAACCTCTAATCAAAATCTATGAACATAACTCGTCGCTTATCATTAATTATTCTGGTACATATTCCACAGAGGATTCATGCTAAACTTGATTACTACAATGTACTAGGAATAATGTACTCATGGCATCGCTACTTGGCCTCATGTGACTGCAGTAACGGCATCACAATAAAAAGCTAAACATATAAGCCAATAGTTTTACCTAAATGGACTTAACGTTGTACAAATTTCCGCCTCTCGGTTCCACACCCTCTCTGTATTCTACATATAAGCTTGCTTATATTTATGTTAGTAATGTTAAAGGAAAATTTCTTATGATTTGGTTGCATGTACTATTTATAATTCATATAATGGAATATATCCGTTTTCCATAACACAACAAATATATTTCGTGAAAACCTACATATTTTTTAATATATGAATGGGTTTTTTTTTCCATTGCATATTATGTTTTTAATTTACGCAATGAATTAATAAGTAGCCATTGATTATTTGATTGAATATGCTTTAAGTTAAAAAGTTTTTTGGAAACACTTTCTTGTTACTACTACAACTACAGCAGTTTTATCTTGTATGATAAATTTAGATACTAACAAATAGGGATTGCAATACCAGAACAATTTATCAATACTAGTATTTCATTTAATTACTAATTGCAAACACCAATACCAGTATAAAAAAATTAAATAAGGCTAAAAAAATACGGTCAGTTACATAAATGATAGTCATAAAATATATCATAATCATAAACAGGCTAATTTCATAAATGACTTAAGTTTTCTCAAAATAATAATACACAATTAAAAGGCTTATCAATTCTGGAACAAGTAGTATTAAATTATTATTTTTTATTGAAATATGTGATGGTTTCTTTATATTTTTAATTCGATTTTGGTTAGTTCTGAATACTAAAATATCGCTATTCACGCAATTAAAAACCGGTATTTCGATATTGAAAAAACACTATATGAATACCGGGATTTTGGTTAAGGTTATATATACCGACCGTCTTTGCAATCTCTACTTACAACACACATTATAAACAAGGAAATTACCCTCTACTTATTGGTTGACCATGAGAAGATTGAAAATTAATATTATAATATAAATTATTATTATATCATATTAATTGAACATGTCAAGATATTGTTAATTTAGAAGCTTTGTGCATTTATCACTCTTCCAAGTTAGTAAGAGAGTTCACGAAAATTTGTGTAACATCTGTTGCCTATATTAAACTTCGAGGCGTCTATGGGGAATTCCGTTTTACGTCATCTATGTATGTATGGTACAATAAAGTACCTACATACTGAGAGGCAGTATTTTTCGGAGATTTTTTTTCCAATTAGAGTTTGCTAATTAATTGCCCAACGACGTGCGGTCCTGTTTCGTTTTTATGCGTCTATACTCAACTTCGTAATTAATGTACCCCGTATGCCAAAGTTCATAATGTTTGCTTTATTATTTTGAAAATAGGGCGGAAGGTAACCAGAGATAATTGTATTATGACCCTTTGTGCGTATTTTCTATAAAATGAAAAAATATAATGAATAGTGCCTCATTTAATTTCATAAAGTCAAAAAATGATCAACAACAACATCTTCAATTAATAGGATACATAGAACGACGTAAATTATTATGAAATGAGTAAGATTTTTAATAATTCAGGAAAAAAGAAATTTTATAATTTTATCGTGATTATAATTTTTTAAGACTTTATATAAATAGCTTCATTGGCAGAACAACGACGCAAGTGCAAATTTTGTCATATTGAAGTACTGAAATAGGTTAATTTACCGGATGCATGTAAACATATACCTATACATTTAATTTCAATTTGTTTATTTGAAGTCGATAGTCAACAAAATCGGTAAAAGCTGCCAGAAAATATTAAATTGACAGTTATGAAAATATTACAAATAGTTAAAGGAGGCGATGAATAATTTTACAACCAACAAATGACGTAGGATCCATTTTTTTTTTTGATATCAAATTTATGGAGCTTCAAGTACCAGGACGGTCCAGCCTCAAGGCTCTTCCAGTCTCCGTTATCGATAAAGTTTTTGAAAAATTGTAAATTGCATCCTAAAAACGGAAGGGCGCGATCACTACAGAGATAAGAAGTTCACGGGAACTCCATATACATTATTTTGCAAATCACATTCCATATGCTTTCTCCATACTATATCCGTACATGTATACACACATGCTCATACATACATACACACATACAGTACACAAAAAATTTAAACAAAGAGAGTAATTTTCGTGATGCTAAATTCGTTCTTACGTAGGGTCCATAACGATTCAATTGTAATTTAGATATGAGCCCGGAAGAGGTGAAGTGAGCCAAGTAGTAAAATGATAAAAAAATTCTATTGCACATTTAAGTGCAATCACGGCTTTACTTTGTGTTTTGGTGGATTGAATATTTTATTTAAGGAACTATTGCAGACACAAACTATTGCAGTACGTATTTACTGACCTCACTTCACGTTTATAATAATTTAAGACATGCAGAATATTGTAACGCATCCAACTCATTTTTTCTTTAAAATCATTTTTTGATATTATAGAAAGTGAATATTTTGATCAAGTCAAACGGCCGCATAAGAGTAGCCAAGAGGCCGCAGGTTCTTCTCCACTGAACTATACATACATTGGTCAATTCCATCTTCCGGAGAAGCGATATGTATGTACGTTGGTTTTGTAAATTATTTGTGAAAAAAGTAATTTGACCGTGGACAATTAATTTATATAAATACGACACACTTTTTATTTAATATTATGATAATATTTATTTTTTAAATTGATGAGGAATGTTTTCACTTGTCTCGAGCATTTTTAGTGGATTTTTTGCTGCGTATTTACGATTAAATTTTTTATTAATTATTATATTAAAATTTACTCTTACAATCTATTTCTATAATTATAATAAATATTATATTCTCAAACCAATTTTTGATTAAATGGTATATTTTTCTTAGAAGAATATATATGTAAATTTACTTGCTTTTAATGGACGTTTTCTCAAGTCTCTTGGGTAAAAGATAGCTACTTTTTATAAATGCTTACCTTTTTTAATGGATTCTGAAAATTTGTCGTTATTTTTACGCTTTTCTATCATGATAGTATTAATCAAAAATATTTAGGAAACGGATATTGTTGTTTATTATACGTGAATTATAAATCTATATCGTAATTAATAAATATTTAAATAATTAAGACAAATGTTATTCTCATAATTAAATGTTCTCTAAATAATTAGACCATTCCATATACAAAAAATAATGATTTAAATTTAATACAACCAAACAGCTTCTAAAAATATTTTAAAGGGAAATTATTTTATATTTTAAATTTACTAAATTACAGAAATATTATTATAGTAAGAGTTTATTGTTTAAAATTCATCGCCAAAAAATATAAACGTTTAGCCAATAAATAAACCATATTCAGAGGAATTTTGCGATAATCCAAATGAATACGCGCGTACTGCTAAATTTCAAAATTTATGATGAAATAAAAATATTTTGTAATGCGAACTGGAAGTTTCGTTCCTGCATTGGGTTTAAGTGTCCATTTTATAACAAGTTTTCGTAAGACTCGGGAAATCCACGACAGGCAGCCAGTTGCCATTATCAAATATTTACATTGCTCACGGAAGAAGGGAAACGACGGTGAGTCATTTCGGAAACACTTGCAGTAATATATTCTCACTGTTTATTACCATTATGTAGTATTTACTCAAGGGCATAACGTTGCCTTCAAATTGTGAAGCTTTAATTGTGTTTGTTTTTATGTAAGCTTAAATGTTGATTTCAAAAACGAAGATTTTTTAAATTTATTGTTCAAAAATACTGATTTCTGATTAATACGAAAAATAGGCGGTATTACATTGGTTGAATTTTAAAAAATATTTACCAATTGATAAGACACAGTTAACTTGGTATATCCTTTTATTCAATCCTCGTCTGCTTTCAGCGTGAAACACATATGGCTTACTGATGGAGATATCACAACAGTTTTTTTTCTTAAAAAGAAACCATCGATTATTTGGTCTTCTTGGCTTATCAACTAGTGTTCTTCTTATAAGTCAAAAGGATTTGATTTAAGTAATAGTAAGGTACATTTTAACGTTTCAATTATGTAATGTCTTTCTTTCTCAAGTGGCTTATAATATTAAAAAATATTTTTTTAATACAAACATTATTAATATTTGAAGCCAGAAGTGCTATTCCCACGTGCATAACACATATTTTGAGCGGTCTAAAATACCCAATACTATTACGTTTTGAGTATACAGACCGACAAACACAACAAAAAAGACTCTGAATATCCAATAGCTGCAAAAATATCTTCATTTAAACTTTTAAATTACCGCTTCATATTTTAATAAATTCAATATCTGAAACTGAAAACAGTTTTCTTTAATTTTGTTTACGCATTTGAAAATCATTGAATATGTAAAATTTATAAGCTCTGTTAAGTATATTATAACTAAAATGAATAATATTGTGTAAGTTTTAGTTACGGTAATATTATTCATCAAACGTATAAATTGAGTTGGTAAATTGTTTATTAAAATAAATCAAAACTTTTATATTCTGTAGGAAGTTTATTTTACAAATGGGTTGTTTATTTAAATGATATTTATACAGCGGATAATGTATCAGATTACATATATAAATCGAATATGCTTTGCTCGCGATTCTGTCGGTTCGGCTTGATAGGATTATCCTTGCGTAATTACCGAAATAATCTTGACTACCGAAAATGGATAGACGCGTAGACTCCTGGGAGACTTCTAAAAACGCGATCTCGTCAAGGAACTAATTACTAAGCATGTGCCTGAGATTATTTAATAACACGACAGATATATTAATACAGTTTTAGAGGTAACCAAATCATTTATAAACGGAAGGTAATAATTAATTTACACCGCTTTGAACATGAGCAAAACCAATTAGTAAAACAACACAAGAAAATAACGTTTATTGTAGAATCAATTTATCAAATATATTTTTTTACCCATGACCTAATGGATATATCACAACATTAGTTTTTCTAAGAGAACTGCTTGTTATTCAGTTGCTCAACCTCTCTTTTTTTTGAAGAGAGCAAGGATAGAACAGGTAAAGCTAGGACAGTATTGGTGGTAAGCTAATCGTTCACGCTACACCACGCTGTTTAAGACTGGAAAGGAGGTAAATACCAATTCTTTTAATAAAAAATACGTCAACTTATTTGCAGTCAATATATCGATGGCTCAATAGATACGACTGACCAAAATATTGAAAGCCATCTAAACTAAGTTGTAAAAAGTGACAGTTATAATTTTTGTCATTATTTTAGTAAATCATTTATCTTAATTCAATCAAAATTTATTGGAATGTTGACAGAACCATAAAACGATACTTCGAATTGTATTTATATGAAACTCATAGATATTTCTTTATATTCATATCTTTATTAATCTGCCTACCGAGAGACCACTAGTATTTTTTTCTTTTGTAATTTTGTGGAGCGAAAGAAACGAGGTATTCGAATATTATGAGAGATATAACTCCAAATATCATTTTTGACATGACGTTCTACGGAACAAGACAATCGAATGATTCTGTATGGTATTTTTACAAACATTGTAACTTCTTGAAGTAGCCTCTTACAAATAACTACAATCGAGCAACTAGTTTTCATAGTTTAACACGTATTTTAATTTTTGTCTTCTCAATTACTTCCGCGATCATTTTGGTTAAGTTATGTATATGATTTTTTTTAAATTTTCCATTGCTCTCATAAAATAAAAATTTCAATTTTCTCTTGCTATCAACATCTTATATCACCAGTTGAAAATCAAATTACTTATTTTTACTAACCGAAATATCACAAAAAATACTTTTGCATGGCTTAAAAAATAAATAATTCTATATTTTTGTTAACAATAAATGAAAACTAAGACAGCTTAATGTTTCGACATTCTTTCCATAAAATAAATAAATTAATTTGTATAATGTTAACGAGCTTCTAGTATACAATTTGAAATAATTTAATAGCAAAAATAGCAACCCTTTCATCTTCATGTAGCAAAATTATTGCCTGTGATTGTTACGTTAACAATATTTCGGAGAGAACGGTACAAAATAATTTATCGTTCACAAGATATTACAGAACACGTAGTTGTATTTATATTATATATTGCACGCACAAATGATTAACACCTGTATTGAAAGGCAATTAAGCGTAAAATTGCTAGTGTATATAACTGGGATGAATTGAAAATGATATTTTTATTAAAACGACATAAATGTCAAAAATGAAGATGAAGGTTTTTTAAAAACAAATTTACTGAAAATGTTTTCTTTTTAAGTATCAATACATTCTTTAAATCTAAATACAATTTATCCTAAAGGCTTTTTTATTACTATAACTGGATTAGCTCACAATTTTGTACAGATGAAACGGAATTGAAAAAATTAGACCAAGATTCGCCTTACGGCATACAAAAAACAATATACGCATTTACGCAAGGCTTTTCCGTATTTTGACAAAGAGATTGGAAAAGTTAACGAGCATTTCTATATTGTAACAAACAGCTTGAGGAAGAGAGCAATCTTTTGAAAGTTTTTTTTCACCAAATTTATACATCTCGTTTAACAGTCAGATACGAAATCTTCATTCTAAGCATTCTTTTTATTTTTAATTCTGTTATGGAACAAGTCTTCTACAGTTCTAAAATATAAGATAAAAATATTAAAAAATAGTCTTTTAGTTTGGAAAGGATATTTTTCTAATGGTGATGAGTTAACGTTTTTTTTTTTAAATAAATTTACTTAAAAATTAAACTTTTGATTGTATTTTTTACGATATACGCTCTAAGAACACAATAGAAGTTTTTCTATGAGAACTATTTAGCCCCATAACATCTTATTTTCCGAAGAGGGTATTGAAAGAAAAATGAAACTAAAACATCTCTCGTTTTTAGTTGATCGCTACTTTGGATTTCAATACCGATATTACCGAAATCAGGATTCCAGTATTCGTGGTGTTGTTTTCAATACCAAAGTATCGCTTTTTAGAAAGAAAATATACCAGTAAAGAAAATTGAATTTTGAATATACAGAGAAAAAGCAATCTTAAGCTATTGGGGGATTCGACAAAAACTTTGACTATTTTGGTTATCTATTATTGATTTTTATGTATAAAAATACAGGTTAGAAAATTTAAATGATTTTTATGTATAAAAAAACGTGGTATCACAAGAGACTACATGTATAGTTTTATTATTCTAACCATAGAATCTCTCCAAAAACTGTTTCTCAAAAATAATATTTGTGGAAAGATCTTATAATTAGAATATGTTTTTACCTTTATGAAATTGAATATGAAATTCTGTTTTTGTATATCTCATGTATCTTTGTAAATGCATGCCTTTGAGAAGAAATATTTCCAGTTCGACGGAAGTCAAAGCGAGTGTATAGCATCGTAGACCTAGCCGAAAGAAGAAGTAAATAAATAACATCTGTATTTTTCTGAAAGCTTTTAAAACTGTCCCCTGACATACTTACCAATTAAAATATGCAAGAGTACATTTCGCAGCTGACTTAAAATAATATGTTTTCAGTTTTATTTGCATTATGCATTTCTTAAAAAGCTTTTATTAAGCAATAGCTTATTTAGCACATATTGAGGCTAAATAAACCTACCTTCGATGGATTCGGCGGTAACTTTGTGGAAATTCATTTTAATATAAAATATGTATATTTTTATATCTAAATAAACGTTTTTACTGTTGATATTCATATTCATAATATATATGGAGAAAAGTTATCCAGCTATAAATATACAGCTGGTTTTTTAACGAAGATATGCCTTAAACATCGCTTTCTTGATTAATTGGAATACCAATACGATCTATAAAGAAATTATTTAAAAGCAATTGTTAAAACTTAAGTTTAGTATGACTACTAAAGTATTTATATTGATACACTTTCCAATATATATAATTGCATATAAATTTCTCATTATAGGAATTTTCAGTGAAGTTCTAGTACTGGAAAACAGTCCAAAATCACATAAATCTTTCAATAAAATATTAAGCAACTCAATTGGAATACTAATTTTATTTCATAGATGGTTATAAGAAGACGGTTTTCGGTGCGTTTTTCTAATCTTGTAATCACCATGGTTTTTTTTTATTACAATGTAGTTTTTTTTTTAATCGGTATAATTGGATATATTTATTAATATTACGTCAATAGTTGTGCGCCATATGTAACGTAAACATTTATTTTTCCCCCATTTCCGTCTCACACTTTCATACAATAAAATTGTTTTGATAGTAATATTTTTCATGACAATATAGATATAAGGCCACTATTTGCAAGCCCTGCTCATTCCAAAATGGTTGAAAAATGAAACACGAATTTCATTTTGTAAAACAATATACATTTTTTAAGTGTTTTTAGTTTTAAATGACTCTTAAATGATTTTTTGTTTTTTTATCAAGCCAGCATGGAGACTACTTTCTAAAACTAGTATTACAATGCATTTTTACATTCATGGTTCATGTTTCATCAATTTTGGAATAAGCCGGGCTTGCAAGTAATAGCTTCATGTATATAATATAAAAAAAATACAATATTTACATGGAAATGTATTATTTACTGCGCGCGTACGTTCACACCTTCATCTACCAGTCTAGATTTTATCACCAGAATTTTGATATGGCGCGTTTTATTAAATTTTTGCTGCAAGTTTCCCTCTTTTCGAAAACAGGACATTGAAGCTGTGTTCGGTGACACCGGGACACGTCGCCTGAAAACGGGGCGTCTGGTCACATTAGTCATACAAACGTCAAATTGATGAACAGTTTATTTACATTGTACTTACTGCGTAGTATGTCGTAAAAAAAGACGCATGTCAATCTACCCCTATTGTTAATGGGTAGACATTTTATGAAGTATTTTTAAAAAGAAATCCTTAATAAATATCGGATTTTTTAAAGATGAAAAATGAAATAAACCAACATAATGATATTTGAATAGTTGATACATCTTTGACGTTATATTGTGTTGTCTTTAAGTACTTAATTTTTTGGGAAAATAATAAATAAATTGAATAGTGATACTTTGGAATTGACAAAATCGGTATTGATTACGATGCTTCGAAAATAAAATTTTTGTTCACTAAGCAAGCTTAAAATACTTGAGATAATACGTTGGTTTATTATCTGAAATTTAGCTGATCTAGACTAGTAATATGTGAAGTAAAAGGGTTAACTTAACTAACGTCCTGACAATGGCATTAAAATTGTACAGATATCTGCAACAAAATATAAAAAAAATGCAATTTTTAAAATAATAAAACATTTTTATAAAATTCCATTAAGCTGTTTCTGAAAAGTTGAATAAATTAAAGACGAGATAATATTATCAAGTACTTTGGTTTTATCCGAGAATCTGGCTTTTTAATTGACCTATTAGGTTTATTGGCTTACCAAACCCGCCACAACCACAAATCTTATTTAAAGAGGATCATCCAGTAGCCGAAAAGTATGATATTATACTTTATCACAATTCAAACATCTCGAGTCTAATTATTCATTTATTCTGCCCGTCTTGGCAATTTATTAATAAAAGTATTGCTATTTGAAACGCTGAATATGTTTTTTAAGAAAATGCTTTAATATTAAGTTTGCACTCTAGAAAAATAAATCTCAGCCGAGTTGTTAATTTAAATGAGTTTTATAAATGACAAGTTATTAAGTTTTAGTAACTGAAAAATCTGATTTATTCTCTATGTTTGAAAAGAAACCTTTTTTTAACAAAGCCGAAATCGTTTTCAGTTGTTCAGGTTTCTTCTTTGTTAGATTGCCTGATACTTTTATAACCGAAGGGAAACGATTTGGGTATTTTATCTTAATCATTTGCACGTATTTATAGGTAGACGGTATTGTAGAAACATGATTGTCTTATTTGTAAATAAGTTTTGAATAGCCATGCGTTTCAGAGTTGCGCCTAAGACGCTTAAGGGTCGAGAGCCCACTCATAAAAACATTTTTTAATTGATTGTTGGGCCCATTAGAGGTAAAGTGATCCAAGTGGTATTTAAGGAGAAAAAAAAAGTTAGATGCGTTGTAGTATTCTACACGTCTTAAAGTATCGTAAAATTGAAATAACCTCAGTTAATACACATTGCAATAGTTTTATCTCCATAAAATAAAAATATGTAATCCACCACCACCACCAAGTTAAAACGTGATTGTACTTAGAAGTCCAATTTTTTTCACCATTTTTATAGATGGCTTACTTCACCTCTCGAGGGCTCGTAGACGGTATTGTAGTAACATGGTTGTTTTATTTGTAAATAAGTTTTACATAGCCATGTTTTTCACAGTTGCGCCTAAGACATTTAAAACGCTTAACTGTTCATATCATTAATTTTTTAATTGTTTTTTTTTAATCTTTAGCATGAACAACATTTTAAGTACTATAAGAATATTGAGATTCGGTAGCGAATTTTTAAAATAAATTTTGTGTCACAGGCGTTATATAAAATCAGCTTATGTAAATGGTACTTTTAAAAATGTTTTAACGATGTTTGAATCTCAACTTTTAAACCTCTTCGCTTCTTTTCGGAGACGAACGCTTTGACCTCTGTCCGGGCTTAACACTTTGTTGCCGAACTTTGCTGACAGCGTATATTTACATAACATACGAAAAAAGCGTATTTATGTAAATTGTGAACCTGGGGAAATCTGCAACGTGGTGAAAAAGGATTTTTACACACTGGAAATTTTTCGGCCGACTTTAGATGGTGAATATCATCATACATTCAATGCGAGTTTGTATAAGTAATATGGGTATTGGTATATCTAACAAAAGAATATGGTTAGTATTGAGCAATACATTTTTTAAAAAATACAACTATACCCATAAAAGTATTCTATAAAACATATTACACAATATGTGCTTTTGCGAAGCTTCGTTGTGATATATATACAGGGGAAAAATAACTAACTCTACATACTAAGCATATGGGAGTTTAGAGTAAAGCTTATCTGTATGTCCCTTCTGAAAAGTAGTGATTTATCCGAGGCTATTCTCAAATTTATATGTACCTTGACACTGATTAAAGGGAGTATCTTATACTTGACATGGTACAAATTAAATATACTAATTGCGACTATACTCACGTTTGTCATAGTCGATCTGCCAAACGCTGAAAAAAGAATTGTGTTTTATTCTTTCAAGTTTTTTTTAAATGAAATAAATATGCTTTACAACATGCTCATTGACGAGCTTGCGTTAATTTTGTTTTTTTAACGCACTCTGATTAATCGAATAAATCATTAAATATCGATTATAATAACAGTGATCATATCCGCAATTATTAAGTTTAACTTATACCAACCGTAAAAAACAAATGCAAAAATCATGTTGAGTATAAGAGGCTCTCTTTGATTAGTTTCTAGATCTAAAATCGAGAATTGTTCCGATGGTATTCAAAACAAAGAATAAGTCGGAGTCGTTAGAAATGAGCCAAATTCGATACATTTTAAAGAACTTCTGAGTATTATAAACTGGTTTTACTTATAAGCAGTGATGAAGTAGTAAATAAATAGGTACCGGGTCGGTCATTGATTTCTTCCCTATTTTTTTAAAAATATTTGTCCGAAGTAAAAAAACCACAAGTTTTGACAATTAAATTAATAAAAAAAACGATTTTGAATATATGTATGTATGTACTTGAAAATTAAGTTACAAGTCAAAAAGTTGGCAGGGCGTCTTCCTCATTTTCAGGTGCCAGGTCGCCGACCAGGCCCCACTACATTACTGCTTATAAGATAACATAAAGTATTTAACTAAAATTGAATTAGAAAGCTTAAGAAAGTTACTTCATAGCATATTTTTTCTAAGTATATAGCGCAAAAGTTTATACTATATAAATACCAAAATAACATAAAAAATATAGTTTTAGTGTTATCGCATGTTTGGTTATTTGATTATGATTTTTACTTAAATATGATATGATTTTTCGTCGGGAATGTAACACGCGAAGTACAGATGGCTTCAGTTCAGTTCCATCCCAACCGTAGAGATGCTATTTGTAGTCACCCTGTCGTCCCTGTCGGAGTCTGAATACCGATTTGTATTAACATCAATAATTTTCGGTCGCCGAGAATTCGAAATCTCGGTATGTAATTTCCTTGGCCGAATCAACTCTAACACTGCCTCCGGATGGTGGAACGATGTGGGATCGGAAAATTGGAAAAGCGTGGGAAGTGGAAATGTATGAAAACGCTCTAATGCTGACCTATTTACGCAAGCATGTACTCCACGAAAGTAGGAACGGAAATTATATCAAGAAAAAGTGCTCGACGGTACACTCTTGCCGCGGGATATAAAATAAATGAGTCTATTTATTTTTAAATCTATTTTTCCTGAGTGCGAAGGCAGTTTTTTCACATTATAAAATCTTTTCATATTATTATAAAATTCATATCATTATTTAAATATTTTATTTTATTTTAAATTTCCATAAATTATCTCAAAATTATTGACATAGAAAATATTATCTATGACACAGTATTTATGTTAATAAATATTCATTATTGTACGTTTTTGGCATTTAAATTAATATAGATCTTATAACAATTATTATTGCCAATAATACCTTTTCGATATTTAATATTTTATATTATAAGTAATAATTTCAAAAGAAAATTATAGTTTATTAAAATCAACCAACCTTCTGTTTCGTTCATTTAAATATTTTTTAATATTTAAAATAGCATATTTTTGATTTTAGAGTTATTTTACAAATATAATTTTGGACAATAAATTACAATTTTTTTCAGTAAAAAAAAATATAAGTTAGACGCAGGATGATTTTTTATAAATCTTCAAATTGCTCTAGTATTTTGAAATTATCTACGACAATGTTCACGCGAGCGCCGTGCAAAAATAATATTTGTTTTTCAACAGTAATTCACCCCAAAATATTTTTTCATGAATTAAAAATTGTGTATTACGACTACTTACGTGTATCTCGGGTTCAGATGACTCGATAAACTTTACTGATTCGGAGGATTTCCAATGGAAAGGGCACAGAAAAACCACCAGATAACTAGGAACTGTATCACAATCCACAGCGCACGCCGGATAGACTGACTATTGATTTTCCAGGGCGCGACATCCTGATTTATCGCAACATGATACAAGCGCCGACATTCATGTGCGGTGGAAATTCAAACTAAGTCGGCAAAGAAGAAACCTACGATGCCAATAAACTTAATCACAGATGGCAGTGTTTAATCAAGCTCTTAAAGTTTGTGGCGTAGTTACTGTTTTATTATTTGAAAAGGTTCTGCTCTCGATATTTCAGGGATTCTGAAATTATAATTACGCTTATATTTTATAAATGCCTATCATTCAGTGGCGGTTCTAGGTACTGGGCTAGGTGGGCTAAGCCCGACCTGCATTTTTCACCCAAAACTTTAGATGGCTGAATAAAAATGAACAGCAATTCGGCCGCTGAACAAAATAAATACATTTATAAGCATAACTAACCTTTCCCAAATGAATATAATATCTTTGTTTTAATTTTCCTCTGTCAATATAAGACAATGTTACGTCTACCTACAATCATATTCTCGATTGTGTTTTGTATTACAATTTTAAACTGAGCCGGCATAAAAAAAAACAATAACCCTATAAATACTTCACAGGGAATAGGTAACGTCACGTCAGTCTGGCAACACCACTCAAGGGCTATTAGATGTTTAGCCCGTTACCACAGACAATATCATGACATATTTCTTTACACTGGGGCGCAATCAAGCACGATTAGATTTTTTTTGTATTTGTATGTACGGAAACGTCATCAATCACAAAGGATAGTGTTTCAATCTGTCAAGTTTCTGTTGATCGTTGGGGGCTGATCTGATTCAGCCCATTACGCATACTTATGCATTGAAACACAAAACCAATATCGTTGTATTGTATGAAAGTGACAGGTATTGACTTTCAGTGTGACAGTTCTGTATTGCTTTAAGTAGGTACTTGTTATTTCACTTTGAAAGAGACGAATTTAAGGATTCCGTATTCTATTATTTCTTAGTTACATTAGCATTGATTTTATTATATAATAATTCATGCATTGCAGTAGTGTCGTAGTATTTGTTAATTTGCTTGTAGATTAATGTATAAGGTGAAGTAGAAATATGCTTTTCTCTAGCCCACCCAAGATTTTAGGTCAGGAACCGCCACTGCTATCATTCTAAGCAAAAAAATAAACAAATTGTCATATTGTTTATTGGTATGATCAAAGATGTATAAAGCTCAAATTTAATGTAACACCGTTTAGTGTCATGAAAAATACATGTATAATGACGATCAAAAAAATATAAACAAAACTGTTGTTTTAAACATAGATTAATTTAGTTAACGATACATGCATTGAAATAATCACTACAATTTATCAAAACAGTACTGAAAACAATTCAAATTTACTAAATATCTTTGAACGTCAACCGTCTTTTTACTTATACAATCTGTAATAATGAATATTATTATATAACATAAGTAATTATCAGGACCGGTTTCACTCATCTATTATATACTTATTTTCAACTGATATAAAAGTTATATAAATAAACGAAGCAAAACGAGTTATAATGATTGATTAAAAAAATATATATATTCATCCTTTTTTCATTATATGTTATATTGAGCTTGTGATTAATTCATTTGCTTCACTAAAATAGTAATTTAGTTTTTCAATTATTTTGAATCTTTTTGTCTCTCGCTTGTCGTTTGCTGTCTTTCGTCTTAATTAATGATAATCATACTCTCAGATTGGCTTGAATGTTTTTCAAATCATTCGCGTATTTATTTATCTAAATATAATGATTTTATAAAATATGCAAGACATTATACTGCATACTCAAATGCAAATGATATTCTTTTTAAAAAAAAAAAACCTTTTAAATATTTCTTAAAACCTTGAACCAATCATTTTAATACTCCTCCACGTAAATTGCATTCAATGCAACCATAAATATAAAATATCCAGACTGCTGACGTCTCTTTTCAATATATGCTTCGCCGTATTGAAGAAAGAGAAAGTCATATCTAGATACGTCAATTTATTTTTGTATAATAGGTATGAAATCGAAGGTAATATTGCTATTTAACTCTTACGTTTGCAATGTAATGCCAAATTGAGAAACGTTGTCTCTTTCAGACATCAAGAAGTAGTGGGGATGATATCTTCAACGAAATCGAAAGTTGTACCTGCGTATGTTAATAGAAAAACAGTGCCTGAAATGTGAAAGAATTATTAAAAGCTTAGTTCGTATACTAAGTTATGAGTGTCGTAACACAGTATAAGCGTATACAACAGTGATGCACAACCTTTACCTTCTATCGGGCCGCATAAAACAAATTTATCGTGGGTTCGGGCCGCAAAGAAAAAAATGATTTAAAGTACGCTCAATCCTTTTTTTATACAGAACATATGTACGTTCCATGTAAAACAGCCTTAAAATCGTGTAAAAAAGATCAAGTGAATAATAGGTTCTATTATATTATTTTGACCGTGCTATTTCGAAAATAAATAAGCCATGCAAAAAAAAGATCATGAGTACTTGCTTATTAAAAATCATTTCATTGTGAAATATTTATATGCAATTCATAAGTTAATGCGTTCATGGTTTTTGTTAATTTTTAACAGTTTTTTTAATTTGAAATAATATGCCTGTTTCTATGAACCGATTTATTCTCCTTCATTGAAGAAAAAGCTTGTTTACATTTGTTTAATAAATGTTTTACGTGAAAAAACGTTTTACGTTTACGTTTTACGTTTTACGTGAATGTTTGAGAAAGAGATTTAAAGGCCGCCACAAAATTCAAAAAGAGCCGCATGCGGCCCGCGAGCCGCGTTTGTGCATCACTGGTATACAATGATAATATAAACAAAACTGTACGCACAAAATGTTTAAATTGAGATTAAAAAATAATCAAATTTCTTATTTCTCAATTGAATTTATTATTTCTCGTCACCAATTTCAACAATTTCTTTTAACCAAAATGTCTTGTCGCACATTGAAATATTTTTATTGAAAAAATATTAATTAAAAATAAAACCATGCGCTGCGGCCAGGGCCGGCGCCACCATACAGGCGAAATAGGCAACCGCCTAGGGCGTAAATCATAAGGGGGCGCATAAATTGGGTACTAAAATTGTTTTTTATAGTCCAACATGTTGAGTTTTATTGAAATTAACAGACAATCACCTATAATAACAATTAATATTGCAACATTATTGGACATACATTGAAGCGTTTTTGACTAGATTAGTGTAGTATTATTACTTTTTTTTTTTTTTAATATCCAGTATTGAAGTAACATTTCAAGACTATATGAGTTGTCTGGTATCAAAAGTAGAACTGTTCTGTACATGATGTATGGAACAGTTCTGCTTTTGATACCAGATGCCTCATATGCTCAATGGTGCGGCGATGTGTGCGTTATACTGGTATTGTGCTTAAATTTTAACACAGAAGACCGGGCGAACATACATATGTGTGGATTTAGTGTGTAGGCTTAGACAAAAAAAGAGTGTAAGTTTAGACAAAAAAAAAATCCACAGTATCACATAGAAAATAATATTTCTTTAGATAACGTTTTACCATATAATTTTATTCAGCATTTGATGATTTAGTGACACAAATATGACGTGATATTATTTCCATGTAATGATGCATTTTTTTGTTGGAGCTTTTATTTCGTTTACGTATAATTTGTAATATATAATTTTGTGTAATTTTTAAAAACATTACATTCCTGACCAATCATGAATGAAACAAATTCAGTATTTTAGAGTAAATGTTTAAATGTGCATATATCATATGTTATGTGTACAGAAAATAAAGTTAATTATTGATAGTTTTTATATTCCATTTTAGATGAAACATCTTTGCTATGCTATGTGAAAATCCTTAATAAGTTTTAAACCACCCGTCAAATTGCCATATCTTTTTTCAATGACACATACCATAGCAGTCTTATACCAGCACTATAGGGGGCTTTGCACAGACCCATTGTCTCAAATTCACTTTACATGTGTTTCTTTTTTTTTCTTTTGTGCACACTTTGTAAGTGATCCGCGTCAACCTCAAATTCAAAGAAATGCCATGTTGTCATTAAGTAAAATATTTTTGACCTGCCAAAAGGCAATAAATTATGTAATAATCCCTTACACCACTTCGAGACCTACTCAACAAGATGTTATTTTTTTAGCAAAATTTATGACCCTGATACGAAAAGGATGTGACCCAAACCTAGTGACAAAATATGCTTCATATTATATAATACTATCCATCGGAAATGGGCAACATTCAAATATTATAAGCACAAACGATTCTCAAACATTCAATATATTTATATTATTAAAATATAACAAGAATTGCTTAAAAATATTCGAGAGTTGCGAATTAAAGCTTATGTTATAGAGCAAATGTTTATTTTCGGATTTACCATACGTCAACAAAACTGAAATAGTGATCGCAGCTGGGGTGGGAGGGCGGAAATTGGCCGGTTCTGCACATTATTTAGTAGGTAAATCCGCGAACCTCTATGTGTTAATAACTAAATTTATATTTTATAGTAATTGAATTATCATATCAAAATGGATAGACACTCAAATATTTATGTATTTGAAATATAGCTCGAAAATTCCACATGTTCTCATCAATTCGAATGTCCTTATCTTTTTTTTACAACCGATAAAATTTTCTTAGATATAATATTATGTATGTAAAAGTACCAATTAATTTTTAATAAAATGTAGTCTTAGGTAGGAAAATTTCTTTAAATTGTAATTATATTGTAATATATTGTAATGCGCCATATATTTCAACTGACAAAGGATATTACTCAGTAAGTAATTTTACTTATTTTCATTTTAACTGAATTAAAACTGAACCACCGATTTTCTAATAAATTAATATTTAATCCGCCGAGTGCCAGGTCTACTGCACGGTAGACAGCTTCGTTGGCTGATATGCCGGATCTCACGGGCTTGAATCCTAGTACGAACACCATTGTTTTCAATCGATTTATCGGGTTCTCTTCGAATGCAAGTATGTTTGTGATGTATAAACACCCCCCCCCCTCCTATCCACCACGATTCCAGTCCTAAATTAACGGGGTGTAGCCAGAGTAATTAGGCAACCACTAGTCCTGTCCTGCCTACCCTTTCTATCTGTCGTACTCTCTTAAAAAATGAGAGGTTGAGCGACTGAGTAACACACATAAGCGGTTCCACATTAAAAACGGGCATGGATAAAAAGTGACATTACCGGTTTGTGCAATTAATAAGGTATTTTTTTTTATTTCTATATAAATGGGTAAAATTGTTAAAATGGGGGCGCGCAAATTAAGTTTGCCTAGGGCGCCAAATAACCTCGCGCCGGCACTGCTGCGGCACAAGTTGCATGATCTCACGACAAACTAGTATGCCGCTGCAGAGCGGATATAGAGCACTGCTCTAGCTTATTGGCAATGATATTATAATATGATAAGTTAAAATAACGTTGGGTACCACTAAGATCAACGTTATCATTTACTCGATTTTTATTGTGATTTCATTGATACGAAAATTCATTAAATTATTAGCGTTTGCCATATTAATTAGTCATCTAATTATATTGAATTTAAAAAATGTCGTTTTCGATAATTGAAAATCTCACGACTTCTTAATGGTAACGATATCTATTTTTCTACCGTTTACAATGCAATACCGTATGAAATAAAATTCCCATTTGAAGAACTGTCTGAAGGAGCCACTGACGCGGTTGTGCCCCACGATGGCCGCTTGGTTCAGTGTTGCGTGCACTGCCTTCAGAAGCACTCGTCCAAGAAAACGCTGCTAAAAATTGTTACGTTCAACTGCTGCCATCTGTATTTTCCATTGACAACATTGCCTAATGGCCGGCTAAAAACGACCATCCCGCCTTTTTTGATTATGACATAAACCGATTCAATCATTATTTGTTGTGAAACAAGTGACATCAGTGAGTGAAAATGGTGTGGTTTAACATATTTTTGTGCTTGGCAACACTGACGACCCTAGCAAATTCGCAGGTATGACATTAAACTAATAAAAAACAACCATTCTGTCAGACGAAGTAAACTTTGTAATACTAATTAGCATATTTGTTTTTTTTGTAATATGTTTCGTCAACGACATAGGTGTATTGATTAACAACATTGTAGGATGTTTGTGGGTTTTTTGACAGTATTATAAAAAGGTACGTTTTCCAAGGCCATTGCCCCCACATTCTTATGATTTCGTTCACTTTCGGTGTGACTGTCTACAGATGTGATAACTGTCTTGACCGATGCAATGTCTGACATGGCTGTATAACAAGATTTATTGTTTTGGGGGCAGGCTGTAGGTTAATGAAAAGTGTATTGATTAGAGAAATGGAAAGCGACTTGTGTTAACTTTCATTACCAACAAAGATTAATTATGTCTTAACATTCGATTATGAAATATTTACGAAATCAATATAGTAATTGATTGGATATTATTTAACTTAATTTACTGTTATTGAAATGACAAATTGAATTATCAGACAAGTAGTGGTTTAATCAATTAAATTAACAATATTTTTGGAACAGACTAAAATATTACATGTTATAATAAGTTATGAATGTTATTGCAATATTTTAATTTAGGTATCAATTATAAATATCATTTATTTTACTATCCACTACAAGTAAGGAGCATGGCTGTGTTTATTTCTAAAAAAATACATGATAGGTAGTTTGAAGTAAAGACGCTGGAATTTTTATCGTAAAGCATCCACAATGTGACAAAACATTTAAGTATTTTAGTTTGACAAATATTATTTTATACACGGTTGATAGCCTTTTTAGATTATGCCTTCATCAGAAATTATCCTCATAGTGCAATCAAATATAAACCTCCAAAAAAGATATCAACAATATATGAAATGAAATTTGAAGAACTAAAATATTTTTTTATCTTATTACAATAGAGTTCTACCAAGTAAATGCCAATTCAATCAATAAAGCATACATGTTTATTTTTTATAGTTTCATATTTTGTTTGATTCAGTTTAATGTTTCACAGTAATAATGAAATGATTATTTTTAATTTAAATATTCATAATGACAATTCCCAATTATGTATCAGCACAACACCTCCCCCCCCCGCCCCTATCAGATGTCCGAAAATTTGACTTTTTTCTCGTTATGTTTAAAATATACGGTTCCTTCCGATATGTTTGCATAAAATGACAGTTTAGTATTGTGTAACTGGAAGAAACAATCAATGAAGATTACATACAAAGGTCTGTCGCGTTATGAATGGGCGGAAGAGTAATTTTGACCCTGCAAACCTTCATGATGGGCATACGCCCCGACCAGATGTTGCAATGAGTATTCAAACAATCAGCAAAGCTCCAAAGGCGTGGGCGTCCGCAGCTCCCTAAAAGGCGGCTCCACCACTCCCGCCTTCAGAAAGCACCTACGGATTAACTTATTTATGTATATAAATACTTTACTTAACATTGTATATATATTATGTATTGCTCCTGCCCACGTACAGCCACTGCTCGATCATGTCAAACTAGCAAAAAACTGGTTTAAATCAAACAATGAATTGCCAATATTATAACATAACAATAACTAAAATGGATGCGAATAAATTATAGTTAAACCATCTATGTTATATAATATAGATATTATCTGGACTACAGCAGTAACAGTGGCGGATTCAGCACATGGGAGGCCCCAGGCGCAATAAAATTTGAAGGCCTTTTTTACGGATAACATAAAAACATCATACTAAAATATTTTAAAAATAAACAAAAAGTATATGGGTTATATTATGTAAGCTATTTTTGAAACTAAAATTCAGAGGCTCCGAGCGCTCGCCTCATTTACTTATAGGGTAATCCACAACTGAGCCGTAATATAAAAATGAAGATTGAAATAAATTGTAATATCGGAAATTATATTGGGATTACTGAAATCAATAAAAACAAATTATTTATAAATGAACTCGCGTACTAATATTAAAAATGTATTTTACATAGATTGAATATACTTTGCAGAAATACATAAAATTAACGTGTTTTGGAAAAAAATGGAACATAAAAATTAGTATTAATATTAAATTTTCGTAGGTGAGGGTTTATGATTCGATTCTATTATGTTTTTTTATTGTTAAAAATGATACATAATATACACCAAATTCTCTTTTTGCACGGTCCAATGTAATGGAACGTATCATTAATTTCTCTATGAACACTTTATTTTTTACACGAATTTTTAGCATGGAACGTATCCCCTGTGCAAAAAGAGAATTGGGTGTATTTACTTATTATATATATATATATTTTTTTTTTATTCCATGTCCGCTCCCAATATGGAGCATATGGACTCCTAATGGAGTTTATCTCAACAGATTTTTTTTCTACGAGAACTGCTTGTTACTCAGTTGCTCAACCTCTCTTTTTCCAAAGAGAGTAAGAATAGAAGGAAAGGGCTAGGACAGGATTAGTGGTTAGCTAATTGCTCTCTATACAGGGGGGAATTCAAGACATCACATACATCCATGCCTTTGAACAGAAATTCATAAATCAATTGAAAAATCAATTTATAAAACTGCCCGTACCGGGATTCGAACCCGTGCCCTCCGTAGCGGTAGCCAACGATGTTGACCACTCGACCACACAGGCGGCATTATATTGCAATTCATTATAGGGGGCAGAACCGCACTCGTTTCTCAAATTATTGTTGTATAGTTATGTCACTCGTACAATGATATGTGTAGTTAACATGTCCCTTTCCAATGTCCTAACCTATAGACTTCTAAAGAAGTTTGTCTCAACAGAAGTTTTCCTACGAGTACTGTTTGTTACTCAGTTGCTAAACCTCTTCTTTTCGAATAAAGCAAGGATGTAAAGATGTAGCTAGAGCAGACTAGTAGTTAAACAATCGTCCTTGCTTCGTCCCGTAGGTAAAATCGTATGAGTTTGAGGGAATTTATGAAATCGTAGACAACCACGCCTTCGTACAGAAATCTAATAATCGATTTAAAATTCAATGCATGAAACTGTCCGTAATGGGATTCGAACGCTTGAGCACCGCAATCGACCACTCGACGATTTGAAAGAAAATTTATGATAAAATAAAAAATATTTTTTGTTCAAATTAAATCATTTTAATACAGACAAACAATTTTATACAAAAAAATGTTTTTTTAAAACTTGTTTAAAATTGCAAAATTAAAAAATATTTTTTATCGACGTTATACTATAATTTTCAGTTGGCCTTTGCAATCTTTCCCATTTCAAATGCCTCACACCGTTACCTCGTTTCCTCTTAGAATAGTAAAACACTGAGAAATCCATCCACTTATCAACACATCATGTAAAATGTCAATCATCTAAATATAAAAGAATGATATTATTCTGTATGCAATTGGTAGTAACGTTTCAACCATTTCTAACTTTTATCGATGCCACCTTTTTATTGATTACTAATGCATATTGCTATGACAAGACAATGGTGCCAAGCCAAGGAGTGTTGTTTTAATTATTTATCCTTTGTCATACAATTGAGTATACACAATTATTATTAATTTGTATTCACGATAGCTTGGCAACGTACGTACTCCATGTGACTGCTAACAACTCGCGGTGATCTTCGTCTGCATGAGGTCAGGTCTTGCATTCCAGCGTTAATGACTTTAGGATGATATTGAAGTTCTTTGAAAAAGTTTTAAGAAATAATATGCACATCAGTAAAATAAACGACGTATTGAAATTAAATTTAGCGAGATGGCAATAAGTAATGATAGTTTCTTGATCACTGATAACCATATATATTTCTTTATTTTTTGATAGCTTTTCTGTGTAATACAAAAAAAAATGTAATGACATACGCTCCTAGAAACAAATCATTCAACTTTTAATATTTTTAGAATTGTATATATGAAGTATAAAAAAAGTGTTTTAAGTGAAAATATAACAAAAATAATATATTGGTTGAATTAAAATTTACTTAGTAGAGCTCCATTGAAATAACGGCAAAAGATGTCAAAGTATTTTAGCAATACAGATAGTTGATAGCTATTTTATAGTCACAAGAAACAAGTTGACTCATATTACATTTATTTGTTTCGGTATTTAATGAAGTAATACGAACTAAGTATATTTCGTTGGCAGTTATTGCTGGCAGAAACCTATAGATAATTTAACATTATTTAGCTGTACAGATTTCTTATTTCTACAGCTACCCAAATGTGATTAGGTGACTAAACGTTGTTGAGCTGTTAAGATTGTTGTATATTTATTTGTCTTATTGTCTACCATCTCGCTACGTTTCAGTTCATTTTATGATATCTGAAAAAGTCGATTATCTCAAAACAATGCTTTTTGACTTAAAGTTTTCTGGCAGAATACCAACGATTTGTTCTCTCAAGGAAAAATCTTTAGCTACGAATATTGTTCTTGGGTTTTTAAACATACAACAGTAGAAGTAGATACAAAACAATTTCTTAAATATACTTTAATAAATTCTTCCTTACAAATTGAAAGGAAAATTTAAACAGAAAACATAAATTACGAATGACATACGGATTTTTAAAAATTGAAAATGATATACTTTGTTAATGATTGAAAAATAAAATACACATTAAAGAAAATTGATATAAGACATCAGTCTGATTAAATAGTTTCGTAATGTACTATTTAATAACGAGGTATCTTGTCTATCTTCCGGCATAACATAACAGTTTTATGAGTGGCAATTTGTATTGATGTTTTGATAAAGATTAATTTGCGGTCATAAAATATTCATACAAAAAAACTCCTTTTACCTACCGCAAATGTTTAAATATTTGTTATGGTTGAATACTTGTATGAATTATATTTTCTTTTGTGGGTATCGTTATTACATAGATAGTGCAAATATCTAACAACGGAAGTTTTGTGGATTTCCTTTGCATTTCCTTTTATATATTTATGTGGTGATTTTTTTTAATAAACTTTTTAACGCTTTGTAGCGAATAGATCAACACATAGGTAGGCTGGAGGGGGCTCGGAAGGGCTTGCGCAAACCCCTTGATGAATTTGGTTAAGGCCGCGAGCCTTTTGTTTAATTTAGAAAAAACACAATCAGGGCCGGCTCGAGAAATCTGCGCTTGTGTGCGCCTCTCAAAACTAGAACTAAATGAGTAGATATTGCTAAAATTTTAAAGCGGTGCCAGTGTATTCTTATTATGATAATAAACAGATGAAATCAGTACCCACCTAAAATTTCTGACACAAATATATAATTTCTGACGATTCAAGTACCTATACAGTAGTACACCAATTAGTCATTAGTTTTAATTATATTACGGCATATTGCGTATTGATACATAATATAAGTGCCATTCAATTTCTTAAATAATTATTATGTGTAATTGTACAGGGTGATAAAAAAATACACCTTCATTTAGCGAGTGTTAACGTATTGACAGCCCACCGTTGAATCAACATTTTTAAATACATACCTAAATACAAAAAAAAATCTTTATATGTCATGATATGACAAAACGAAATGAAGTTTCATATTATACTAAGTCACAGTATAAATAATAATGACACTCCTTACGGTCTGCTGTCATCAATAAATTAAAATTATTTTATCAAATTTATAACATATCCTTAACAAAAAGCTAAACACACTTTAAACACTAACACTTCCAAAATATATTAAATATTCTGTGACGTCATTATAATTATTAATCTAAAATTTTAATGCCACTTTGTTGGCATCAAAAAAAAATATTCAGCAAAATAACCAGTTGTGCGCGCGATTAAATTAAAGTAGTGAATGTCTAGTTTATTTTTTTAAGCAAAACTATAGAAGTAAACCCATACTAGATACTTATTAAAAGAAAATTATATTCCTTATTCATCGGTGAAAAAGTCTAAGCTCACATACTGATAAAGTAGAAAAAACTGCACTCGTATAATATAATATGACATACCAAAAAATCATCATTTGAACTTTTCATTGTGCTACCTATATTGTGAAGTCAATTTTTAAACCATGTCCGCTCCCAATGTGGAGCATATGGACTCCTAATGAAGTTTATCTCAACAGAAGTGTTTCTACGAGAACTGCTTGTTACTCAGTTGCTCAACCTCCCTTTTTCCAAAGAGAGTAGGAATAGAAGGAAAGGGCTAGGACAGGACTAGTGGTTAGCTAATCACTCTCGATACGCCCCGTTCATAGGATAGGATAGGTGGGAGGTGGGAATCCAAGACATCACATACATCCATGCCTTTGAACAGAAATTCATAAATTGATTGAAAAATCAATTTATAAAACTGCCCGTACTGGGATTCGAACCCGTGACCTTCGTAGCGGTAGCCAACGACGTTGACCACTCGTCCACACAGGCGGCAAGTTAATTACTCTATTCTATATAATTCTATTTCGGTGCTAACATATTATATTCATAAATAATTCTCAATATAAATATTTTAATCTGATACTGGAGATATAATCCAATGCTTGGTTATATTATGCACGTACAATAGTTTTGATATAGGAATGTATTGTTTTAGTCTCATACAAATGAAATAAAAATAAAACAATGGTGAAATGAAATCTTCTGAAGACATCAAAATAACGTTCAAATTTTTCCCATTGCTTCAAGATTGAAATAATGTGTTGACTAATTCATTTTTGTATACATATTTTACAAAATCAGACATAAGGTTGTGATTTTTATTGTTATTTAGTTTAAGCTGATACTGTTGATGAAGACATAGGAAAATAGCAAAAAAATAAAAATGCGCGAGACCGCTCCCGATCTTTATACATTTTGTATATTTTATCCATGTTTGCTCCCAATGTGAAGCATACGGCCTCTTAATGGAGGTATCTTAACAGACGTTTTTCTACGAAAGCTGTTTGTTACTAAGTCGCTCAACCTCCCTTTTCAAAAGAGTGTAAGCAGTTGGGATATAAGGACTAGTGATTAACTAATCGCTCTTGCTATGCTCAGTTATTAAAGTATCGGAAGGGTGGGAGGAAATTTTTAGACATTACAAACACTCATGCGTACGAACAGAAATCGATAAAAAAAATGATTGACTGAGACTCGAACCCGTAACGTCTGGCATGAAAACCACCAACGCTAACCTCTGCGCCATAGTACCTGACAAATTACTGTAAGAATAATTACTATTTTTTTTTAAGTCAAGTCTGTGGATGTTAATACTCCTAAACAATGCAATTATCTCCACCACCCGCCATGGCTGTACATCTGTGTCCAACAGACGTTTCCCGTGACGTAACGAATGTTATCCGTTGTTAAGTTGTAGGCTAGGTTTGATTTAGGAGCAATTGAACAAGCCGACATGGCTTCCACTTGAGTGTGCGAACAATTTTAATTCTTTCTCCGTATGACACCGAAAAATTAGTGAAATCTAAAAAAATTGCCGTAGTAGCTACAAAATCAGCGTGGCCTGTGAGTCCGCAGTGTCGGCGCGAGGCTATTTGGCACCCTAGGCAAAGGCTATTTTTAATTTTTAACATATCATCCTTTTTTTTGAAATAATACAAAACAAACAATTCACGATCATTATTTTTTTATATATATCCATATCCGCTTCTAATGTGGAGCATATGGTATAAGTTTTTCTTTGTGAATTGCTTGTTACTCGGTAGCTCAACCGCTCTTTTTCAAATCATATTGAATACGATACATAACTACACCGAAAAATACAAACATGAAATAAAATAAAATGTACTGCTATTTTTTTATTATTAGAGTACGTAAAAATAGTTTTCATACTCTATTTATGCGCCCCCTAATGGTTTACGCCCTAGGCGGTTGCCTTTTTAGCCTGTATGGTGGCGCCGGCCCTGTGAGTCCGACCACTGGTTCTTACTTTTAAACTATAATAATTGCATTAATAATGCTCAAATCTACTTCATGAAGCCTTAAGGGTATGTATTTATAGGATGTTCTTGTTTTTTAATTTGAATATCCATTTAAAGCATTAAACGACAAATGTACACGCGCATCATACATATGATCGATACATACCAACAACTTTACTGTTTAAGGAAAAATACATCACATCCTGTAAAAACCTCTATAATTGGAGTTGAGAAGTGGTTTCCTGTTTTATGGATAATTATTATGAAGCTATCTTGTAATTATCCTTGTCAAGATCAAAGTTGTCGTCAAGCAACTCTTCAGGACCTCGCTTCCTTTCGCGTCGGATATACTTATATCAGAAAATAACGTCTTATTTTTACATATTAAATTTGCATTTATAAATATTCATGTAAAGGATTCAAGAAATAACAAGTGAATACGAACGTTTACCACTTGACTAAATCGCTTCTTACGGTGTTCAGATTTTAAGTGACGCTATTGTGTCTATGAGTATAGTAGATAATATTTTTATTGTAGGTATAAAGTAAGCGTCTATAATCAAAACTCATATAAATATATGTATATATACAGGGCCGGCGCCACCATACAGGCGAAATAAGCAATCGCCTAGGGCGCATATCATTAGTGGGCGCATAAATTGAGAAATTATTTTTTTATAGTCTAATAACAAATAATAGTACGTTTTTTTATTATGCTTGTATCTCTTCGTTATAATTATGTATCGTATTCTATATACTTCGAAAAATATAAGTTAAGCGACTGAGTAACGAACAGTTCTCGTAAAACTTATGTTGAGATACCTCCATTAGGAGGCCATATAATCCGCATTATAAGCGAACATGAATATAAAAAAAAATATTTCACATTTTGTAAAAAAGGGGGCGCGCCAATAACCGTTGTCTAGGGCGCCAAATAACCTCGCTCCGGTACTATATATATATATATATATATATAAATAAACCATATTCGTTCCTTATGCCACCGAATGGTTCCTCTAAGATTCACGGCCCCAAGCCAGTCTTGCTTCCATCCATGTCATCCAAGCGATCCGTAGGTTCACCGAGTACATCCAATGGAAAGTCCTATGGTAGCCTTCCAACACGGCGAGGTCCATTCGCTTTCAGAAATTCAGGCTTTCTAGAACCATCCGCACCACGTGTCCGAGCCAGATCCATCGTCGCTTCTTCGTTTTGGACGTAATGAAGGGGTGCTTAGTCTGTTCTCTTATCTCTGTGTTAATTGGTAAGAACCAAGTGCTTCTTGTTCAATGCATGTCTCTTGACAGTACTGCTTTACGGTCGCAACTTATGACACATTACGATAGCACAAATTAACTGTATACTGTGCTTTGAAAATAAATGCCTACAGAAAATACTAGGGGTGCGGTGGTTTGACTTAGTCAGGATATATATATATATATATATATATAAATTGCATGTATATCTATAGTAAACATTTTTTTCATTTATAATACATATATATTTTCTACTGTTTCATGGTTTTTGAAGTTTGTACCTATTTAACCGTAATAATTTATTTAAGCGCCTTAGATTCAAAATCTACTTAACTCCGAAAATCAAAATTGTTGGCAAAGTGCAAAAAACTGCTATGGGTTTTTTTGGATTTTAGTAGGTTTCGAGAATAAACACGTTCTTGTAAATGCGTTTTTGAAATTTATTGATTGTGTAGATATTGAAGTAGAGAACAAGTTGGCATTATAATTTGAAAAAAAATCAAATACGGTCTTTAGGTAGGTTTTGAAATTGAAGTCCTCATTTAATTAAGCAATGAAAAACTGAAAGTAAATGTTTTTTTTAATAATTAAAGAAGGATAAAGTAATCTTTAAATTCATTTCAGGAAACCATATCTGTTAATTGTTATTTATGCAGCGCCCAGGTGTGTTTTGTTATATCTTAAGAAGCAATCTCATACTCTATTGATCGCACAAGACGACGTTTTTATCATTTTTTTGCTCTCTATTGTAATCCGTTTCTTGTTCACGTTGATATACCTTTGCACAATATTCTCGATGACGTTTTTCAATAAAGCTCTTTAGAAATTTTCACTCGACAGTCAATGATACGGCAAGTTTTCTAGAAACTAAAACTGTTCTCTTCCTTCGAGGCAGGGGTGAGATAACTCGCAATTTACTTTTCATGAATTTATAAGTGGTCATTAATAAAGAAGAAATTAATATAGAATAGCACTTAATATTATTAAAATGATGAGTATTGAATTTTACACCTTACTTTAATATGAACAATTTACGCTCGGAAATAAACTAATTCAATATTGTAAAAATAAATTACTAAAAATACAATGATCAGTATTTTGTTTCGCTTAGCATTTTGATGAAAAAAAATGGATAAGTAGTGGTACAAATTATTAATGTTTAGCTTACTGTAGCTGTTTACAGATTTTAAAAAAATGTATTTTTATCGTTTGAAAATGTTGAATCGCTGAGAAAAACTGGTCGTATAAATGTCGGTAAAAAGATCGTATAAATGGTCGTATTCGTATAACATTTACTACATACAACTCTTATTTATTTTTAAGATAGTGTATTTCAATCAATAATTGGCAGTTAACGAAATGCAAGTAAATTAAACACTATATATTTAACAGCATCCAAATAAACGAAGAAAGTCTGTCTGACGATGTTTTTCAAAAATACGAAAAACGTGTCACATTTACAAACAAAACCATCCATTTAAACAACAAAGTTTTTTGTGAAATAAAAATAAAATTTATTCTAGTATTCAACGCAAAAGGTATTTTTCCGATAAAGAAATGTGACTTTTTATACGTGACGACTATTTTAATATGGTTAAAAAGATAAATAACACATTTTTTTTGGAAATAAAAATGAATCATTTTTTGTTTAGTTAACCGCTACGACCGTTAAAATCAATAAAATGTCATCTAAGAAAATTTTATATTAAATTTTTATCCTTCGTCTTAATCATCACCAGTTGCGGGATCCCTGTTTTCGGAGCACTGTCTTTCCCAACAATTGTGGAGTCTGCAACAAACGGTTCTCGGCACCTTGAACAAAGGTGAACTCGCAAACCAATCAAAATGCTTGTGTGAGCTCTTGTTGCGTATATATCACCAACTTTTTATCGACACCACCGATCGTTCGGAAACGGGAATCTCTTGTCAGAAACGTGCGAACACAATAAGTGGATGATTTTATCGCCAATCCTAAAAGGGTTTTATTTTACTCGCGAGTCTAATTGAAACTGCCTTTCATGTATGAAAAGTAAATGGAACAATTAATTACATTTTTAATTAAAGTACCTTTATAGGCGAATATTTACTGCCAGCAGATTTTATTTCTCTCTTGTTTCGTATTTATATAATTAAAAATAAATAATACCATTTCAGAATTGTTAATTAATGTAGCAGTGGTCAGAAGAAGTGTACACTTACTTTGAAATAAACTATTTACAATATTTTGCCGCCTGTGTAGCCGAGTGGTCAGCGTTGTTGGCTTCGGCTACGGAGGGTACGGGTTCAAATCCCGGCACGGACAGTTTTATAAATTGATTTTTCAATCAATTTATGAATTTCTGTTCAAAGGCATGGATGTATGTGACGTGTTGAAAATTCCCCCTCTCACCTATTCTATGAACGGGGTGTATAGAAAGCGATTAGCTTACCACTAGTCCTGTCCTAGCCCTATCCTTCTATCCCTACTCTCTTTGGAAAAAGAGAGGTTGAGCAACTGAGTAACAAGCAGTTCTCGTAGAAACACTTATGTTAAAATAAACTCCGTTTGGAGTCCATATGCTCCACATTGGGAGCGGACATGGTTAAAAAAAAATAATAATATTAATATTAAATATCATGATATCTTCTCGAAAAATTATTGTATACGCGTTAATATATTTTTAAAGATCAACACAATATACGTAATTTTTTTGTAAAGTAAATCTGAAAAATGTATTATTATAAATTGATTGATTATATAACATAATGTACATTTATATATTTTTTTCAAATATGTATATCTTTACACATACAACGCTTGCATGTATGATGTTAAGAATCTTAGATAAAAAAATGACTTATGTTTGCATACATTTCAACGGATTAAGTAACATAATATTTATTTGTATTGAAGTATTTGTTATGTCGGATAGTTGATTGATTTTGTTTTTAAGCCTAAATATACACTAGAATGATTAACGATTCATTGAAAAAAAACGAGGTCGATTCAGGAAACAATGAATATCCCGGAACTCAATCATAAAATAAGGCTGTTTATTATTGTAAATATTTAATATTTTTTTCGCTTCTCAGTTATTTGTACACATAATTTAAATATTTTTTATAATATACTATAATTATTTTCTTCTGAACAAACCCATTTCTGTGACATCATCGCACACTTATTTAAATTCTATTCATTCCAAGAACAACGTATTCATCTTTTAAAAGCTAATGTGTGAATAGTAAACATCCTCTGGTGGCGTTCTTTCAGAAATATGAAAATCGGTGCCGGTGAAACAAATTATTTGCCATCGGATACTGATAGATAAAGAAAACAATGATACTACATATCAATGTATGTTCCCGTCAGTAATAATGTATTCAATTCTTGTCAAATTATTTAAAGAAATAAAATTAAAAAATATATCACTTTTAAGATGTTCACTGTCAATAAATACTTGGTGGAATGGCATTATAATAAAAGATTTTTAGTAATTTTTCCACATACAATTTATTTGATCAGGACCGGTTTCGCTCATCGCGAGCATTATCAACTGATAAGAAAATAAATAAACAGTGCTATTTTTACAAGTTAAATTGAAATAAAAGGTGCAAGCAACTACTTACAATGAAAAGGATTTAAAAAAATACATTATAATTACACAAAATTAAAATGCTTAACACCTATAACATACAATTAAAAAATCATCAATAAATATAAGTGGCAAATGATATCAATTATAAACCCAAATAAATTTGGGAAAATTTTAAAAACAAAATGAAACTTTACATTATTAAAGTAAATTTGATGATTTTTTAATTCGGTCCTGATTTTTTATTATTTTTATTAAAAAATATATATTCTTGTGATAATTACGTTGTGCTTTCTTCATTATTTTTTAAAAAATTATGAACTAAATACTATACATAACTCTCTGAATAAATTGAAGATAGGAGTAGCTTCCAATCGACAGCTTGGTTTTCATAAATGGTTTTTATAAAGCAATCTGTTAACATATTTCGTATAAGAAGAAGCCCGCCATGTTCTTTATTATCAAATTATAACTACAATATTTAAAAAATGCCGTCTACAAACGTGTATGATTTGTTTATATAAATATATCCATAAATTCATTGCAAAGCTTATCAGTAAAAATTACCTTTGAATAGAAGATAATTTATCTTGCAGAATCTGTAATAATTTAATTCAATGATGTTGCATTTTATAATAATTGGAAAATTAAAGTAGTTATTCAAACAATTGCCGAGCGTTTTAATAGAACAACATATTTCCAAGATAAAAAAAGATAATCATTTTTCAATGCCACTTATTCGATATTTATTTAATACAACCCATGTTAAGCTAGTGGTACACTTCTTATTTCGAAAAACATTTGGTGTAGCAGGTTTATCCATTTTGAAATCCACATCGTTGAACTCTCCAAACCACAACACCCAAAATAACGTAGCTTTCTGTATCCACAAAATTAATTCAATACGTATTTCATGATAAGATTAATGATTTCTTTTTCTTAATCTGTCTTCCAACGACATTTTACGATTGTAAAGAAACAACTTTTTAACTAAACATGATTACAGCTTATTACATCGGTGTATATTGTTGCATGCTAAAGTAAACCGGTCCTAATTATTGTGACGATTCTATTTATTTTATTATTTTACATAACAAAAACTACTTTCCTTACTTGTGAATTTTTAAATGTTCATACATGGTATTTTCGATGGATTCGGCGGTAACTTAGTGAATTTTTTTTTATAAAATCAATTTAATAACTGTATTACTCTGCTTGTTGTGTTACAAATTGTGACACATGTTTCGCATCTTTAACAAGCATCATCATAAAAATTATTTCATAGTTAACAAATAAACTAAATTTTGATTCTAATCTCAAGATATAAGTTACAAAATTCGGGTTTTTTATTTTTTTTACTGGACTCGGATACCAACATTGCTGGTAGTAATTACGAATCAATTAATTATATTAATAACGGTAAATCCCAAAAGAAATAAATTAAAAAATAGTGTCGCAATTCGTAGCACAACAAGTGGAATAATAAAGTTATCAAATGAAATTTAATTTTAAAAATGGCTTTCTTTATTTGTTGTGTTTTATTGTTCATACATGTGATATTGTGAACTATTTAAAAAGTCATTAGCAACTTGTAACAGTGGGTATAAAAAACACATACACGCTTCGTTATTTTAATATTTTTACTATGAGATACAATGTTATCATTTCAACTGAAAATGTATTCGATATCGGCAATCTCAGCAGCCTGGCAACAATGAATCCACTTAGTGGCCAGAAGGTTCAGAGTCAAAGCAAAAAGGTCTGCGGACACCCAACTTAATTATGTTCAAATGGTTGATTAATGATGATAGGATTTTGTTTTGAAAATACAATCATAAACATCTATGTCACGCACATTTCACATTAATTTCGCACACTGATTATTTACATGATCCTTGTCCGCTCCCAATGTTGGAGCTTATGGCTAATGGAGGATATCACAACGAATTAAATTATTAAGTTGCTTCACGTCTCTTTTTCAAAGAGAGTAGTAGGGATAAAAGGATAGGGTTAAGATAGAACTACTAGTCAACTAATTACTCTCGCTACGCTTCGTTACTTTAGGGTTAAAAGCTTTTAGATATTTTTTTAGGAATATTTTACATACAGTTTTATTATAATATTTAATTTTGCTTAAGATTTATTTATTACACCTAAAATGCACTGAGAAATACTCATCACTTAATTTTAAGAATATAACAGTGTTTTCGACAATTGCTATCAATGCTATGACTGTACACTGGCGACAAATTTCTTGTGAATACCACACTGAACGATCTATGAACATGGTATAATTCTCATACTTGAGTGCGTCATTGTTATTGGCTCGATCATTCTATAAAGACCTTGGTTTTTACTAGAAACGTTAAATATGTACCACAACATTCTGAGCATGACCACAGACTGTATCACGTGGCACCTGCCGTGTTTATATTACGTTCTGTCATAATATTTTTATACGACTCGTCATGCGTGCGGCCAGCTAATTATGTTTGTCCAGGTAACTAATCAACGTAAATAATAGTCGCGGTGAATAGTTTTTATAGTCAGCTTAAATATATGTCTTGTCGTGAGGATTTACCTGTAAATATTACCTAAAACTTTTGAATAATGATAATTTATTGCTGCATCTCAGATTAAGTCTCGAATTTATGATAAAAACAAGATATAAAAAGTTTTACATCAAACAAATGGTAAACTATACTAAATATGTACGTGGAAACTTTATGCGATTTTTTGTGAAAACGATACAAAAAAACGGCTCGTATTTTTCCGGTCGAAATTATATTACACTAGTCAGAATTTATATTGAATGTTCATAATATATCGCTCAGTGTAAATAGTCGTTATTTTAATGAAATTATAAAAAAAACTTAACCTAACCAAAATGGTTATAAAATATTCTGACCATTTGATTTGTTCCCTAAAAAAACTGATTTTTATCGATATGTTATGATTCAATACTATTCTACTATTACTTTATTTTTTTGTTATTCCTCATTTATTCAATATGGTCAAAAACGGTTTCGCTCATCACGAGCAGTATCAAATGATAAGAATATTCATTAATATATGGGTATTTATAATTAGCCAAGTATGACTATTAGTGGAGTAAAAAACAATTGGTAATATACATATGAAAGGATATTAAAAATAAAGAAATGAAATATAAATAAGTAAAACTAAAATATTTAATACCTAATGATACTATTGTATATACGACATTTTAATTGAAGTCAATTTGTTGTCACTAATTCATATTTTGTATCTTTATCTGCAAACTACTTTCATATTTATATCACCAATTGTTTGTTACACCTAATAGTCTTTCTTGTTTAAGTGAACTTAAATAACATTGTATTCGTGTATATTCTTATCTGTTGATAATGCTCGTGATGAGCGAAACCAGCCTTGATCATATTAAATAAACGTGGAATTAGTATAAAAAAGTGTAATATTTTTTAATACTGTCCAACTTTTTTCTTATATTTTTTTTCAAACAATTTACCTAATTTCTTTACATTAAGTTGATCTCAACAAAAAGAAGCTCTCTTTACAAACTGTGTTTTTTAAGACATTATTTTTTTTATAGCTTAAATGTCTTGTATGTTTGCTTTCAAATAACTCCAGGCAATCATTTGAAAGCGTTAAGCACTGCTACATTTCGTGTTATTCCTTATATAACAACCTTTAAAAAGAAAAAAGATTAATGAATTCTTAGAGTGCACATAATAAATATGAGTATGCTCCGTCATAAAACTGCTTTTAATTGATTATAAAAGATACTTCAATCGATTAAGAACAAGTAATAAAAAATATGTGTCTATATTTTGTAGTTTTAGCAATCTTAAAAACTCGCTAGCAAAAATTTGAAAATATTAAAATGTATTTACGTCTGTACATACCTACATACAAAAGGAAGTAATCAATTTGATAAATGTTAGTAATCTAGTATATTTTGTTCAATATCATATGAGTATAAAAAATGTATTCTGAGATAAGCCTATTAATAACGCGTAAAAAAACATAACCTTTGCCTAAAAGTTAATGTTATTATAACCAGTGTTGGCGTTTGTAATAAATAAATACTTTAATTTTCAATTAAACTTTTTAATATAACCTATACATAAATAACCGGGGGAAAGTATCATTTTTTTGCCACCGTGGTGACAAAACGAACAAAGTTATTATGAGTTGAATGTGAGGGTTTCTTATGTTGATTCTGTCTGTGCATCTTTGAAACACTGCAATCAAAATGTGGCCTTGCCATCGCCTACTCGCGGATACCCAACATGGTTGATTCAAAGACAGAGGCGGTGCGTTGTCTCTTACTTACGAATTAGTAATAATGACGATACAATAAATGATGTCAAAAATTAAAAGAAATCGGGTATACATGTATTGCATAACAGCCAATCCGCATAGTCAAGTGGTAGACCGTTCGCTCCATTCGGTTGAAGTGTCCAAGGGTCCGAATCCCTCCAATAATTCTTTCATACATTGATTTATTGAGTTCTGTTCAAACGCATGAGAACTTATGTTATGTTTTTACTTCCTCCCACTCATCCGATCTTAAAAAGTGTTATTTTTTATTAGTTCTACTAAAATACCTTTTGTTAAGGTGCTTCATTAGGATTACAAAAGCTTAAAAATAATAGATTTTACTGTATGCTGTTTATGTACGATTTTTTTTTGCTCAAACATAAATCTTCCGTCTGGAGACCAATGTTCCCTCTAATTTCCGAAAGTTATGTGCGCAAAATACATTAGTTGTGCAACTTTAAAAGGAAATTGAAATTTTTGTGCTCCACAAACGGTATCTAGATTTACTTAACGAAATGGTTATTTTTTAGTGACAATAATTAACAACACTATATAATGACAATTAATTTATTCTGGTGGTAATATAACTGGTGTAACTTTTGTGCGCTCTGTTCTAATGCATGTGCACGCGCTCGGCGAGCTGTGTGCGCGCGCACATGCGCACAGCTTAGAGGGAATACTGCTAGAGACTAATTTAGTTTAAAGCCATGTTTTGAGTCCTTTGTACTTATTTCAAATGACAATGCATAGAAAATTATTGCAAAAAAACTAATAATCATTTTTTTATTATTAAATTTACATGTTCTTGATAAAAACTGTAGTAGTAAAGTATACTTAAAATTTTATTATCTTTCTATAGTCAGTGGGAACACATAATAATAAAAAAATAAACTCCCTTTTTATGTTATTTATTTAAAAGCGTACAATCGAATATAAGAATATGTTGTCACGTATTAATAAGTTCCATCAGGTATTCAACGCTGTATTCCGCAGCTTAACGTAATTGGTGTTTCAATATTCAGCCAGTACTGTCCGTAAAAAAATATATTATATATGGTTACATTCTACACAATGTGCTGTATATTTTTAACAAATATCGTTTTTCATATGTACTCTTATATTTGTTTTTTTTCATGTTGTGTTAAAAAAATGTTTGCTTAGCCGCCACTGGATCTGCTTTATATTCGCTCGATTTGATTCGCTCTCAGTAGCCTGCGGAGTTTGGCTATACAAGAATAAAAAAAAATAATCACCGTGGAATTATATGATCTGACCATACGTTATTTGCCAATATCGACCGCTTTCCGGGTATCCTTTGTTTCCTCATACATGTTTGTATAGTGCTTCATACGGAACTATTTTACCATAAATATATATTCTAAGCGTACAGCGAGAGACCTAAGGATTTTACTTAAAAAATATACCAAGAGTTCAATCTTTATAAATTTAATTCAATGCCAAATTTCTGGCGGAGGCAGCTGTAATTAGTTCAAAACATTTTTTAAAATTTCAACGCGTATATTCTACTAGTGCTGTTTTAAATTTACAAAACATGACTTCTGACAAAAGCTACGATCACGCACATACATGTTACCTCAGTAATCCATGCAACCATGGATTAAGCTAGCTGACACACACGTTGTCAATGCTTTTGGACTTCAATCCTATTTACCCCTTCTTCCTGGTAATATTCGAGGGTTCTAAATGTATACCTAACGGATGCTGGCATAGCATAAACCATAAACGGTGGGTGACTTAAAATCGCAGTGGTATAGCACCATTATAAAGTTATAAGTTGTTTGATGTCCGGATTTCTAAGGAGATTTTGATGGATTTGGACATTATAGGAATTTACGCAAGATTTTAGATATACGTTATAAGCCCGCCGTAAGTGATTGATTTAATTAGCCACTTAAATACACACATGCAGTGAAAATAAGTACATATATATATAAAACAGTAATCCGAAGAATGACAGCAATTTAAATCACTAATTAAATGCTTCCATTTTAACTTTCTGTACCTATAAAAATACTCAGTGTTCGTGGGGGAATCAATTATATATTGGTTCTTTTTAATATCCAAGTAGTAGTCATATTAAAAAGGTTGATAATTGATAAAAGTTTTTTTTATCTTGAAACATTTTCTTCAGAAAAACTTGTGTAATAATTTTGCTATTTAGAATAATCGTATACAATATTTTATGATACGAATTATTGTCTTATTCTGGAAGAAAAACGTCATGAATCTTGTCAGTATCAGACAGGGATAGAAAACAAGAATTGCGGATAAAAAAATTCAATCAACAAACTTATCATTTCACATATCGATATACTTTTGATAAGGTTGAAGCAGTGGCGCGAACCATTTTTAAGCCAAGTGCCATTTTCTAAATGTTAATTTTGTAAGGTGCCACTCAACAGAAAAGTAAATATTCTTTCTTATTTGATCGCCATATTGTATAAACAAGTTTAACAATATTAATAAAATTAAATTGCAATACGTTTTTATTAAAAGTTACATAGGTTAAGATGTGGATGACCTGTCGCAGTGAGCTCGACACTCATTCTAAATTTAGAACGGTATACTTTATAGTAATGTCAATGTAAATAATATATGGCAAAAAGAAAATATTTTTGGTTTCCTAGAATAATTTATGAATTCGGTATGACTCTAATTAAATTTACAACCACAGAATAAATAAAAAAAAGTTGAAAATAACTTTAAACTTTGGCCCCGTGCGCATGCATCACTGGATTAAAGGCTCAAAATACATTTTTTGTTTTTTATTTTACGATTCAGAAAGTGATAGTGTATTGTGATAGTGTAATTAAAAGTGCTGTTATACACCAGAATTTAATTTCGATTGTTTAAATGCAAACGAATAGTATCCGGTGTCACTAAACCAGTGCCTGAATAGTGAATAACACCATTTTATGGGTTACAGGTGTTATATAATATTCTTTAAAAGAAACAATTGTCCGATAACACAATGCAGATCAGAAAACTGATACATTTGAAACAATATTGTTGGTCTAGTTATAGGAATGTAAACACAATGCTAATTAAATTCGGTCAGTAGGAATATTGTGTGGACATCAATGACCGCGTGTGTGTTTTTATTTGTATTCAATTTATCTTTCATTTTAGATAAAAGAATCGCGTTACCTGCTTTTTTCAGAAATACTTAGTTATTAAAAACAAAAATAAACAGTGAGAGTGAAGATAACATTTACTCTTTCCACTTTTCCAGCTCTCTTGGCTTTTATCATTAATGAAACTTCAAATAATGTCACTTTATAAAGGTATTATACATGATTTGAATGAGGTTAATATATCAACCGAACCACACATTAAATGCTCTAAAATAGTGCCATAGTTCTCTATATGAAGGTGTATGAATATTACCCATGGCTTTGTCCAACTGACTTTCTCTTAGGCATGCTTAACTTCAATGGTTTGAATGTTCGAAGAGAAAGGTATCTGGCCAAATATTTCTTTCGACTTATACGTGGCCAAAATGAGAATTCCACCATTCTTGAGAATGTGAATCTAAATGTTCCTGATTATTTTTTGAGAAATCGTGGACATGAATTGTTTGTTCTCCCAAGGTGTAGAACCAGCCTGCCAATGGGGATGCCACTGGGGAGAGCTTTAACGGTGTTCAACAATATTGCTTCGGATGTCGACATATTCCACGTAGACGTGGGTGAGTTCCGACGAATACTATTTTTTATGTATTAAAGTAGAGTTCGTCGGAGCTTACTCAGTTGACTTCTTTGCCATTTTTTTTTCTACTGATTTTAATATTAAATTGTACTATTCTCTCCATTGTAAAAGTTTTAAATTTATAATTTGTCAACCTTTTGCAATGTTAATTAAATAAATAAATAGTGGTGAACAAACTTCAAAAGTAGCAAAACACGGGTTAGATATTTGAAATTTATTGATTTTAATATAAAATAAACTAATAAATACATCTACACCTCGTTTATTCAATCTTCTCCGGTCATCGTTATCAAAAACTAACTGTTGAAAAACTGCACTGAATACATACACCTAAACTTTCTTTTGAAAGTGGATATGCATTTTATAAAAGGGTTGTTATCTAGGTACAGTTTTTAAGTAATGTTTTTC